>JAJJWW010016716.1:0-353183 GCA_023531295.1 Papaver armeniacum
AAAATATAATTAGTGTTATTACAGTAATCCAGATGAAGATTGTTGTTTGTGGAATTCTGTAACGCAAGCAAAATGGTTTGAAGATTCCTTCCCCTCTAGGTAGAGTCAGAGAAGTGTTTAGACTGCCTAGTTATTCTTGCAAGATTTATAGCAGCAAAGTTTTATTGAGCATTAACTACACTGAGCTTCCCTAAGATGAAATCGATTGGAGCATTGTTGTTGTTGTTGCCTTGTATTATACTTGCTCCTCCTTTGAACTGTTTTGGACTTCCCAGGTTGGTAACTTGATTTGATAGCTTGTAATGTTTCTTCTCTTGCACCAAAGTTGACATTCGTTTGCCTCATAGTCTTTCCCCAAGTTAGGGCAAGCTGAGCTCCTCTTCTTGATCTTTCGTTTTCTGCTGAGTCCGGAGAGGTATGGTCTTTGAAGTTTCTTGTTCCCATGCATTGACACCCGTGAAGGACATGGCAACAAAAAAGAGTAATTAGTATAAGTATGAGCACCACTAGTAGCATGGCATGGGTCTACAGATTCAATATGCATGCTAATAGTGATTCCAAATTTGTCAGAGGCATGTCTGTGTTGGATGTAATTCTCTGGAGGATAATTAGAGTTATTAGACTGATAAAATAGGTTGTTCATGATGTGCCCTGGTTTATGATGCACTCTAGAATGGCACAGAGGTCTTCGGGTTATGTTTCTAGCAAGTAACATTAGCATCTCAGAGTGATTTTTCTAAAAACCAGTCACATCTGGCTTTCCGGATGAACCAACAGATAGTAGCATAAGTTTCATTCCAGCTGGCAGAGAGATTATTAGCCTGGAACCAGCTATTGAACCAATGATGGAAAGAGGTGAAGGTCGAGAAAAGATTATGGTGCTTCCCAGGAGATTCTTCCAGACTTCAGAGGCAGCTGGGCAGGATAGAATGGCATGAGTAATATCTTCAGCTCCATTGTTGCAGTAGAGCATATAGGACTTATGTAGTTCAAGATGCTGGCAGTTTTAGCATTAGTTGGAAGAATTCCATGGGCACATTTCCATATGAACAAATGAATGGCTGGACTTGTGTCCAGAGCCCAAATTTGATTCCATGGAGCAATCTGACTATCATTGGCATACTTGTCTTGGATTTGTTTGTCATATAAGGATTTGACAGAAAACTTGTTATTGGGAGTGAGAAACCACTGGATTTCATCATGATCAGAAGGGGAAACATGAGTTTGAAGTATTAGGTTTTGAATGTTGGGTGTGAACCATTGATTTAGGATATTAATATCCCATTCTCTAGAAGTGGTGAGAAGTTGGTTAACAGTGATGAGGTTATCAGGGCAGAGGGTAGGTTTGGGGATTCTTGCAGAGTTGCTAGCTATCCATCCGTCTTCCCAGATGTGAATTTTCCTTCCATTGCCAATCTTCCAAATGTAGTTTTGCTGAATTAAGGTTATGCCTTCCAGGATTCCTTTCCATATCCAAGAGTCATTGTACTTTGGCTTGGTATCCATTCTTATAACTTCTGTATTGGGAAGTGAGATACTTTCATGGTCTTTGCTCGGAGGGAATATGGTTCCTTGATTAATCTCCAGGCAATCCTGGAGAGCATAGACAAGTTGAATATTTCCATATTCTTGAAGCCCAATCCCCCAAGTTCCTTAGGTTTATTAACAGCATCCCAGGAAAAGTAGTAGAGACCTTTAGATATGTCCTGATCTTTGTTCCAGAAGAAGTACCTTTGAATAGCATTGATTTCATTGCAAGTAGTTTTTGGAATCTTAAAGCAGTTCATCTGGTATATACTAGAGGTAGAAGTAACAGATAGATCATAGTCATCTTGGCCAGTGGAGAGGTTAGTCTTCCATCCAAAGAAACTGAATTTAAGTTTATCAACACAAGGCTTGAAAGCTTGAACCTTACCCTTAGTTGTGAATAAAGGGGATCCAGGTATTTGTCTCAAGTATTGATTCTTTGGACATTCATAGAAGTGCTTATCTTTGTCGGCTAAGTCGGGGGCGGTGTTTTTTTCTTTGAAGAATATGCCGAGACTTAGAGAAGTTTATCAATTGTCCTGAAGATTGCCCAAAGTCATGAAAGATCTGAATGAGGTTGTTACATTCCCGCGCAGGTTGGCTTTGCGAGAAGATCATGCGGTCATCACGCAAAAAGAAGGTGGTTTATGGCTGGTGCATCCTTGCAGATCTTGATTCCTTGAATTTGTTGTTGGGATTCAGCATGAGTTAAGTATCTAGAAAGAGCTTCCATGCAGAAGAGGAAGAGATATGGGGATAAGGGATTCCCTTGTCTCAAACCCTTAGAAGGCTTAAAGAATTTTCCTGGTGACCCATTGACTAGAACAACCATGCTTGTAGTAGATATGCATTGATGTATTAAGTTGCACCATTGAGGGCTGAAACCCATTTGAGACAAGACTTGGAGAAGGAAATCCCAATTCACTCTGTCAAAGGCTTTGTCCATATCAATTTTGATGCCCATAGTTCCATTGCTTCATTTTTTTCCCTCTTCTCGGGGTATTCATGTGATGAATTATTTCATGGGCTATAGCAATATTGTCAGAGATTTGTCTCGCCATGTATGAATGCGCATTGAAAAGGGGATATGATTTTAGGGTGGAGGGGTTTGAGTCTTTGGGCTAAAAGTTTAGATATGATTTTGAAGGTGGTATTGCATAGGGAGATAGGCCTGAAGTGAGCTGGTGTGGTAGGTTTCTCAATTTTGGGGATAAGAGAGATGAAGGTGGAGTTCATCTCTTTTAGGATGTGCCCTGAAGTGAAAAAATATGGGACCATGTGAATGATGTCTTCTCCCACAATGCCCCAATTAGATTGGAAGAAGTTAGGGGGAAAGCCATTGGATCCTGGAGCTTTTTCTCCAGCCATGCTAAAGAGGATGTTTTTGATTTCCAGAGCATCAGGTATTCTAATAAGGTTCTGGTTTTCTTGAGTGGTTATAGTTGTGGGTATGAGGTTTATAATGAGGGGGTTGATGTTTATAGTTTCAGCAGTTGCCATGGTGGCAAAATGATTTGTGAAAATAGTATTTATTTCAGCACTGTCTTGAATCCAGGATCCATCATCTTTTTGTATAGAATCAATTTTGTTCCTTCTATATCTCTTTTTTAGCAGCCAAGTGGAAGTAACCAGTATTTCTATCTCCAAGTTTGATATGTTGGTCCTCGCTTTTGGTCTTCGGAAGAATTCATGAACATGTTGCCAATGCTCAACCCGAAATCTTACTTCTTTAAGGTCTTGTCCTCTATTTGAGTTGAACCGATTCTTGGTTAACCAATCAAGGTCTTTGGATGCTTTCTTCAAGATTTGTTTTGATGTTGCCATAAACTTCTCTATTCCATTTCTTTAATCTTACTTTGATATCTCTGAGCTTCCTAGCAATTCTTATAGCTAGGGATCCTTTGTGGTTAACATTCCAGCATTCAGCTATTATGCTCTTGCAGTCTTCATGGTTAAGCCAAGGTCCAAAGAATTTGAAAGGGATTTGTCCTTGTTTCCAAAAGGGATTCGTATTGAGTAGAATGGGATTGTGATCAGAACCAATGGCAGGGATGTTGGAGATGGTAGTATTAGGTTGAGTTTCTAACCAGGCTTCATTAGCTAGACCTCTATCTAATCTCTGCTCAGTAAGTTGGGAACCAGTTCTTTTGTTGGTCCAAGTGAAAGGACATTCAGTGTAACTTAATCAGTGAGATTAGCTTCCTCAATCTTGTTTAGAAATAATTCAGCTTCATCTTGATCAATAGGATGTTGACTGAACTTCTCATGCTCATGAAGGACAAAATTACAATCTCCCATGATTAACCAAGGCAAGGGGTTAGTAGCACAAGTATTTTCAATCATCTTCCAGGAATAAAGTTTATCATTAGTAGAATAAGGGCTACCATAGTAGCCAGTAGACATCCAAGGATCCCCTTGCAAAGGTTTTATGATTGCACTAATGTGGTAGTCTGAAAAGTCTTTTATAGTGACATCTAGGTTGGTTTTCCAAGCAAGAACTAATCCACCAGCCGATTTGGTTTTTCCTTTTGGTTCTACATACCAAAAATTTGTGACACCTATGTTACCTAAAATTTTCTTAAGATTTCTAGATTGTTGTTTTGTTTCAGATATGAAGATAATATCAGGTTTGTGTTTATTTAGCATGTTATCCAGGTGTCTAATGGTGTTATTTTGTCTAGGCCTCGATGGGTTCCAAGCAATGATTGAATAAAATTGCCAAAAGTATGAAATGGTAGGATATGTAAATATTATAATTAGGTATCTTAGAGTTATATGTGAGTGGCTAGTGATAATGATTAGGACAACCCAACTATGAGATTTCAAATTAAGAATGATAAATATGTTAACTTTATAAGTCAGATTGTAAGAAATTACCTGAGTGATGCTAAAGGGGTTAGCTCCTATCAGATTGCTAGTAGTAGTCTCTGTTATGTGTTCCTCATCCATGTGGGTGGTCTGATTGTTGCTCCTCTTAGCTGATTGGTGCCCCACCCACTGCATAGCATGGTTCTCGATCTTTCTTTGGGTTGGTTGTACAATTTTCTCTTAGGGTCAACCAATTGGGGATGTTGCTCATCATCTACTGCTTTAAGTTTGAATTCAGTTCTTTTCCTTTCCCATAAGAGTTTTTTCTGTTTGCTGTGATCCTCCATCATTTGCTTTTGAATATCAGCTAGAGAAGGTAGGTTCTGGAGGGTATTGATTGAGGAAAATCCCTCATTTGGGTGGTGAAGGTTATTTCCAAATTTTGGAAATATTGTTGAGGGATCAATAGTCACCTCCAGCTTAGAGGAAGTGGGGATGTTGTTGTATTGCTGTCTTGCTGCAGCTTTGATGTTATTTTTTTTCTTCATTTTAGGATCTTTGCTTCTGTAGTTTTTCATCAATTTCTTATGCCTCTTCTGGCAAGCAATAGCTTTAAGGTTGGTGATGGGATAAGCAGTAGTGATTGGTTGATCTAAACCAGCTTTGAATATTATATGCCCATGGGATCCATCCAGCTCCTCAAAAGAGTTTTTAAGAAGGGTCTGTTGTTGTGCAATTCTCATTTTGATAGCAAATTCTCCAGCTTTGTCAGTATAATGGCGTATAAGGGGTGGTGGTTGAGATTCCTTCCAGCTACTTGTTGGGGTGTGAGTGTTATTTGAAGGTGAGGGGGTATTGGGTGATGGTGGGTATTTGGATTTGGAGGTGGATGTATACTGATTGGTTGGGGTTTTCTGGGCATTTCTCTTAGGGATGGCCATTTGCCCCACCCAAACCCATCCCCGTGGGTACCCGCCCCGTTTGGGTAGGGTTTTATCCGCACAAATGGGGATGGGGTCGGGTATGGGTAATACCCGAAACCTAAGCTACGGGGATGGGGCGGGGATGGGATTCAAGGTCCCCGCCCCATACCCGCCCCGTTGCTTCCATATTATAAGGGTTCGACTTTTATGCAAGAATTTGTATCGAATTTTATACTTCTACAACTTAGTCGAGCTTTCTTACATTTATTATATTCTTGATCGTTCTTGTATATTCATCATTTTCGTTTCTTTGTTGTGATCAGACACATTCTTTGATTGTTCTTGTATCGAAAGGACAAAGTAGAAAAACTAAGAAGTCATTTAAAGATTCTTTTGTTCACCTTAAGATGAATTTCTGAATTTAAAATTTTAGAATGCATTATTCTTATGTTATTAATTTTGTTTGCTTCATATTCAAGTTTTGATTATAAATAAATTTATGTGTTAACTCCGTGTTACGGGTAACCCATGATAAACCCGCCCCAAACGGGTATTCCCCATACCCGCCCCGCCCCAATTCACGTGGGTAACGGGGCGGGTATGGGTATTTTTTTTACGAACGGGGCAGTGACTTGGATTAGCATACCCGCCCCATACCCGCCCCATGATCATCCCTAATTTCTCTCCTCCTCAACGCAAAGGGGACCTGGGTGATCAAGAGTTCTGCAGACTTTACAGAATGCTATACCATTAAGGGCATAAGCTAATTCAAGCCAGTGAGAGGTAGTCTCATCCTCATAGGCATCAACTCCATACTTTAAAGCTTTGGTAACATCTAGAGTAATCAAGACTTCAAGATTCTTTTCATCTTCATCTCTTCCATAAGCTTTCTTAGAACCTTGGTAGATTCTGACTGGTTCAATGATATTACTAATATCAGGAATAATATGAATTGGGATTCTCTTCACCAGCACCCAAACAATAACTTTGTAGAATTCTGCTTCATCAATGAAGTCTGGTCCTGATGGTGGGACATCTGTGAGGATTATGAGCTTGTCAAAAATTCCTCTTGTTCCTCCTTTTCTGAAGACCTTGTAATCATCAATACTAGTCAGCCTGATTTGGTAATAGTTTCTTCTTTTCTTCCATAAAGAGACTTCAGCATTTCGGCGTAGTTCCCAGTTGTTTTTGATGAAATTGGTTATAGTTCTTGTTTCATGAGAAATTTTGCTGCAGTATCTTCCAATGAAGACCCATTTCCAATCTATCTTTTTCTTGGGTAGGATGTTGGCTTTGTTAATAAAAACTTTTGGTAATAGATCTTTTGGGAAATTTAGAGAGGAGTTCATTTGGCTTACAAGGTTGTCTATATTTCCAGTATTTTTAGTTCCCGAGGAAGAGGCCATGAAAATTTGGGTATTGAGGTTTTCTCTGATGATTATCTTGAGATGGTACTCTATGTAGAGAATTTTAGGATTGGAGGGAATATTTGTAGTTTTGTGTAGCACTTTAATTTGAATTTTGAATTTGTGGTCAGGGTTACTCAGATAGTACAGTTTGTTGCTTTGTTGCAGTTTGGTAGATATCAGCTGTGGGTTTTGCAGATGTTGGCACCATGGAGTATAGCTTTGCTTGGTGGCCTTTTGAACTACTAACAATCTGATAGAGTGGGACCTGAAAATTAAGCAGAAGACAAAGCAAATTCTACAAGGCAAGAGATAATAACCTAAACAAAGACAGAGTTTATGAGTCATTGATTGAAAATTATTTTTTGTGGTCAAACTTTGATCGTGATGGTTCATGTGTTTTGTAATCCATGTGATGAAATTATACTTTGTGTGATGGCTGTGCTTTATGATGTGCATGCTACGGAAGTTAAGACTATGGTACCAGATGTGGAGGTAAGAAAGAAGAGTGTTATGAGGTCCTAGGAACTGTAAGATTCTTTTAGATTTGGACTGCAATGTGACAATGACATGAATGTCATGGCAACTTATATATATTTGATCTATATCTCGGATGTTAACATACCTGGCACACGTGCATCCACAAACCTTGTTTTCGAGATTGTAGCTTGTCCTTCCTTTGAACTGGAAGCTTGTGATATAGCAGCTTGGGGTTTGGAGCCAAAGCCATGCGCGGTTTCCAGTTGAGGGCATGAGGTTGTGGGTGGGCTTGAGCAGAAGGATGTAAAAATCTTGTTTTCTAAGATGAAAGATTATTGGGCTTCCATTATCCATTTCAAACTCGTCTCTGACCTTCGGGTCACGGTTAACCCGAATTGGAAGTCTGCTTGCTAAAAGCCTGCCAAGTGTTTGCTGCCGCCTCCGAATGGCCAATAAGCTGGGGTAGCGTTCAATATGTCTTTGCATGTATTTAGTAGGCATGTGCCTCCCCGATATCTCAATTAGTTGATCTCGAAGATTGAAATTGGATGGGTGAGATGTGTTAACGTTTGGTTTTCTCATCCATAAGGCCTGTTGGCGAGAGAGCAAATCTAATTTCCAACTCAGTAACTTTGAGACTTCCACATTCCATCTTTGCAATTTCCAGTTAAATCTCCAAATTCTGAAGTTATGTCTAAGCGAGATTATCTTTGTATATTTGAATCGAATGATCACTGACCATGTCGACGAGTCAGAAATCCAGGGGTGAACCAGAAGATAAGAGGGCCAAAGTTAATGTGCCAGAGAACCAGGTATTGATTTTTGATAATCATGGAAGAAGTTTTGGTTTCTGGGTGTTGATAGTGTATTTCATGATTGTAATTAGTTTTATTGGTGAATGTAACGGTGTTGTTGATTGGGATTTCCTCCTTTCTCCAAATTGATGAGGTAGTAGAGGTAGCGATGCTTGATAGTGAGGAGCCAAGGCCAAGCATGCATATTTGGTGGTGAAGGTGTTGGAGATGTCAAGGAGAAGAAGGTGCTTGCGCATATTAGTTCCAGTGCTTATGTGCTGGATTCTCAACTTCCTCAATTTCAAGGGGCAAAGGAGGGGTGGGTGGTATATCTTTGTTCATCCCGACGAGAGGGCAATTTGTGGTTAATGAGGGGTGGTGCTTGTTGGGGATGAGCAAGTGGTTTGTGGTGGTGCAAGACGGGGTTTTATTCTCGCACCGTTCTGTTGCAAGCAAAGCCAAGATTCGAGAGAATGATTTTCTTGATCTCCCTGATGTGGTCGTCTTCCCCAATAGCTTCTTCTTTGGCACCTGGTGATGCAACAATTGGCGGAGGCGCTTATGATCTCGCTATCTTTGGGCCGGGTGAGATAACCGATTCCAATGATGTTCCGAAGATAATGTAATGCCTTTGCCTCCTCTAGTGGGAAATTATTCGTGCCAAGGAGGAGAGCTGCACCGAGAAAAGGATGAGGTCGGGCAGAATGTTGCACCGGGATCTTGACCAGAGTTCCACCATTCCCCACCAGCTGGTAAAGTAATCCTTCCTAGCACTGTTTTTTTGCTGAATCATGTAAATGTTTTTCATGGATAGACAAGTAGTACTAGAATACTTGAATGTGGGTTTGAAGGTATTTATTTTAAAGACAATGGTTTTAAGTACAATGGTGATTAAATGAATGTTTATGTAGTTCTGGATGTTCTGGATGTTGATATTATGCTTGGTTGAGAGTTTGTTGTGTTTGAATTTGGTGTTGGGCTTGACATAGTGACCGTATAAATCAACAGATGGAATTTGAGGGGTGGTTATCAGGAAGGCTTGAACTGGTTTTATGAGGTTTATAGTCTTATCAGGGTTCTCAAAAAAGCCAAACCAACTCGTATCATAGTAAAATTTGTGACAAAGAGATAGAATAGTAAGTGATTACATGAATATATGAGATATGATTGAATGTTCTTACCAGAGTTGTAGATAGGTAATTGAGAGGTAGTTGTATCACCATATAAGATCGAGCAATCATAAGACCTTTTAGAATCGAACAGGTAGGATCTCAGATAGATTATGGCATTCCAAATCGACGGATTTCCCATGGATTTCTGATTAAAGACGTTCTGAAGCTTTGCAGGAATAGTATTAGCTAAATCAGAGCTGGTGTTGAGATGGGTAAACTTGAAAACATTTATAACTTGCAGAACATGTAAATCCGATTCAAATCCAGAGAGAGTTAATGAGTTAGTATTGTGACTGATGGGTGAATTGTTTGTGAGATTTGTTAGATTCAATACCTTACAGGGTTCAAAGAGAGCGGTGAATTGAGTTATTTGAGTGATTGGGTTGGTGTAATTGAGAATTTTTAGGTCAGTGATTGTAGAATTGCAGGTAAAGATGTGATTGTGCTCAATACAGTTGCATTGGCAGATGAGAGTATGTGATTTGATATCCATTTGAGATTTCCGACTAGAACATCAGGTAGAAATGGACCGTTGGAGGAAAAGGACAGAGAAAAAACGGCAGCTTTAGACGGACGGGGAGAGAAGTCAGGCGAGCGGAGAGGAGAGGGGGCAGAGCTCTCCTTCTTGATGGTATAATCTTCTTAAAAAGGTAAAGAAACGAACTACATTAATGTACATGGTACAAAATTAGTATGTCCGGACCAAGCTTGCTTTATCCACCACAAATACATGTCATGTTTTAAGAACTGCAACGTGGACAAATTTAGGAACCTTAGTACGTAACTACCACCACCTCCACCAGTCTCCATAATGGAACTTCCAAGTTCCAACCAATCATTCCTACTCGATCGCCTAGCAGGCTAGCACTTTCAATCCAAAATTTCGCTTTTATTTGTGGCCTTTGTATATCGTCACTAATTACGTCATTTTAATTCTTTTATGACATACTGTATAATGACTTATAAAGGAAGTGAGCTACCGATCAAAAAAAAAAGGTGGAAGTGAGCTACCCAGACAGAAATTAGTTGCACGAGCATTTTCATTTCTCACCAATTCGTCGTAAAGACTAATAGGTGAAAGCGACATGTAGAGACAAAAAGTGCATAGGACGGTAAAATTCAAGTTGAATGGTCCTGGCATTTTGCAAGTACTTTGGTCAAGATTTGGGTTTATTGTGTGCTAAGCTTGTTTTCGCTCACCAAACTTTTGTTTTGTCATTTGCTTACCAACAAGGAACGCAACACTTGTAATTAGTTTATCGAGTTCACAATGACGTTCTCTATCGAGTTCGATGTTAATAGTCGTCAAAGCAGATTGGTCCCTCTATGACTATGGGGTCACCTTGCTATGCGTGGGGATGATGCCTTGGGGATTTTTTGTGTTCAATGTGTTGCGTTTACATCCACTCGTTTCTCAGTGACGGGAAAAATGAAAACAGATGGTCCACATCCATCACTGCATCTAAATAATTAGAGTACTGTTAGGCTCCAAATTTCCGGTTCCCTTAACCACATAAAATACTTGCTTACCTTTAAAGACTAAACAATTTGCCTTGTGCACGAGGTAGGTATAATTCTGAGATTGAATTTCATTGTAATCTATGTGAAACCAGTTATGAGAATACTAACCATCTTTTCTTGGAATGTCTTTATGCTAAGGCCGTTTGGTGCGGATGTGAACATTTTGTAGATGCTAGCTCAATATTCATGTTTTCTACTTTCTAGAATGGATGTATGATGGGAAAAAAACGGTTGAGTCCAAAACCGCACTAAATATAACAATTTAGTCCAGGACCTAGTTGACTAGGTACAGTTTAATCCAAAAATTGTGTAAAGACGCCGCTGACCTCCACACGTGTTTCATAAAGCACACGTGCAGCGAGTGGAAACTGACACAATGAACGTGGTAGCGACACGTTAGCCTTAAATTAAAAACTTATTAAAAGCTCAAGTACAGAACGGACAAATTCACTAAATCGCACCATTTTGCTTTATCGAAACTTCGGAAGAAAAAAATCAAAAAAAAAAAAATTGAGAAAAATCTTTTGCAGACACCCTAGAAAATTTCTGAGACTAAAACCCTAAAACACATAGATGGTTGAAGTATCAGTAACATCATGGTGAAAGGAAAAAAAGTAGTTTCAAAGAAGAATGCACCAACAGTTGAGGATGGAACATCATCCGAAGAAGAAAATCAATCAGTTGCAGTAGAAGAAAATCGTAAATCAACATCACCAACGACGAGATCAAAGTCAGCATCAAAAGATTCAACACCAATTTCATCCCCAACTCCATCAGTTGCAGCAGAAAAAATCGAAAATCAACAGGACCAAAGACTAGATCTAAGAGAGGATTAGGAGATTCAACATCACCAGAAACTTCAAAAACTTCAAAAACTACAAAGCCTACATCACCAGTTAAGAAGAAATTAAAGACTACAAAGCCTTCAACATCAATTTCAGTACCAGAAACTTCAAAAACATCACCAGCTAAGAACAAATCAAAGTCTTCAAAGCCTTCAACATCTGTTCAAAGAAAAAGAGGTAACAATTCAAGTCCATTAATGTCTGTTTTTGAGCAATTTTTATGTTATTTGTTCTTTGGTGTGTACGGATCAGTACACCAAGCATGGTGTTGCGGTGATTCACAATCCATTAATGTCGGTTTTGAGCAATTTTGTGTTATTTGTTGATGGTGTGTACATACTAGTACACTGACATGGTGTTCAAATGATTCACAATCCATTAATGTCTGTTTTTGAGCAATTTTTGTGTTATTTGTTCTTTGGTGTGTATAGATTTGTAAACCAAACATGTCATGTTATGTGAGTTTGTGATTGGTTTTATGGTTAATGGCATGTTATATGTGTTATGGAGTTGTTTATTTCAGTTGTGTGTACAAATCTGCTACAAGCATTGTATTGCAGTGATTCAAGGCATGTTGTGATTGTTTTAAAGATTTTTCTCGTATGAGTGTATGTGTTTTTACACCATCATGGTGTTATAGTGATATATGGCCTGTTGTATGGGAATTATTGTTGCTCTTGTTATATTTATGTACCAAGTGTAATGGTTTGTACACTGTAATTTTTGTATGAGTATCGTGAAGTATGTATGTTTTGTAGCAATTTTTGTGAGAATTGTTGTATGTGTGTAAATACGGTACACCAAGCATGTTGTTAAAGGTGCTTCATGTCCGATCTGCCTGTTTTGTAGCAATTTTTATGATATTTCTTAAGCGTGTGTAAATAATGGTACACCAAAGCATGTTGTATGCTCATATCTGTACCCAGTGTCTTGGTTTGTACACCCGACATTTTGTGTATGCTACGTCTGCTTTTTTTTTCTCACTATCTGTAACAGTGTACTTGTTTGTACACCAGCATTTTTGTATGAGTATCATGTGCTATGCTTCTCTTTTCTTATTCTCATTCGTCAATTTTCGTAGATACAAACAAACCATATAGAGCAGGTTTTAATGCAATCAGTGAGTTTGTGAACAAGCACTTTGAAAAGGATGGAGAAGTACGTAAAAAGAATCGTGACAAAATACAGTTCATGAGAATTTGAGTTAGAGAAGCAAAAAGAGAGCCCTTTCGGCCTGTAGTAGATGCCTTTATTAACAAGAAAGTCGAAAAGGAGGAGGAGGAAAACTCGAAAAGAAAAAGGAGAAGAAAGAGAGATGACGTTTGGTTCAAGAGTCCGAATCAATCTTGAAGATTGTGCAAAATTTCCGCCATGATCATTCGAAAGAAATGTCTTTATGTTCAATACCGCTGAGGAGAAAAACTTTGTGGAAGTAGAGACTATGCCGAAGATTTGTTCTTCATTTTTGAATTAGAAATGGTGGGATCGAAACGATGAAGGAGAATGTGCCAAAACTAGAGCCGAGCAAACATACGGTCCATTAATAAACCGAATAAATCAAACGTAAATCTAAGTTGGGGAAACTTGATGTGGAGAGTGAAATCTTGCGTATAATGAAGCTAAAATCAAAGTTGGATAAGGAGATTGAGAGAAATGCCGAGGACTTGGTAGTGTTGTTTGCGATGTATCAGTGCATCATCTTTTTTTTACCACAAAGACAAATGGAAGCGGGATTACGAAGAGCAAATTTGCTCCATACTTTGAATCATTTGAAAGAATGAAGAAAACCAACTAGCCAAAGTGCATATACATAAATATTTAATGGATAGCATAAGGAAAAATGTTGGTGATCCACTTAAAGTTAATGGTTGTACGGTGTACATTTGTTGGTGAGTACATCATTGAGATAGTATGTGTACATTGTTTTACACAAGTATTAAGTTGTACCAATTTACATGCTTTTGTTCACCGTATTTGTTGGGTCCTAAGATTTCTAACTCTTTAACTTTTTGTCAATGCAGTATTGGTTTGCTGAACATAACAACAACATGACGCCAAACAATGAACAAGGTTTCCCTAGATTTCTAAGGTGGGTAATAAGTGACATCAGCAATACAATAGAGAAAGATATTAATGAAGCCATGAAAAAGGTAACTTCATAACTTTCTTTATGATAGTGATTTCTTCTTATATGTGTACAACAATATACACCTTGAAAATGGTGAGAAAATGTTGTCATGTGCACAACAATATACACATGTAACACAGGTGTAAAAAGATGTACTTTTGTTATACATATTGACACTTTGGCATGTTTTCAGATGCAACCCGGATGGGTAAAAGCTTGGAGTAATGAACATCAACAGATTCTGGAAGAGTACAGAAAGAGCAGGGGAGAAAATAGTAGAGATGTACTGAAAGAAAAGCTGTACATAGCAGAACAGCAAAGAGATGAAGCATTGGAAGAGCTTTCTGAGATGCAGCTTAAACATCAAAAGCTTGTTAGCTTCATTGAAGAAAAAGCCAAGATACTTTATTCACCTAATCTGAAGACTGTGGAAAAAGATCGGGATGCTGTTGATTTAATTGCTGAGACCTTGCAAGAAATCATTTCATTGAACAAAAAGTTACAAAGTGAGGAAGAGGATGATGAGGAGGAGGAGTTGGAGGTTGAGGAAGAGGATGATGAGGAGGAGGAAGAGGTTGAGGAGAAACAGGAAAATGAGAAGAAGGAGGACGATGATGGTGGCAAAGGTGATAATAGTGATGACGATGACGATGACAATGATGGTGGCAAAGGTGGTGATATGCAGGGTGGTGCTGGCGAAGGTGGTGATATGCATGATCATGATGACCAAGGTGGCAAAGGTGGTGATATGCGGGGGTGGTGTTTGAAGGTGGTGATATGCATGATCATGATGACCAAGGTGGCAAAGGTGGTGATATGCATGGTGGTGATGACGAGGGTGCCAATTCTGAAAAGCAAAGGTATAAAATCACTCTTACTAAATGTGGCAGTCATTTGTTTTTATGTGTGTAGATAGTTGTACACCAGTATGTTATAACTCATACCTTTTCTCTAAACTTACATCTTTTAGCTCCCTTCATCAAAAACCAATAATGGAAATGAAGCAAAAGATATGGATGATGGAAGTGAATATGACAAAGGAGTTGAGTCTGAAATTGCTAACAAGCCGAGGTATGGTATCAACATACTTGTATCATGTATGTTGTATGATGTACATACTTGTACACCACTCGATGAAATTCAATCAAAATTATATTTTTTCACAGGCCTCTGTCAAAGTCAAATGAAGAAGAGGATGGAACAAGGCTTGAAGTTGAGTCTCGAAAATGCTAACAAACCGAGGTATAAAAAAATATTTTTTGTTAGGCTCGCAGCTTGTTTTCATTTTTATATGTGTACCAAGTCAGTACACCTTAGTGATTTCTTCAGTATATGTGTGTGTACAAAGATGTACACTTTTGTAGAACCTAACAAAAATTTCATTTTTTTATGTGTACCAAGTGTACACCTTAGTGATTTCTTCGTGTACCAAGTCGTACACCTTAGTAATTTCATTTTTGTTTTCATTTTTATATGTGTACCAAGTTGTACACCTTAGTGATTTCTTTCAGTATATGTGTGTGTACAAAGATGTACACTTTTGTAGAACCTAACAAAAATTTCATTTTTTTCAAAGACTTCTCCGCAGAGACATCTCGCATATAAAGAAGACCAAAGTTGCAACTCAAACAATTTGAAATTGATGAGGCTTCAATCATCGCAGTTGAAGCCTTAGCTCACCTGGACCCTAAAGGCATGCTTAGGTTGAAGGAGATGTGCTTTTACTCACTCAAGGAGAAGATCAACTCGGATGATCCTTATTCAACAATTGAGGAACTTCTAGACAACTTGTGCGAAAGTGTCTTCATAAAGCTTGAAAAAGGTTGTTACTGAGAATGGCGCGTATTCGACGTGAAGGAAAAGATGGCAACCGTGATCAACGAATGTCCAAGCTTTCAATTGTTGAGCCAAGAAGATCCTAAAGAAGAGTCGTCCCAGAGATCATTATCCAAAGAAGACATAAGAGAATTGATTGTTCTCAAGCAAAGGCAATTCATCCAACAACATGGAGATGAATTTTTTAGCGATCAAGAAGAGAAGAAGACACCACCAAAGAAAGACAAGAGTCGGGAGGATGAAGGAAGCGTAAATGTTGAAGACAAGAGATCTTTGTGAGTGTCCAAGACACCACCAAAGAGAGTTGCAAAGAAAAAAACTTGACGCCGATTTCATTGCCGAGGGCAAAAAGACAAGTTAGGCCGAAAATGGATGTCAAAAGAGTTGAAAAGGGAAAGAGGATCCAACTTGAGGACGAAGAACAAACACTCTATCCCGCTCCGAAAAAGAGAAAGGACAATGAGTATCATCCTTATCGCCCACCTGCGGATATCCGTCAATCACCACTTTACCATGCTATGGACACAGGACTGGGACAAGAAAAGGGTATGTAAATTCTTCGATTATGCAAGCCTCGACGTAAGTTCACAAAACAATACCTCGTACTATATGAATGATTGAATCTTATTGAAAAAAGCTTATGTGCACCACTATGTACACCATGTTAACATTTCCTTTATGATTATGCAAGCTCTATGTAGCTTGGGAACTAACAAGGCTCCAAGATCCAACAACCAAGGAAGATGTTATGATTGTGGGGAAAGTACTTTGTGAATTGATGTTCAACAAGTATTTGGATCAAGCGGTACTCAGTTTTACATCCATCGACGTTGCAATGCAATGGTCGAGACGAGAATCCGTCATCCCGATGACCGAAGTACATGAGATGCGAAATTATGAGTCCTACCGCATGTGTAAGTTTCTCAAAAAAACAAATAAAAAATGTCATATATAGATAATTTAATGATGTGTACATACTAGTACACATGATTGACATAGATATATACACCAAGTATGCCTTTGTAGATTTATTTTTAGGAGTGGACATAGATATACACCAGTATGCCATATGATTGACGAATGCTATATTAAGTGTTTGCATGAATGTTTGATTGATAGATTTTATATAGGTATGATTTAGGTGTACCTTATTTTCCAACAAATTATTGATTGCAGTACTATGTGAAGAACAACAACATCAAGTGAGACACAAAGGCTTGTGGTAGATTTCATACGGGACATGCCTGACGATTTGGAAGTTCTTCTAATCCCCCTCAATCACTCTACAATACAAAATGCAGTGGGGCTTCACTGGTCGCTTTTGAAGTTTGATTTCATAGCTGAGGAGTGGAAGTGGTACAACTCGCTGCACTCAAATGAGCACTACAAAAATGATGCACAACAACCGGCAAATGTGGTGCGTTAGAACTCAACAAAAGAGAGTGCTAAAGGGTGATGCGCCTATAGAACCGCATGAGATAAACATCATGCGTTGTCCTTCTCAAGGTACCAATCCAGATTGCTTGCTGTATACTTGCTACTTTATAAAACGAGGTATGAAGAAGAGAAAGAGTATGGAAAGAGATCAACAGAGGGCCGAAAAAATCAGTCGAGGATATGAGAGCGACATTGGTGGCAAAGATGTGAAAAAGTCGGATACTATGAACAGTGTGGGATGTAGAATCGATGAAGCGCACAAAGCGATGGCGCCGAGTATGGAAAAGAATCCATTGAGGAGGAAGAAGAGTTTATTTTCCTAATTCATTATCCAAGATCAATTTGTGAATTGCTTGCTTCTAAACATTTTCTATCTTTGCAGACAACATAATCAAGTGTCCTTTTCAGATTTTCTTTGTTTATGACTATTCAAGACCTTGAATTAATATTTTTATTAGTTGGAAATTTGTTGGTTTGAAATCTTATTAGTTTTCAATATTGATGTTATTGATGTTACAAATTTATGACTTGTCACTACCATTTGAAATGTATATTTCGAGTTTTGAAATCAAGGTGTACTTGATTGTACAAAGTGTACCGACATAGCATAAATCTGTTCATAAGGTGTACATAAAGGTACACATGTTTTGAAAGATTTTCATACTTTATCAAAAGTATAAAAATGAAAGACATAAGTATATTACTAAAAATTTATATCATGCAAGAATCGAAAAATTGAACATAACAAAAGTAATAAGTAATTACTAAACAAAATAGACTAGTAGCATCCATTGTACACCAAGGTGTACATAGTGGTACACATGTAAAAAGACAGAAATAAAAATCGAAGTTCACGGAAGGTGTACAAAATGGTACACATGTCCCGGCACTTATTATCCACGCCAAAGAAAATCGAAAAGACATTACCAAAAGTAAAGACCAAACACATAGAATCTTTTGAAAAAATGAAACATAGAAAAAGTCATCAAATCATGGGGCGAGTAGCTCTGTTGTGGTGACCAAGTGTGAAGCACTTTGTGCACATCATTTTCCTCTTTTGCTTCTCATAAGGATGCCCGATTCGTTGTGTTCTTCGCCTACCCGGTGGAGGAACAGGGAATAGGAACAATAACCCTATCACTAGGATCATAAGTCTGCGGCTTGTCATAATTGGGGATTGGCAAGATGATCTCCTGGTATGTCTGTTATACCACTCGGTGGTGAAGTATGGCTCAACAAAATCATAGATATCTTCTCTAGTAGCTTGAATCAAAAAGACAAGCATGTGCACAAGGAAAACCATTAACTCGCCACCTGTGACATGTACAAGTTTTCGCAATAGATCTACAAAATGAGTCCGGGAGACCGACTTCATACAATCTTTCCATGGACTGAACAACGGTCCAAGTACGACCAATGTCGATGTTTTCCTTTAGTAAAGCCTCATATTCGTGGAGTGAGCCTAGTGTTGAATGTTTCTGGACCTAGTATCCTTCTCTCGAGACATTTTGTCCATAACCTTCAAACCGACATGATAAAAACACAAACCATAAAATCAAAAACATGTGTACAACAAAAAGGAATACAGATAAAACATGTGTACAACAATGTACACATCAAGGAAATCAATGTGTACAACAATGTACACACGATTGGATACATGTATCTACAGATCAAAGCAAACACATGTATGCAAAACAATGTAGACATAGTTTCATAAATAAAAACTAAACATAAAACTCACCGTATCGCATCGAGAAGAACAAATGCAGCAACTTTTTAAAAGGAAGAACCCAGTTGTTGAAGGACTCAAAGAAGAGTTGAAGAGTGAGCACCATATCCGCATACGAGGGGAAAACGCATTTGCCCATTTCTCCTTTGGAATAGTCCCGATATAGTTAGCAACATGCCCAGCTCCAATTGCATGCATTGACTTCAAAGCTTCTTCAAAGTTTGTTTGGTGTGTAAGAGTACGCACTTTGTAAAACAAATCAAGAACGGGCTTCGAATTCGCATCACCCGATCCAATGGGGAGATTGCATTTGATGTGATAAAAGCAATAGCTGTGATGTGAATTAGGAAAATATTTTGGAATGCCCTGCAAGAGTCCTTCTCCACGATCACTAAGGAAAACAATCGGACGATCATCGACCATCGACAATAGTTTTTGAAGATTCTCCGTAAAACCAAAACCAATTATCTTTGTTTTCAGATCGTACAATGGCAAAAGCAAATGGGTAAAACTCATTGTTTCCGTTGATACATGTTGCAGCCATAAGAGTACCCCCCGTATCTACCAAGAAGAAAAGTAGTGTCCAAGTAAATCATGGGCCTGAGATACTTATAGCTATGCTTGCAAGCACCGTAACAAACAAATATCCTCTGAAATCTATTTGTTCCATTCTCAACTTCAAACTTCACATAGCTATCGGGATTAGTTTCCTCAATTGCTTTGACATACCAAGTAAAATCACTATACGACTTCTCATCATCGCCATACTGTTCTTCAAATACAACTTCTTTCCTCTACGGGCATGGTGATACTTAATATTGGACCCATAAGTTTTCTTGAAAAGTGATATGATCTCGATTGGGTTTTAAGCTAGGATCACCCCTGTAAATTGTCAGCGATCAAATGCTTGATTAACTTGGTTGTCACCGCAGGACTCTTCAACCTCAAACCAACACCACAACTACACAAAAATAAATAAAATGGAATAAGTAATGTGCACCACAATTCACACCTAATAAGATTTCAAAAACAACAATATGAACATAAACAAAAACCAAGCAAGAACATGTATTTTAAGAGTACAACAAGTACAGTGCACCACAATGTACACCTAAAACAAATCAACATAAAAACTACAAACTAATAAGGTACACCACAATGTACACCACAGGACTAAGGAGTGGGTGACTCGTAGCAGTTTCATGTGTTGGTACTTCAACACTACAGCTCCAACATCAAATGGATACATTGTTGAAAAGCTGGTATGGACAAGAAGAGTACACCTAAAACAAATCAACATAAAAACTAACCAGAGCAAGATCTAAGACTCGTAGCAGTGCACCACATATACTTGTTACAAGTACCAACAAGATCTACATGTGTTGGTACTTCAACACTCTACTCGTAGCAGTGTACCACAATGTACACCTAAAACAAATCAACATAAAAACTAACCAGAGCAAGTAAACTAACTATTTCAGCAATGTGGACTAGTATGAAAACCACTAACCTGTGAGCGTTAGAATCTTTCAAAGACGAACCGAGAAGTATCACCATTCACAGGCCCAAAATGAATCCTCCAAGCACAACCATCTTCTTCGCATTTTGCAGTAAAACGAGTCCTATCATTTTTAAGAATAATAGGCTTGTGACCAGTAGCCATCTTGTATTCATCAAGAGCAATCCTAACAGCTTTAACACCACCCACGAATTCTCTACCAATCTCGTCAAATATATAATTCCATTCATCGATAATAAGAGGCTTACCCTTGTCTGCATCATGATCTAACACCCTTACCATCTTAGGACTTTCGGTTACACAAGCGGACTTAGAACAAGAAGCGTAACTACTGCTGCAACAGGACTTAGAACTTAACTATCGCATCGCTACTACCATACTTAGAACGAGAAGTATGATCGGAATTATTCCCACACGCAAATACACATCTTCGTTATCGATAAGAATCATGAAACCAATTAAGCTTTGAAGTTGTATATCACCTGTCACATAAACTACTTGAGCATTGTCCATATAATCAAACATATACTCCCGTGAGACAAAGACCTCCAAAGTGCTTGCATGTTAAATGCTTCAATTCTTCTACGGTTATTTTAGTATTAACACGAAAAACAGCAGAATGCTCACCATGATTCAAAACAACATTAATGAACTTGTCAGGCTTATTTGGAACCCCTACATATTACAAACGAAATGATAATAAAACATCTGAAGCTTCAAAATTCATATAACATAAAAAATAAACGGTGTACATGAAAGTACACATTTAAAAAATGCCAAAAACATCAACTAACGTTAAACCTAGATAAAAATACTCCATCAATTAAGCTCCAGAATCTTAATGGAACAAAAAATAGAAGACTAGGATATAGTATCACCGTCGATTTCTTATCATGCATCATAAAACTAAAAAAATCAACATCAAGTAACAAAAATCGAATTTATCTAGTATTTACAGTAAATCATCATCATCAAGAGAATCAAAAAGCTAGTATATAACAAAATATCAACTCAAGATTATACAAATTGATATCATCAACTCATAAACTCAGAAACTCAGAAAAACTAAAAATCAGAAACAAAACCTGAAAATTAGATGAAATACAACCAAAAGAAAACTAACATGAAGTTAAATTCTGCTCCATTAGAAATCAAAATCCAATCTAATCTCGGATCGATCTATCTCTCACTCGTGGTTTCTTCAAACCCGAGATTAAGAATTTTGGACTATAGAACAAACAAATCTCTCTCAAATCGTTAAAGTTCTTTGGACTAAGAACGTATTTCGAGTTGAAGTATGATGAAAAAACGATCAAAATCTCTCTCAAACTCGTTAAATCGCCTCACAAATCATCTCTCGAGCCGCATCCTGTTTTGAATTGAAGTTTCAGATCCAAAAGTTTCGATTTCAAAATCACAGTTTATATAGAAGGAATTCGAGGTTAATTATGGTATATCCAAAACTCGAAACTCGGGACTCAAATGACGCGGTTTTGGACTAAATCGTCCAAGTTTGGACTAAACTGTTCTGGGCGGGTTTTTTTTGGATTAAATTGTACTGGGCTTCAGATGGATGGACTAAAGCGTCCTAAGCCCAGTAACTTTGGGACTAAACGTCAATTTCTACATGTATGATTGGTTTGCAGCTGATGGTTCTTCTTCTGTTGGGCTGGTCCCTCCCTATGGCCCAACGAGCAGGTTCCTTTATCATGCAAGGGGGAGCTAACTAACGGAATTGCAAACAATAAAAAGAGGGTGTCGCAAAACAGAGAAGTGAGTTTTGGTGCCATGAAAAACAGGGAGAAAAGGAGTGCATCCACCGTCAAGGAATCGATCGGTGATGTTTGTGATTTGAGTTGTGAGCTTGAAGAAGAAGGGTGTTCTAGCGAAGGGCCGGTTTAGTTGGCGAAGACACCACATCCTACATCTATTCAAATGGGTAATTCCAGGTTTGTTCAAATCTTAGTAGTAAGTTTTTCATCTTCCTTGTTTGTTATTAGTTGAATCTACCTTGTTTGGTTAAGAATCAGTTATCCACCATTAGTGGTGAAAGAGGGCATTATTATCCAAGTGTTATATTCTTCTTGAAGCTGCATGGAACCCCAATTTGTGAGATATCGTTGTAGCCCATTATTTGTAATAATGGAAGTTTACCCGTAATCTTTGGTGTTGTGTGATTAGTACTATTGTCTTCATATTGGGTATTACGTATTATTGCTTGTGTAGGTTCTGTATTTGCATAGTGTCCCAGATCGATGATTCTCTCAACAAGTGGTATCAAAGCTACGTTGGTTGGTATAATTGTGTCCAATATAGAAAGTAACACTAGTATTAGAATGGTTAATTTGACCGGTGAGAACTAGTGATATGGAAAGCGAAGATGGAAGATTTATTATACTGCAAATATCTTCATATTCCTATGGAGAAGAAGGGAGTAAATCTTGACAAGACAAATGAAGATGTGTAGTGTGTTACTAACATCTTCATTTGTCTAGTATTACTAACCATAACACAATACACATCATATGGTTTCATTGGACAATGGATTGATGATTCTATTTTTCATCATATGGCTAGTAAGACACTAGCATATTATTTGTGGACAAAGTTAGAGCAGATATATGACCATGAATCTCCTTGTGCAAAATCTTTTCAATTTGCAAAGCTTGGAAAAATAAAGTATAAGGATGAAAATTCAATGGTCCAGCATTTAAATAAAATAAAGATTCCTAATGAAATGCAAGCTTATCTGCTACTTAATACTTTACCAGACAGCTCACCTTTTTTAATTGAAGATTCCTAATGAAATGCAAGCTTATCTGCCGCTTAATACTTTACCAGGCAGTTGAGAAACTTCGAGGACGTCTCTAAGTTATACTGCGGAAGACAAGAAGTTAACTATGGATATTGCGACAAACAATTTGTTGAGCGAAGAAGTTAAAAGAAAGTCATCGGACTCATCTCATATAGAATCTCTTGTTACAGAGAAGCGAGGTAGAAGAAAAGGAAGATAAGACCTTGTATGTTGGAAATGTCGCAAGAACGGTCATTATGCAAATGAATTCAAGAAGCCTAAAAAAGAACCACAAAATGGAAATAACATAAACAAGGATGTTATAAGTATTGCAACAGATGATGGTGATATCATTTTATTGTTTGACTGCAATAATATGTGTATGAGTTATGCAGGTCCCAATTCAGAATGTGTGGTAGATTCAGCCGCATCTTACAATGTTACTCCTTGAGAAGATTCGTTTACCTCCTACAAAGATGGTGACTTCAGGTTAGTCAGAATGTGAAACAAAGGTGTTTCGAAAATTATAGGAATATGTGATGTGAAAGTTGAGACTCGTGTTGGTTGCATATTAGTTCAGAAAAAACGTATGACACGTACCAGATCTCCGTTTGAACCTAACATCATTATGAGTGTTACATGAGGAAGGGTACACCAATTCCTTAACCGATGGACAATGGAAGCTAACCAAGAGTTCTTGGACATTGCAAGAGGGAAGAAGTGAGGCAAGTTATATATAACTCAGGTGAAGCTGATGAAAGCTGATACGAAGCAAGGCAGTTAGTCGAGAAGATCCATACAGATGACAACGATTCTAATATGATAACAAAGTCACTAGCGAAGTACGACCATCTACATTTATGCACCAAGGTGTTTGTGGGTGAAAACAGTTTCTGCTGATTTTGGTAATTTCAGGTGTGTGGGTGAGAAACGAATCTAAACCCTAAACAATGCACTGCACGGAAGTAATTTTGATTCGAGAGATCAATCTGTACAATCCTGGCCTAAACCAAAAAATGGTCTTTCCAGGCTTGCTTTGGTCACAAAGTGAAGGAGAATGGTTGGTCTTAGGGAGGAAGCGAAGAGAGTGTTGAGACCAGAATCGTTGATTCTGAAGGTGTGGTTTGTTTTATGACTTGTATCGGAAGTAGAATTGGTTAGCAGAATGGAAAGCTACCAGGTGATTTCTAGATACTGTATTGTTGCCGACCAAAACTTGTTCTTTAGTGAAAATAGGTGAAGCCTATTTATACAAGTCATATTGAAACGTACCCTAATCTCGTAGGAAGTGGAAACGATTGAGTGGTGGAAGAATAGAGTAACGTGTAACCGTCAGACGTTATGCTTCCATGATGAGGGAAGTGAATTCGTGTAACCGTTAGTCATACGCTTCCATTATGAAGGAAATGAATTGTTTAAACCGTTACTTTTCACCACCATTAATTGTCCTACTTCATGACACTTTCTTGTAAAGGGCGCATTGCACGCCGCACACTGTAAACCGCCAGACCAATACCCTGATGAGTATCCCCCGGTTTGTGACATGTTTGATGTCTCGAGTGTTTTCGTGGAAAACGTGTAGCAGGTTGCTATTTGTGGCAAGTCGAAGTCAATAGACTTTGCCATAGGAAAATATCATGTGATGCTATTAGGCTTGCCTTGTTCGGCCGCCTAAAACTTGCCACAAGTCCGCCAGTTTGGTGGCGAACTTGAATGGCTGAGATTACATATCATGAGGAAGGGTAGCCGTTGATTATGGCCACATCTTTGTTGTGTAACAAAGTGGCGCCATTAGCATAGTGGCGCCTAGCGTAACCATGATGTATCCGGTTGCCTGGGACTTGCTGCAAGTCCGTCAGTTCAGTGGCGAACTTGGATGGCTGAGATTGGATCTCGTGAGGAAGAGTGGCCATCGATTATGGCCGCATCTAGTTGTATAGCGAAGTGGCGCCATTGGCATAGTAGCGCCTGGTGGAGCCATGGCATAACGGCATGCTAGTATCAGTGGCATAGAGGCATGCCAGTGGCGTGGCATAGCGGCATACTAGTAGTCGTGGCATGGCGGCATTCCAGTGGCGTTGTAGTATGTCCAAATCTATGATTTGGCATCGCGGTAATAATCAGGGCTTGGCGGCGTCGCCAAGGCTAGGATTTGGCGCCGTGGTAAGAATTAGGGCTTGGCGGTGTGGCCAAGGCTAAGTTTTGGCGTCGTGGTAAGAATTAGGGCTTGGCGGTGTGGCCAAGGCTAGGATTTGGCGCCGTGGTAAGAATTAGGACTTGGCGGCGTGGCCAAGGCTATGATTTGGCGTCGTGGTAAGAATTAGGGCTTGGCGGTGTGGCTAAGGCTAGGTTTTGGCGCTGTGGTAAGAATTAGGGCTTGGCGGCGTGGCCAAGGCTAGGTTTTGGCGCCGTGGTAAGAATTAGGGCTTGGCGGCGTGGCCAAGGCTAGGTTTTGGCGCCGTGGTAAGAATTAGGGCTCGGCGGCGTGGCCAAGGCTAGGTTTTGGCACCGTGGTAAGAATTAGGGCTCGGCGGCGTGGCCAAGGCTAGGTTTTGGCGCCGTGGTAAGAATTAAGGCTTGGCGACGTGGCCAAGGCTAAAGTGGCATGCTACCGCGACAGAGTGGCATGTTGGCATGCCGATCAATATGTTGTTGTGGTAAGGCGCGTTTGGCTTGCCCGTTAGTATGGTGGCGTGACAGGGTGCGTTTGGCCTTTAATGTATGGTGGCAAGTTTGGAGCGACTTGATTGGCCGAGAAAAAGGGTCGGCCAAGCATGGGCGTGGATACACTTCTGGTGAGAGTGTGGCGGCTTTAGAGCGACCTGATTGGTCGATGGGAAGTAAGGCCGGCGATTATGGGCCCAGCCACAACTTATGTGCGCGTGGCTAATTTGAGGCGACACGATTGGTTGAGAGAAATAGGGCCGGTTTAGGAAGGGGCGTGGCCAATGGCAAGTTTCCCCAGTTGGCCTAAGGCATGGCCACGCCTCCCTTTGCTATTGTGGCTCCATGTTTTCTGATTCTGAACAAGGCTTTGTGGTAGGCTTGGGAATGGGGTTTATTTTAGCCTACTTGTAATACCGCAAGTGCACGGTGTCTACAATGTAAAACAGGGCAAATACGGGTCGATCCCACAGAGACTTGTGGAGTGTTATGTTGTAAGGCTTTACTCTACTAATTTCTAAGAAGTAACACAAATGTTTGGTTTGTTGTCGATGCGACTGAGTTGAATTGTGACTCTAAACTAAGGCAGCAAAATAGATTATAACAAGTTGGAGAGCACCAGGGTGGTGAATCCACCTCTAATCTCATGTGCGTGCAATCTAACTTAAGCCATATTCTTGAGCTTTCCCATGAAAGTCTAAACTAGATGTTTATTAACTAGTTTTGCTAACTAACCCCTAGTATGAGTTTGTCTTCTTACAAAGATGGCTCATCACAGGCTCATAAGCTTCATTAGTTAACTACTAATCCTTCACAATATCACACAGCAAGAATAAAACCTAATGTAGATATGCTTGACATGAAAATCAGGGGTTTCATCAACACCCTGGTAAACTAAATTATAACATATTAAAACAAAATACAAATCAACTACAATTGGTGCTCTAAGGTTTTTCACACACACACATCAAACCTATTTATACATGCAAAGAACTAAAAACCCTAATTTACTTCAAAAACAGAAATTAAGAAATACCCTCTCACCCATACTCTCTGAATCAGTGGTCTCTTCTGTGAATTCGGCTCTGGCTTCATTTTCTGCCATGGTCGGGAGAGAAAGTGAGAGATCTGTTCTGAGAGTGTCGGGTGAAGGGGAAAGAAGAGAATGAGATTAGGTTTTTGGTTCGATGGGTGAAGATATAGGGGTCTTCAGTGTGAGGCGGGGGCATCGATGTTTGATGAGGATGAAGGAGCGAGCTTTGGATCTTGATGAATCCGATGCGTGACTCGATGCGACCGTAGGATGAAAATCTAACGGCCCGGAAGGAATGGGCTCGGATCCGGGTCGTGGGTCAAGTCTTGGGTAGCTCGGGCCCATGTCTTGTAGATGGGTTGCTCCTTGTTGGGTTGCAACTGTTGCGCGCGCGGGCTTTGGCTTTCTGCTCCATAGACGCTCGTCTCCAATTCTCTGCTCTTTTGGCTCCTCAGTTTCTCCGAGCTTTATTTATTACCTAAAAACACAAAATTAATTAGTACAAATATTTATTCTTGAAAACAAAGAAAATACAGAATCTGGGATAATATCTGATTTTTGAGCACAAAAGATGAGTTAAATGCCAATAAAAAGGTGTATAAATATGCAATATTTGGCACTCATCAAATACCCCCAAACCTGAATTTTACTTGTCCTCAAGTGAAACAGAAATTAAGAAATCCTAACTATACCACCTGTCGCTGGTCTCTCGAAT
This sequence comes from Papaver armeniacum, assembly GCA_023531295.1. Taxonomy (NCBI): domain Eukaryota; kingdom Viridiplantae; phylum Streptophyta; class Magnoliopsida; order Ranunculales; family Papaveraceae; genus Papaver; species Papaver armeniacum. The sequence continues at coordinate 27,335 of JAJJWW010016716.1, forward strand.
GCATTTAGCGTATGCACTAAGCCTTTAAACCCCTAGGTGTCCCTAGTGGACGAGTTGTAGTCTCGTGAGGGTTTACCAGAGGTGTACCCACAAAACCTTCTCCAACTTCAGAGTGTAAAAGAGTCTCAAGCATCCAAGGAGCTATGAGGATATAGAGTTTCGCATGCTAGTAACACGAAGTTAGAACTATCAAAGAACACATTCTCATCCTTAAGTCTTTGAGCGAGAAGTAACCATACCATATGAAAGAATTCGGATTCGATTGTGATCATAAGCCTCGACTTCTGCCTCACCATTAGGGTTTTATGATAATTGCACTCAAAAAGACCGCTTTTTTAGTCTCTCATGTGTGCAGGCAGGAATAAAGAGATAAATCCTGCACACGTTGAAGATAAGAAGGATAACCTTCCGAAATGATTTCTGGAGACTCCACAGAAGTGTGGACAAAAAGAATCTTTTTCTGATGATCTCTAAGAAAGGAATATCAACCATTAGCAAGGATGGGAGTACTCACTTACCTTCTCACCCGATCGGCAATTAATATCACTCTCTCAGCATCCATATAAACGTCTTCAATCTTCGGTCTTCGGTCTTCAATAGCTGAGATGAACTTCTGAACTTCACAAAAACTTGACAATTTTTTTTTTTTTTTTTTAATCATACATTACATGAAAATAACAATAAAACAATAAAACTCAATTTTTCACAACTTGTCTTGATTTCACAAACTTCATTAATTCTCATCCTATTTTCTTTTCTTTGTTGCACATAAACCTTGGACTATTTCAACTTTTCTTCAAATATCCTGATGATGCTCCGCTTGCTGACGATGATGTGTTTCTATGAATGTGTTGATGTTGTTGAGAGGGAGAGAGTGATGCTAACTGCAAATCGGTATTTATAAGAAGTTTTCATCTTTAAACGTCACCCTCATGATTGACAAAATTAGCACTCAACAGATCAAAAATAGTGCTGAAAGTGGTGCGAAGTTGGGTAGCTCACCATTCCTACCCGGAATTGACGTACGGTGACACACACTCTAACAACTTTTCTAGAAAGTCACAAAGAGTGAAGGTCGGTACCTCGCTTGATGTAAAATGGATAGTCTCCACTATGGGTGATCACAATTCTACTACCGAATATCTAAACATCACCTAATTCGCCCTCCGGTATGGTTAAATCCAACTTTAACGCTCTAATCAACTAAGAAACCCGATTGTGTTCTCCAGTACTTCCAATTTCAGTTATTTCGGTCAGACTCTCTATGTAAACATAGCTATAAGCATGCTAGTGACTCTAAAATCTCTAAAAGTTGGAGGTTTTTATTTGCAAAAAGTTTTGAATTTTTTTTTTTTTTTTTTTTTTTTTTTTTTTGAAAATAAAAGACTAAAAACTCTATATGCAAATGCACCCCCAAACCTAAATCAAACATTGTCCTCAATGTTTCAACAGATAATAAATAGTCACATACCATGTGAACTATCCGATAAGAGAAAAGGGAAGAGATTACCGGATGTCGGCGGGAGCAAGGTTAGAGCTTTATTAGTCAAGGCTAGAATCCAACATTCTCAGTGGAGATCATATCGGATTAGCACAATATATGTACAAGAAGGCTCAACCGATTCAAGAAAAGAAAATTTAACAAGTCCTACTGGATTATATACAATGAAAATTCACCATATACCAACAATCTAAAGAGTTGAGGATCAACCCAAAAGACGATATGTACAAACATCAATAGCCTTACACAAAAATAACATGAGAGTGCAGGTAAGATTGCATAAGTGAACAAGTTACCCCCAAACCTAAACTTGTCAACAGATGTGTTTTTGAGCACAAAATCTTGCAATTTTAAAGGTACATCATATGCAAAAGGTCCAACTCAAAATGAGTTTTGCTAAGAACAGGCAGATATACACATTCCAACTGTGGCTCCTTAAAAGTGTTATACTTTGATGCAAAATAGTCCAAGAGGACTTGGGAAGCACAAAGCTCTAGGCCTAGATTAGGCATTCTCATAAAAGTTGGTTTTGCAATTTTGTTACAAACTACACCTAGGTTTGGTGGAAGAGTTTCAATATGTGCCTTAGGAGAGAGATTAGGTACATCTAAGTTGTTTTAATGTATAAGATCATTTGCACCATCACACACTTTCCTAAGGTCAGAAAAAGAAGGTAAATCATGTTCACCTGCATAGAACAATTCATCAATCTCCATGTCATAATCATCATTACCCAGAATTTCACTCTCATGCATAAGACAACCAGGAGAAATATCATGCTGTAACCTAGGCATGGAATCAGACACATGCATTGAATCATCTATGTCAACAGACAATTCAGCTATTCCTAGGTCACAATCAGGTGGTATAGCATGCTCATTTTCAGTGAACAATTGCACAGACTCCAATTCAGCATCACATGTATGAATATTAGAAGAAGCGTCATTCATAGGGTTCACAGGAGAGAAACTTAATGTCTTTGAACCCAAAGATTCAAAGTACATTTTCAGCATAAACAAGTTCTTCTAACATGTCATATTCATCCTCCGAGTAATATGCATACTCATCTCTATTAATGACATTGAAGTTTTCAAATCAACTCATTTTCCTCCAGGTGAGGTTCATATTCAACATTAGTGGGTTGACTATGGGCATACTCCTTTCTACATTTTGTAAATGACTGAGATTCATTCTCAAGAATATGTTGTTTGTTCAATTGAAGGGGAGTCTTCACTAGTGGGTGTGCATGCTTCATATGAATGATCATTACATGGTTGTGCACAGGGTTCACTACACAAGGGAAACTCAGACATGTTACTATATGGATGATCATGTGATGCTTTCCATTCAAGAATAGCATTGTTTTGTTCTATTATTTTGAGGTTCTCCATTATAGACTGCATACATGGGTTCATTGGAGGATAGAATTGCTCATCCTCCCATGGTGGTTGATGATACATGTGGTCATAATGATTAGGGTATGTGTATTCAAGGTCAGGGCCCTGAGAAGGCTCATAATATTCCCTAAAATCACTATGGTCTGTGGGCTGTTCATATTGTGAAGCATGCCCATAAGCAAGCTCTCTCATGGATCTGTTTTCATCCCCAGTTGCAGACCAAAATCCTGACATGATCTAACAACTCAGTTTGAACTCAAAAAGAAGCATAGCTTAGCACACATCAAACATGTATAACCAATGATGTCTCAAAACAGGGAAGCTAAGCCCACAGGAGTGCAAAGCCCAGTTGTTGTATGGCCCAGTTATGTGGGTTTCAATTTGGTTTTGTGGGCTTTTGTTTGGTTTGTGTGTGTTTTGGTTTGTGTGGGCTTTGGTTTGTGTGGGCTTTGGTTTGTTGGACAGTGGGCTTCAGCTCAGATTATGTAAAGCCCAGGTTATGTGCAAATGCACAGCCCAGTTGTTATGCAAAGCCCAGCTGTTGTGGGATCAGTTTTGGTTTAAGTGGGCTTCAGTTTTTGTGCACGGCCTAGTTATGTGGGCTTCAATGGTTGTGCAAAGCCCAGGTTATGTAAAGGTGCACAGGCTAGTTTATGCAAAACCCAGTGGTTGCTTGGGTTGTCTTAAATGGCAGAGCCTATGCACAGGGTAACAAAGGCAATACTTATGTGAACAGCACAGCACAGGAAAAGCTTATAAGTGGGTAAAATGCACAAGATATCTCATGCAACAGCACAGCTCATGCAAGTCACAGCACAGGTTATGTGCTGGTTGTGTGCACACTCAAATGCCACCAGATCACAAACAACCTACAGAAGCTGGTTCAAAGATGCATACATGGCAATGGATGCAACAGCAGAGAGTTAGGGCTAGCATAATACCACATGGCAATTGTTATGAGGCAGAGTATCAACACTGGTGGTTATGCAAGCATGTGAAGAGGTTCAAGATGCAGCACAAGGTCAAGGTTGAGCACCACTGGTAATCATCCAAGGCACGCAGCCACAGGGTCAGGGTTATGCTTAGAGTATGCAAGGTTCACTGGGTCAGCAGATGCAACAGTTGAACAAAGTACAGCACAGTTGGAAAACACACAGGTTTGCACAGATGCACAGTTTGATGTTTGCAGGGCCGGTTGACGGGGGTTTCAATAGGCTTGTCTTAACCAATATCTCTTCTATCTTATTTGTTTACTTTTATTTGTTTTTGCTTTTATTTATTTCGTTTAAACGAGAAAATCCCTCGGTGTTTTAAGAAACCATAACAATTTGACAACTGGACCTCTCTGTGGGATCGATCCTTTCTTGCCCTTGCTATATTTATATTTTGAGTAGTAAGAAAGTGTAAATTATTTTTGACGCTTACGACCGCGATCAAATTTTGGCGCCGTTGCCGAGGACCGTTATGACCAATATTGTGGAAGACCCAATTGAGCTTGCAAATGATTGTAATGATGATGTTTATGTTGAGACTTTGGTTAGAAACAGACGAAGAATGGTTGCAAGGTTTAATAGAGGACCATGATATAAAAGAGGTGAATAATTCACTTGAGTTTTTCAAAGATGAAGAGGATTCCGTAATACAAGAGATTGTGCAAAGGTTTATCTAACCCATTGCCTATTATTTCTTCTCCTTTACCTCTTATTGGTTTGAATGTATGTGCTTGAAAACATTGTTGACACTTTGTTTCTCGTTTCCGCCATTAGAGATACTTGATTCTCATACTATGCGAGTTATGGAACCGAAACCATGGAAGTATCAGCTCTATATTCTTTATACACTTCCAAAGTGGGACAAGAATAAGTGTGGGGGAAGCTTTTATCGGTTCATAGCTTCACTTTGCTTTATTGTACTAATATTTGTGTGAAGCTAGTGTTTGCAAAACAGGGTTCTATGGAAGGATCCCCAACTTTTCCGATTAACCCACGGTTTGTATCTCTTATCCTTTTGCATTTTATTTTTGTTTCGTTTATTTATTTTTTACTGTTTTCATATCATATTTGTCTATCTTAGAAGAGAATTACGCGAATGCCTTTTTTCAGAAAATTTCAGACTGCGATAGTTGATGAGTGAACAACTTTGTGAAATGGAGTTTTCCAAATTCCTTACCAATTTGCACAGTTTTTGCGTTTTATCTTCTGTTACGTCAGAATTTAAGAACTTCCGGTTTTACACATTGAGGACAATGTGAAGTTTAAGTGTGGGGGAGCATTTATATGTTTGTATAGTTTGTTTTGACACTCATTAGCGGATGGAACCATTTTGAATGCAGGAATTGAGGAACTAATTAACTAAAAGGGGAAGAAGATAGCTGAAATCACAAATTAACATGATAGTTGTTACCATATCTCGGAATATCACCATATCGCATTCTGGGAATAACGAGTATGTGTGAAACGTAGTCCCTGTCTCAAGTCGCCTAAAACAGCGTGGAATGCAGGATCCAAGGCAACTATCATGTATACGACAAGAAGCATGCGCTTGGATCCAATTGTGTTGAATAAAGTCACTCTTGGTTCCCTTGTATATGCCAATTGATTTGATGTAGCATTAGACTACAGCCAAATCAAAGGATTTGGTTCATCTTAACGGTGACCTTAGCAGACGGATATGGAAACATCGAACACTTGTGAATATTCGCCAACATCTACATCTATATCCATCTTCTTAATCTTTTCATTGTGATTGTGGTTTGTTAGTTTCCGAGTATTGTGGCTTGTTCGACTATCTAATTAGAGTTTATTTACTAATATATGAATTGAATTTGCAAGGTGTTAGTCATTTTGGATTCATTCATTGAATCACGAATAGACGGAGTTGGAAATATAGGTTTTGTAGGTATATCTCTGTAAACCTTCTTCAGACTATAACTCGTCCACTAGGGACACCCTAGGGGTTTAAAGGCTTGTTATTTATGCTAAAATTAACCGTAGCACCGGAGTTGTATGTATGTTTTAGTTTTGTTTTGTTTGATTTTAGTAGAGGACTAGCAAAAAGTCTAAGTGTGGGGAATTTGATAGGTGTAGAATACCGTATTTAATATCTAGTATTTACGAGTTTTCTTGTGAATTATGTATCTTATGTGCTTTTGAGTTTATTAGGTGCAATGGAGTCATTTTGGAGCAAAAGACCAATTGGAATAGCCAAGTCCGTTAATTAAGGGCGACTCTATTTGGGAGATGCGAACAAAAGACCGGTGTGGTTAAGGGGATCATGTCTGGGTAACCATATCATCTAGTGGGATTAGCCACTTCCATTTCTACACCTAAACCTAAAATCGAGAGAGGTGTTTCTCTCGTTCATTTCATTCATCCGAAATTGGGAGAAGGAGGCCATGGAGAGTTGAGAGAGATCGTAGAAATTAGAGAGAAGCAATGAGTTCACCGATTCCCGAGAGAGTAGTTAGTTTGAAAAGTTCAAATTGAAGACAGAGAACGATGAGATGAACTCGATGTGAGTTAGTGATTTGAAGAGAGGATTTCTTTGGTCTGGTAGTGGGTTTTGAGATGGAGATGGGAATTGAGGTGAAGGTGAAATTGAGGAGAAATTACAAGTTGGTGTGGTTCTGGAGATTGAGATGAAGATGATGCAAAATGGGTCGCGGTGAAAGTGCTTTGCAGGGCTATTTGGTGGAGGAATACTAAGAGATCAAGATATGCAAAGGTACTGCGGTGATGGTGGCAAAACCTACTCGAGTTGATGTCACTGAAGAATGGCTAAAAGCTAACTTGGTTAGCTAGGTTGCAGGTTTGGTGGAAGTTGGGAGTGAGGCTCAACAGCCCTACTTCGGGCAATTGATTGATGATGTTGTCTGGAGCTAAGCGCAGTTGTCTAGTCGAGGCCAAGGAGTTACAAGTGAGGAAGAAACATGGGAGAAATGGGTGTGGTTGGGTTGCCGAGTTCACCCAAAAACACAGATTTCATATATATTTAGCAATGCACTTGGTTTATTTGATAGGGAAGGTGTTGCAAGCAAGGTAATGGCACGGATGGATTAGAACACACAAGGTAGATAGCTCAACCGTTTGACCGTAAGGGTGGCGGTTTGACTTTCAACAATTTTTTTTTTTTTGGGACATAATTTGCATTTCCAATAAATAGCCACTCAAGTCTCTTTACAACAAGTTTGCATAAGTTCTTTGCAATATATTAGTTTTTGTCTCATATTTATCGTTTGCGAAAATATTGTTTTATGATTGATTGACACAAAGACAATTGCAGTTTAGGCAAAAGTGATATTCCTGATACAATGAGGTTTGAGTTGTCTCAATTGGTATCACTAGGGCATCTAGGAATTAAACTTGATTAGTGCTAACTTGGCTATCCAAGATATTCTTGCGATCAAGGTATTCTAGGGTCTTTGATAAAAGTTGAGATCAACAATTCTAGTTATTGTGAAAAGCATGTTAGTGAATGAAAAGAAATCCTTAACCAATATTTCTTATCGTTGAATCTATTTGTTTAATTTTATTTTTTTTGCTTTTATTTATTTAGTTTTAAATCAAGGTAGGAGCGAGAGGGATCGACTATATTTATATTTTGAGTAGTAAGAAAGTGTAATTTATTTTGACGCTTACTGACGGCGGCCGAGGGTTACAACACAGATGGAAGCCGAGGGTTACAACACCAGCCTTGGGTTTTGCGGCCTGCCTATCCTAGGCTAAACAAGGTTGCATTCAAGCTCAACAGACTATAAGGTGGAGTGGTGTTGTTAAAGCAAAGAATTTAATGCACAAATTACCCAAGAGCAAAAGGTTTCAGCCAACACAATTTTGCTTCAAACGTCACAGGGCCATGCACAAATTTCAGAGATCCCAGGGGTTATTGTTCATGCAGGGGTGATACAGGTGCATATACAATGATGATGCAATGTATTGCACAGATCAGTTTTGACACAAAGCTCAAAGATGTGATGGCAGATTCATGCATACACCCATACAATTCAGCACACAGACATGGCATACTCAGCTAACAGGTGTATAATTCGCATATCACGGAGCCACTCACCTGAATTGCAGGGGTTGCTCAGGGATTTGCAAAACTCAAGTTTTGCGCCTTTTTCTTCCCCTCCTTAGGCTTGCTCAGCAGAGGATACGGGTACCTGTTGCTCAGAGGGGAAGTTCAGTTCTCCGAATGTGCAAGTTATAGCAAATGGAATGAATATTAACATTGGCATATGCAATCGAGAGTATCTTGGTGACACGGGGAAAAAGTTTGTTATGCTTAATTGACTGATCGGGACCAAGAATTACAATTAACATTAAGCTACGTGGCAATGATGCTTATAGCTCAGATCAAAAGCTAAGATGCAAATGAGATGCTAGAAATTACACTAACTAATATGCGGTGAGAATTAAAAGTGAAATTTAAACTAAACTCTAGCCACAGATGAGGATGCAAGCTAAGCAGAAACAATTAGTGAAGGATTAGAAACAAACAACAAAGGATTAACAGCTGAAGATGCGAGTAAAAGAAAACAGCTAAGCTACACTAAGACAGGGCAATGATGCAAAGCATATATACAGGGTGAAATGAAATTCAGTGAAACAAGCAATAATCGACACAGCACACTCCAAGTCCCCGGCAACGGCGCCAAAAACTTGGTAGGCTTGGGAATGGGGTTTATTTTAGCCTACTTGTAATACCGCAAGTGCACGGTGTCTACAATTTAAAACAGGGCAAATACAGATCGATCCCACAGAGACTTGTGGAGTGTTATGTTGATCTAAGGCTTTACTCTACTAATTTCTAAGAAGTAACACAAATGTTTGGTTTGTTGTCGATGCGACTGAGTTGAATGTGACTCTAAACTAAGGCAGCAAAATAGATTATAACAAGTTGGAGAGCACCAGGGTGGTGAATCCACCTCTAATCTCATGTGCAGGCAATCTAACTTAAGCCATATTCTTGAGCTTTCCCATGAAAGTCTAAACTAGATGTTTATTAACTAGTTTTGCTAACTAACCCCTAGTATGAGCTGTCTTCTTACAGTACAGCTCATCACAGGCTCATAAGCTTCATTAGTTAACTACTAATCCTTCACAATATCACACATCAAGAATAAAACCTAATGTAGATATGCTTGACATGAAAATCAGGGGTTTCATCAACACCCTGGTAAACTAAATTATAACATATTAAAACAAAATACAAATCAACTACAATTGGTGCTCTAAGGTTTTTCACACACACACATCAAACCTATTTATACATGCAAAGAACTAAAAACCCTAATTTACTTCAAAAACAGAAATTAAGAAATACCCTCTCACCCATACTCTCTGAATCAGTGGTCTCTTCTGTGAATTCGGCTCTGGCTTCATTTTCTGCCATGGTCGGGAGAGAAAGTGAGAGGTCTGTTCTGAGAGGGTGAAGGGGAAAGAAGAGAATGAGATTAGGTTTTTGGTTCGATGGGTGAAGATATAGGGGTCTTCAGTGTGAGGCGGGGGCATCGATGTTTGATGAGGATGAAGGAGAGAGCTTTGGATCTTGATGAATCCGATGCGTGACTCGATGCGACCGTAGGATGAAAATCTAACGGCCCGGAAGGAATGGGCTCGGATCCGGGTCGTGGGTCAAGTCTTGGGTAGCTCGGGCCCATGTCTTGTAGATGGGTTGCTCCTTGTTGGGTTGCAACTCAAGAGGCCGCGGGCTTTGGCTTTCTGCTCCATAGATGCTCGTCTCCAATTCTCTGCTCTTTTGGCTCCTCAGTTTCTCCGAGCTTTATTTATTACCTAAAAACACAAAATTAATTAGTACAAATATTTATTCTTGAAAACAAAGAAAATACATAATCTGGGATAATATCTGATTTCTGAGCACAAAAGATGAGTTAAATGCCAATAAAAAGGTGTATAAATATGCAATATTTGTCACTCATCACTTTGCACCTGCTAATCCATGGAGGATTAATTACCTAGTTTGCCAAGGTTTAATTTCGACAAGCAAGGTCTGATATACTGCGCGAGGCGCAAAAACCCTAACTTCTGCAAGTTAGTCATGTCAATTGATAGAATTCTATGTGTTGACATAGAGTTCTTTTAAGTTCATTGCCAGAGAGCAGCATGTTTTTTCTGATTGAATACCTTATGCAAAGACCTTATCCTTGATACTTGGAAATTCGTGTTCTCACTGCTGAATGAACAAAAATCGTCATGCCATATCAACATTAACGGTTCAGTAGGATAACATAACATAGAAGGCATTCAAAGGAACTTATATTAAGTGAATATAAGAGGTGCTTAAATTTACAGAATATCTGGGATGGTTGCTACATTCGCCAGTCTGGATAAATTTCATGTAAGTATATTGAACGACTCAATAAATATGCCGGTGGAGAGGTTAGCACTCACGGTACCGTTTCCTTACAGAGTGACGTCATATCAGATGCAAGGTTTTACGATTTAAACCCTGACCTAAAAACCACCATCAACACAAGGAAAATGTAGTGGTGACAGGTACCTCACCATAAGTCGTGAGGGGGATATTTTGGGCTGGTCACTCCTTATGGACCAATGATCTGGTTCCCTTATAAAATAAGGGGGAGCTAACTAACAAGTGTTAGGTTAGGAAGTGAAAACAGAATAAGAAGGGTGTCGAGCAAAACAGATTGGTGAGTTTGTTGCCTTGAAAAGCAGGGAGAAAGAGAGTTCACCCACCATTAAGGAATCAATTGGTGATGTTTGTGATTTGAGTTGTGATCTTGAAGAAGAAGGGTTTTCTAGCGAAGGAACGATTGGGTTGGTGAAGATTTATCCAACACAACCTATATCTCTTCAAAAGGGTAATTCTAAGAATTTTTCAAATCCTAGTAGTAAGTTTCTCATCTTCCTTGTTTTTTTATTACTTGAATCTACCTTATTTGGTAAAAAATTAGTTATCCACCATTAGTGGTAAAGAATGAATCAAAATAAGGTAAGTTTGAAGAAAAATAGAGAACAGCCTCAGAGGGCATATATTATTAAAAAATATGAAAATTACTCTGTGTACAATGAATGGGTTGGTAACCTAGCTTCATGCTGAAAACCAACACCCTTTTGAATAAAGTTTTGTTCCCGGCCTCAGGCGCCTACTCAACACCTACTTTACGAAAGATAAAACTACATAAACTTATCCCAACATCATTGTTGACTAAACATTATTTTAACCTCTTCAAGAAAACCACAATATCTTCACCCAGCTCTCCTAGAGTAGAGAAAGCAAGCACACCAAGTCCATACCCATGCTCAACACACTTTTCCGAATGCTTGTTACGCTTACGTGAAACATCATTGGAAATAGCTTGACAAGGAGTGTAAGTACGAGTGCCACCACCTGTGAAGGCGAAACTCTCGTGACATCCATAAAAATATCTTGAAAATTTTCCCAATTATAAACTAATATATCATCAGCAAGTAACGCGCCCTCAACATCGGACAAGAAACCCAAAACAACCTCTTTGCGAGCTGGCACACCGGCTTTGTAATATATATATATCTGCAAGAACATCACGTACAAGATCATGACGGAATTTGAGGCCAATATCGCTAGCACAATGCAAAGCATGATCCCAAAACACATCCATCAACCTGTTGCAGAACAAACACAAACCACCTTCAACAAATAATGGTATGCCGAGGCGATATCAAACTACAACACGAAACTGCTTTGGGCCAAGACATTGATTAAGACTGCTAATTGGTATATCCAAAAGATAGTCTTGAGGATGTTTGAGCCTGTTACACTTCCACAACACTGAGTCTCGTTCCATCATTGTAAATTTGGTAGGACCGCAACGCCTGCTAAAAAATAGGACCTTTATCAGTACAATAGAGAAAATTGAGGATAATTTCTCGCACAAAGCTGGTCTGGCTTTGCGAGACAAGGTAGAAGTAAGTACGAGTAGTATCCATCATGTATATACATAGACAACCATCCTTGATTGGCAAGGTAGCCAACCGTTATTGTAGGAGACCAAAACTAGACCCATCCACCATGTCCAACAACCTCAAATATTGGAGAAAATGGTTTTCGAAGAGATCTGTAGTTTTTAAAGTGCTGCAGGATTGGTTGTGGATAAATTAAAGTACAACCTCGGTACTCCAGTACAACTACAGAGCAGTAACATCTCACTTTGGGGATCTTTGATCCTCTTTATAGCAGTCATCAAATGAATGGTTTTATTCACCCTGTTGATCACCATGTCGCAATAAAACTGAAGATCTAAGCTTACAGTCCCACCCAAAAGTTTAACACCTTTAGCAGGTCTGCCAATGTTGGAAGGAAAAAACCCCTCCATAATACTTCTAAGATCTTCAGTTGGCCAAAAGACTTCGGTCTTTATTGATGTTGAGATGCAAGCCCCTATATGGACCATCGTTTTGAATGATGTTTAAATCTTTCGACACTTCAATAGTATCCCCAATAATAGTACCATCATCCAAATACCATACATGTAAATTGAGTTTATATTGAGAACCAATTGTTTTAATAAGAGGGTGAAGCGTTAAAGCAAACAACAAGGGACCAACAGGATCACCTTGTTTCACACCAGTTGCCGAAAACAAAATAAAAATTTATCATAATAAAGTTTGGATGGCCTCCCATAATAGAACTCCACCCACCTTGATATACCTGGGCAATGCAATCTGACTTCCTTGATGAGACAAGTTCGATCCACCATAGTAAAGGCTAAGGCTGCACATGGTCCGGTACGGTCCGGTTCTCCTATGGAACCGGTCCCTGTACTTGGTGTTGACCGGTACCTGTACTTGTACCTGGTGTTGTACCTGTACTTCCGATACCGGTCCGGTACAAGACCGGTACCGGGTTTTTACCTAAAAAACAGTTCAAAATACTAAAAGTCTAAAACAACATTTCCAGCAACATTACAAAATAAGTTCAGTTTGCAACATACATACTTAAGTAGTTACAACAAGCAAACGATTTTAAAAATATACTTAAGTTCGGTTTGGCAACAGCAGTTACCAGACCTAACACCTCCAGTGCCTTACTGCTACTGCAACTCATTCTTCTATTACATCTCAAACACCATTACCTTAAGCTCAGTCCAATTTGTTCACTGCAGTACCAGTTTCGCAACTGCAATATCAGCTCTCATTTGAATTCAGCACCACAAACCCATTCATTCCAAGAACCCATTACAGCTCCATCTACTGAATCAACTCCACCAAACTGCTTCAATCAAACCCATCTTGCTATCTCAGTACCACCATGTCAACCAAACCACTTCAGAATCCCATGAATATCAACACCATTCCTGCAATTCCTCATCTGCAATAGAAAACTCAAGTCCATCAGCTCACAGATCCAACACCCCATGAATATCTTCTTCTTCATATTACAACCAACATCATCTTAATCCTGAATTCCATCTCACTGCCAAAATCAGAATCGAATCAACCCAGATCTCCTTATCTAATTTCAATCATCCTTTCTCATCTCAGATAAATCTGATACAAACCCATCTTCAATTCCTTCTCGAACTCTCAAATAACCTTCACCGATTATCTTCGTTCTTCTCAAGAACAGCTAATTGTTCACAGTTTTTCTTTGCAAGACAAATACAGTAAATAAGGAAAACAAATTGACTTACTAATTAGAACAAGATTCAAACAAACGATTACTAGAAAGTAAAAAGTATAGATCAATTTCAAATCGATTTAAACCCTAAATCAATCCATGACGATTCAAACAAATCGAACAAGAAGATGAAGAATAGTTACCTGACTCAGTTAGAGATGGTGAAGAAGAAGAACAAATCGAACAGATCGAATAGAGATTGATTCTCGATAGAGAGAACAGAGAAGAGAGTAGGTTGCTGCTTGCTGCTCTTCGAGAAAAAAGAAGAAGATGAAGATGAATGAATGAACTGATTCTCGATAGTCTATGGACTATACCTAGTATGGACGGCTGAGATTAAAACTATATCTAGATCTTAACGGCTCATATTAGCCGGTACTAATGGTCCGGTTCCAGTCGGGTACCACCCCAGAACCGGTCCCTGTACTTAGTTCTATCCCGATTCTCAAACGATGCGATCCTGTCTGGCTACATCGGTTAGGTTCGGTTTTCCCGTACCGATCAGTACATGTCTTCTTAACCGGTTCTTGTGCATCCTTAGTAAAGGCATTAGCGAAATCAATGTGTAACATAGACATAGTTTCTGTGTTACCTCTCATCTCAACAAGGCTATTGACAACATTAAGGATACCCCCACCTCTGCATGGAATACCCACGCCAAACTGAAAAATCTCCCAAATAAGCAGCCATCTCTTTACTAACTGAAATCGCGGCTACTTTAGAGACCAATTTTCTCCAAATAGTCCCAACAACAATGGGTCTAAGGCCTCCACCGGGCTTGTGGAGCAGTGTGAGTGGTGCACTATCAATGTACTCACCCAAGGCAGTGGGACATTTTCCTGCCAACAAAAGATTCACCGTGCATGTAACTGATGCCATATCGTCTGCAACGGCTGGTGCAACACCACTCAAAGCGTCAGTCAAATATTGTGCCCTCAACCCATTCTCCCACATGAAGTACCCTTAGGGTAACTTATGCCCTGGAGTCGACAAAAATTGCATCTGTCGTGAAAGCTTCGGGTGGAATGAGGGGTGGTGGAGCTTGTGGGTGTTTGAATTATAGGTCAGCAAAGATGGTCTCATTACATGGAGCAATACCAATGGAAGAAAACACACGAATGGAAGCCGTATAATGTCCGTAACTTATCTTCCTTCTACAAGCATGTAGATTAGCCAAGTTTCGCTTGTTTTTTCTCTTTACGGCTACGATGTGGTCGGACCACATACTCAAAGTATGTGGCTACTTTTATTTTTTTGACACGTATATAAACTAAAAACCTGCCCCCTCCAAATCCCCGCAAAAAAATCATTTTTTGAAAAAAAAAGTAGGAAGTTAACAAAAAAGAATTAGTTAAATAATTGTGTAATAGAACTGTTTTGAACTTTATTTTCTACTTTATATTACGTGTCAAAAAAATAAATGGGGCCACATACTTTGAGTATGTGGCCCGACAACATCGTAGCCGCACCGCATGTTTATGGCTCGACAATTGAAGCAATTTACTAATCAAGTTACATAAGCCATTAGGTTCCCTCCAGTTTGCTAAAGCTTGATTGATTGAATCATTTTGCAAGCGTCTCCTCATGGTTAACATCGAGTATGGACCATCTCATTAACATGCCTGCTTCTCTACCAATCAACGTTAGTAAGGTTTCTGATTTGATGACTCCGAATACAAGATATTAGAACATTCCTCTTCCGAATGATTTATTATCTTCAGAGATAGTTCAGTGTATTTGTTTGTACCCAAAATTACTCTTGGGCATGAAACACGATGAATGGAAGATTTGGTGTGTTTTTAGGGTTAGGAGACGAATTGAAGATAAAAGAAATTGACTCAGGTTTTACGTGGTTCGGCGCGGTTGCCTACATCCACGGGTGAATCCCCTTGGGGAGTAATTTTTCATTGATGTTTGAATTACAATCTCATTTTCTCTCCCTCCTATTGGCTACCACTCATTTCATTTCTGCTCCTCACTATTTATACCATTGTATACACAATTTCAATATAACTTAAATGGCACTACTGCTCATTTATGCCTCCCTCTCCAATTCCGCATGAAACTGCTGAAATTATTGTTGCATGTATGAAACTGCTGGAATAAATATTGCATGGCTCCATCTTAAATTGCATGACATGCTTTGGAATTAACTCGCATGCCTCCATCCTCAGTGCATGAAACTATTTGCATGCTTCTTTGAATAAATTCTGCATGAATGATGGCTGGCAGTATTGGTGGACACTGGCTGGCAGAATAGCTGACTGCATGGGTAGAGACTGGCTGGCAGCATGGCTAGAAACTGGATGGCAATGTGGTAGAGAACTTGGCTGGGAATTGGTTGGCAGTGCGGATGAGTATTTGGCTGGAGGTGCGACGAGCAACCACTTTGTGATTGACCAACCGTTGACTTTGACTTTGATCGAGTGTTGACTTTGACCGTTGACCGGTCATTGTAATACCGGGCAGGCTGGTGGGCCGCTTCGGTTGACTGGTTAGAGGGCTTGGATGAGGGCCAAAAGATGATTCAAGCTCCAACTGGGCCCATTATGTGGCATTTTTGGTTATGGTACAAACATCGCCCCCTCTTAACCTCCAACTTGTTGGGGGTTAAGACATTTTCGTTTTCCTTAGTCAATGACAAAACTCGCCCCCAAGTGTGGATTATTGATGTTGAGGTGATTGGCAACCTTCTCCTGCTATTTGCGGAAGTCAAGACGCCCCCGAGAATAAATTTATGTTGCTGAAGTGTAACGGGAAAAATCATCATTGACGACACTGTATTAGCGTTGTAGTACACCTACGACAACACAATTTTATGCGTTGTGTAGGTGGGGTATTGTAGAAAGTCCAAGCTTTTCTACAATGCTTGACTAAGAGTTGTAAAGTGTGATGTGATTCATGGTTCGACAATATTTTGCCAAAGTTGTGATTCTCTTTCGATTTTTTTTTGAAAACCTAACACAACTCTTGCTTGTGTTGTAGGACTACCTTGAACAATATAGGTTGTGTATCGTGGAAATGTATGTATCAACACTTATTAATATTATGAATAAGATTTACACGACACTTGTATTAGCTTTCGAACTATCCTGGGCAACACATAGTTATGTTGTAAAGACACTATTTCACAATATCTCGTTTGTGTAGTTGAAAAGTGGAAGACAACATTTATTAGTATTGTGAATAATATTGTCACTACACCTTCTAGAGTTGTAGAAATTTTCTGTACAACTCCTACTTCTGTTGCAAGATTTGCTTTTACAATACTCTTAAAAGGTTGTAATATTTGAAGTGACAACTTCTATTTTCAGTAGATAAATGTGTAACTACAACTTTTGTTAGAAGTTGTGCGTATAACTGTTTTGAAAAAAAATAATTTAGAGATGAAACCAAATTGTCGAAAGTAATTCACATTCACATTAAACTACTAGTGTAACACATTTACATTCATTCAAGTTAGCCTGCCAGTGTTAAACACACATTCAACAATGGCAGTGATATACATGTTTGTTACCAAAACTTAAGTTTCATGAACACACTCCGAAAAGATTATGAAGATTAAGATGCCTATGAGAACATTATTCGATCCTTGGGATATGTAATAAAACATCCGACAAAATCACTAACATACTTGAACTTTGTAGTCGGTATGTAGACATGAGCATCATCCACATGATAACGATGCTGGCTGCAGAGTTTTTCGGTTGGTGCTGACCGGAGCTGCAATAGGTGCTTCAACCTACGTTTTCACATCTTGAGGATCAACAAAATTAGCAACAAGTAGCTTTCCACCATTGTTAGGCCATTGCAAATTATATAAAGCATTTTCAGTCTCCACGGCTTCCTCCACAGAACAATTCCCGCAAAAGTGTAGGCACCACTTTGACTTTTAGTTTTCCATAGTCTTTGTATCCCAGATTCCAATGACCTTTCCTTCACAAAGATACTGCTGAGAGTACAGGAACAGATTCACTAAATCGATACTAGAAAGAAAGAAAAAATGATACAAACAAACTAGTTTAAGAAAGCGAAAACAACTTTACCTTTCCACAAAATTCACAAAAATACTTGGAATGCTGACTGATTTACATCTTGTTGATCTTCTTATACAGACTGGCACCATATCTTGTTCCTGAAATAACAACAAACTCATTTTTATCAAACAGCTTAGACTCGAACACGACGCATCAATATCAGTATACATTATGATAGAAACCACTTACCGTATTTGCCAACGATTCCAGCCTTCTTTGTATGCTTAGTACGCATCCACAATAAACACAATCTTCTTATAACCAAATCGAGAGAAATGTATATAGGTCTTAGGAATTTGAGAGAAAAAGAAGATAATATCAATGTAAAATACCAGCATCAGTAAATATAGGTGTGCTTACTGACCATTAACACAATCAAAAACTCAACTTATAGCTGACAATGTGATTGGATATAGAACTTTGTGCCTTTCTGGAGTTTGTTCCTTTACTGGCAGTTTAAGTTTGTTCTCCCTGTGTTCTTTGCTATTGAGTCACGACTCTTGAGAGGATTTATGCACCTGCAGCTCATTATTGAGATGGTTAAAATTTGCAAAACAAACATAGAACACATAAGCATTTGTTGCTTTATATGATTTCAATGTAGAAACATAAAAATGGATTATAAACTTAGCGGTAAGACAACACTTTAAAGATACAGGATTATGGATTAACCAGTGAGAGATTACTTGGCTGACAAACTAGATGCGTAACACCCCAAAATTCGGATGATGGATTAACCCAAATTTTGGAGGCTACGGGCGGGTATCGAAGCCTAAAACTACTTCTTGGCTTACATTTTGTTCCTACAATTTTGATAATCAGGACTAATTCACATGTTCTAAGGAATTATTACCAACCTAACAGATGGAAAGAACAAGGGTTAACCAAATAAAAAGAATGCCAATATGTACACAGTAAAAATCTGGGAAGAAATGCCGCAGAAATAGGTCTCATACAGCCTGCATTGTCGAGGCTACACAGACTTCGTTATAATTTCAAATTCGGAGCTTGACCCCAATTCTAAAACTAGACAGACTCAGCTTTCAAACGCACCTGAAAAATCCAGATTCGGAGTTCGTTTGGCCTGTGAAAAGTATGCGCAAAGTAGGTTACATAACTGTGAAGCTACAGATTTCAGTTCTGGCAAGCTGTATTTCAGGGGACAAATCTCCTAGACGATGAATCCAAATGCTAATCCCTTTTAACTAAATATAGTGGAGACATATATGAATATTTCATGTCAAGGAAGTACTATCTAAATCCCTTCCTATTGGCGGCAGTTTCGCAGATAAATGAACATAGAAAACATGTGACATAAAAACATGGTTTTCAACATTCAGTTTACATCTAACTCTCACAGACAAATCACCATTCAACAAATCCTTCAAAATGTATAAAATAAACTTCTAGGATAGTAATTCACATGTCTAAGTCTTCCACATTTATTCCCTCAAAGAAAAACACCAAAATACATGGAAATGAGAAAGGCCTACGTTCCCATCCTCAAAGAGATGCAGAAGAAATCTCAGAAAACATAAGGGATTAAAAGTAAAGGAACGACCGAAGCACACACAAAAGATGATTAGGAATATATATGGGTGGAGGAAAATACAGGGTATCACAAGATGATTAGGAATATATATGCATATGTAGTTCTTAGATAAGCATTTCTATATATTAGTTAAGAGTCTTAAGACGTGTGAATCTAGCATAGACAAGTATATAACGGAAAAAAATATCATCCACAAATGACAGAAATGCAACCAAACGGTTCCATTAAAATCAAATTGACCATAACCAAACAGCACTTGCAAGGTCCTACTGAACAAAGATCCAAAAAAAGTGGCAATTATGCTTAGCTAAATACCATGATTTTGTCAACAAATCCGCCAATACCAGTAGCATCTCCTACCATCGGAAACAATCAACAACATTTCTAAACAAAACCCATAATGAATACCCACTGCTTCCTCTGCAACTATTTCAGCACTCAAACTCAACAACCAACAACAAACTTGGAAGTGAGAACCGGCTGTTCAGGCATTTCTACGAACAGTGTATGTGCATTTCACTTGGTAATGGGGAAGGCTCGGTTGGTACTCATCTTCATCCTTATGAGTTTCCCTACAACATGATTACAAGCACAACCCATTCATTCAAAGCTATAAAACACTTCAAATCTCATCCATTCATTGTGTTTTAGCACTCAAACTCAACTGTTTCATGAAAAATTGAATGTCATGGAGAAGCGATATTTGGATTTGAAGAAGGAATCGACTATGGTAGTAGGAAGATAACGAAGACATTAAGAAGAGAACGGCGAGCATCTTCTTCCATCATTTGCATCGAACCCTCGATGTTTGTACTGAAAAAAAAAAGAATCACTAAATTAAAAAAATAAATAAAGAGTGATGACATGAAATATGTGAAGCCTCAAAGATCTTGGTGGATAAATTATCATCAGAAGGGGCTATAAACACCCCATCAAGAGTAGTAAATATTATCTTACATCACTAAATTTTCACCCGAAAAACCCTAACACATAATCTAAAAATTGAACAAAACTGTAACATAAAACTCAAAATTGACCTAAACCCATCTACTAAATCCAACTCAAAACTCAAATCCAGTCTGGATTTTGAACAAATCAAATCAAAACAGAAGAAAATGATAAAAAAATTCAGTTTCAGTAAAGATCTAATCAAAATAAAACTTTTCAATCAGGAAAGAATAAAGATTTAAAGATCAAAACAAGTATGAGACAATAATGGAGTGAAAATAAGAGAGGAAAGTTAGAGAGTTAGGGAAGAAACTGAAGAAGTAGTTACTGGTTAGGGTTTTCTTCAGAGGGAGGCGGAAGAGATGAGAGGAAACTGAAGAAGTGAAGAGAGAGAATTTTCTTTTCATTTTATTTATATAAAAAAATATTTGAAAGGTAGAGATTTGATTAGGGAAGGTCATAAGGATCATGGATATCTTTAAACGGTAGAGATTTGATTAGGGAAGGTCATACGGATCAACCCCAAATGTGAGAAGTTTGTGTTTCTTTGCTAAATTGTGCTTCTTTGCAAAACTAAATTCGGTTTTATTATCAACTTTCGATATGGAAAAAATCTAAAAAATATATCAATAAATTTAAGATATTATTATGAACCTTCGGTTGTAAAAAATTCCGAAAAATATACGGGAATGAAGCTGAAAAAAAATAAGTGAATTCGATAATTGGTGTGTTTCTTTGTGCTTTTGTTCGACTAGTCGTACAGGTCATGAACTTCAAATGTGGTATAACGACATACAAACTATGAACCAAGAAGCTTCAGGAGGGTTTTGACTTCAAACATAGCAAGATATATCATTGAAATCGATAAATATGAAGCTCAATGTCGATTCGAACTTCAAATATGGTATAATGACATATAAACTATGAACCAAGAAGCTCCGGGAGGGTTCTGACTTTAAATTTAGCATGATACATTATCGAAATCGATAAATGTGAAGCTCAGTGTCGATTCGAACTTCAAATATGGTATAACGGCATATAAACTATGAATCATGAAGCTTTAGGAGGGTTTTGACTTCAAACTTGGCATGCTACATCATCGAAATCGATAAATATGAAGCTCAGAGACGATTCGAACTTCAAATATGGTATAATGTCCTAGAAAATATAAATCATGAAGCTTCGGGAGGGTTCTGACTTCAAACTTGGCATGATACATCATCGAAATCGATAAATATGAAGCTCAGAGACGATTCAAACTTCAAATATGGTATAACGGCATAGAAAACTATGAACCAATAAGCTATGAGAGGGTTGTGACTTCAAACTTAGCATGATACATCATAGAAATCGACAAATATGAAGCTCAACGTCGATTCGAACTTCAAATTCGGTATAACGACAAACAAACTATGAATCATGAAGCTTCGGGAGGGTTCTGAATTAAATCTTGGCATGATACATCATCGAAATCGATAAATATGAAGCTCAGTGTCGATTCGAACTTCAAATTTCGTATAACGACAAACAAACTATGAATCATGAAGCTTCGGGAGGGTTTTGACTTCAAACTTGGCATGATATTTCATCGTAATCGATAAATATGAAGCTCAGAGACGATTCGAACTTCAAATATGGTATGGCATAGAAAACTATGAACCAAGAAGCTCCGGGAGGGTTCTGACTTCAAACTTAGCATGATACATCATTGGAATCGATAGATATGAAGCTCAGTGTTTATTCGAACTTCAAATTCGGTATAACGACATACAAACTATGAACTGAGAAGCTCCAGGAGGGTTCAAACTTCAAACTTAACATGATACATCATCTAAATCAATAAATATGAAGCTCAGTGTCGATTCGAACTTCAAATATGGTATTACGACATAAAAACTATGAACCAAGAAGCTCTGGGAGGGTTCTAACTTCAAACGTATCATGATATATCATTGAAATCGATAAATATGAAGCTCATAGTCGATTCGAACTTCAAATATGGTATAACGGCATAGAAAATATGAACCAAGAAGCTATTGGAGGGTTATGACTTAAAACTTAGCATGATACATCATAGAAATCGATAAACATAAAGCTCAGCGTCGATTCGAACTTCAAACTTGGTATAATGGCATATAATCTATGGACCACGAAGCTCACGAGAGGTTCGACTTCAAACTTAGCATGATACATCATCGAAAATTGATGAATATGAAGCTTAGTGTCGAATCAAACTTCAAATGTGGTATAACAACATACAAACTATGAACCAAGAAGCTCGAAGAGGGTTCTGACTTCAAACTTAGCATGATACATCATCAAAATCGATAAGTATGAAGCTCAATATCGATTCGAACTTCAAACTTGGCATAATAGCATACAATCTATGAACCAAGAAGCTCTGAGAGGGTTCTGACTTCAAACTTAGCATGATACATATTGTATACAAATCAGGCTCAGAGATCGAAACCTGACCGCGAGTTGACTACTATAAGTCAGAAACTTGGTAAGAACGAATAAACCATCCATTTACAGGTAAGATTCCTTAGAAATATTCTACGAAACCTTAAAAAAACCTATTTTACGCATATTGTATGCGTACAAGGCTCCAAGATCGAAACCTCTGCGAGTTGACTACTATAAGTCGAAACTTGGTAAGAACAGCGAATTCATCCATTTACGAGTAAGATTCCTTCGATATATTCTACGAAACCTTAAAAAAAAAAAACCTATTTTTGCATATTGTATGCGTACAAGGATCCGAGATCGAAACACTGGGCCGTGAGTTGACTACTCTAAGTCGAAACTTGGTAAGAAGCAGCGAATTCATCCATTTACGGGTAAGATTCCTTCGAGATATTCTACGAAACCTTTAAAAAAACCCTATTTCGCATATTGTATGCGTGCAGGATCCGAGATCGAAACACGGCCGCGAGTTGACTACTCTAAGTCGAAACTTGGTAAGAATGACGAATCCATCCATTTACAGGTAAGATTCCTTCGAAATATTCTATGAAACCTTAAACTAACCTTATTTCTGCATATTTTATGCATACCAGGCTCAGAGATCGAAACCTGGCCGCGAGGTGACTACTCTAAGTCAAAAACATGGTAAAAATGACGAATCCATCCATTTACAGGTAAGATTCTTTTGGTATATTCTACGAAACCTTAAACAAACCTTATTTATGCATATTCTATGCATACCATGCTCCGAGATCGAAACCTGGCCGCGAGTTGACTACTCTAAGTCAGAAACTTGATAATAACGACGAATACATCCATTTACAGGTAAGATTTCTTCGAGATATTCTACGAAACCTTAAAAAAACCCTATTTCTGCATATTATATGCGTACTAGGATCCGAGATCGAAACACAGTTTGTGAGTTGACTACTCTAAGTCGAAACTTGGTAAGAACGAAGAATTCATCCATTTACGGTAAGATTCCTTCGAGATATTCTACGAAACCTTAAATAAAACTTATTTCTGCATATTGTATGCGTACTAGGATCCGAGATCGAAACATGGCCGCGAGTTGACTACTCTAATTCAGAAATTCGGTAAGAAAGCGAATCCATCCATTTACAGGTAAGATTTCTTCTAGATATTCTACGAAACCTTAAACAAACATTATTTCTGCATAAATGTATGCATACCAGGCTCCTGAATATTATATGCGTACTAGGATCCGAGATCGAAACCTGGCCGCGAGTTGACTACTCTAAGTCAGAAACTTGGTAAGAACGAAGAAACCATCCATTTACAGGTAAGATTCCTTCGAAATATTCTACGAAACCTTAAACAAACCTTATTTTTGTATATTGTATGCATCTTAGGGCTCCAAGATCGAAACACGGCGCGAGTTGACTACTCTAAGTCAAAAAATTGATAAAAATGACGAATCCATCCATTTACAGGTAATATTCATTCGGTATATTCTAAGAAACCTTAAACAAACCTTATTTCTGCATATTCTATGTATACAATGCTCCGAGATCGAAACCTGGCCGCGAGTTGACTACTCTAAGTCAGAAACTTGGTAAGAACAACGAATCCATCCATTCTGAGTAAGATTCCTTCGAGATATTCTACGAAACCTTTAAAAAAAACCATATTTCTGTATATTGTATGCGTACCAGGATCCGAGATCGAAAACTGGCCGCGAGTTGACTACTCTAAGTCAGAACTTTGGTAAGAACGGCGAATTCATCCATTTACAGGTAAGATTCCTTCGAGATATTCTACGAAACCTTAAAAAAAAACCTTATTTCTGCATATTGTATGCGTACTAGGATCCGAGATCGAAACCTGGCCGCGAGTTGACTACTCTAATTCAGAATTTCGGTAAGAACGACGATTCCATCCATTTACAGGTAAGATTTCTTCTAGATATTCTACGAAACCTTAAACAAACATTATTTCTGCATAAATGTATGCATACCAGGCTCTTAAATCGAAACACGGCCACGAGTTGACTACCCTAAGTCGAAACTTGGTAAGAACGAAGAAACCATCCATTTACGGGTAAGATTCCTTGAAATATTCTACGAAACCTTAAACAAACCTTATTTATGTATATTGTATGCATCAGGGCTCCAAGATCGAAACACAGCCGCGAGTTGACTTCTCTAAGTCAAAAACTTGGTAAAAATGACGAATCCATCCATTTACGGGTAAGATTCATTCGGTATATTCTACGAAACCTTAAACAAACCTTATTTCGCATATTCTATGTATACAATGCTCCAGAGATCGAAACACGGCGCGAGTTGACTACTCTAAGTCGAAACTTGGTAAGAACGACGAATCCATCCATTTACAGGTAAGATTCCTTGAGATATTCTACGAAACCTTAAACAAACCTTATTTATGCATATTCTATGCATACCATGCTCGAGATCGAAACACGGCCGCGAGTTGACTACTCTAAGTTAGAAGGTAAGAGCGACGAATCCATCCATTTACGGTAAGAAATATATCGAATTGGATAAGAAATATATCAATTGAACATCCCGAGGTTGAAGATTACCAGAGTTAAAATGACCATATTACCCTTACTAGAAATAAAGGTAATAAATATTACGGAGATTAGAAAATTACTAAACTATCCTTATATGAAATAAGTAAAGTAAATATTACAGATAGTTAAAATGATCATATTACCCTTCATGGAAATTTGTGCAATAAATATTATGGAGATTGTGAAAGTGACCTGACTACCCTTATCGAAAAAAGTAAAGTAAATATTACTGCTTGTGAAAATGACCATATTACCCTTCTTGGAAATTAATGCAATAAATATTATGAAGATTATGAAAATGACAGGACCACGCTTATCGCGGAAAATAAGTAAACTAAATATTATAAATTGTTAAAATCACCATATTACCCTTACTAGAAATAAAGGTAATAAATATTATGGAGCTGTGAAAATTACCGGACTACCCTTATACGAAGTGAGTAAAGTAAATATTACAGAGATAGTGAAAAATGTATGTAATTATTTAAGGAGAAGGCGTGTATGTGATTGTTTACGAGAGAAGGCTTCGTCTTTGTTTGCGGCTCGATCACCCGAGCATTATTTTTGAGCATTACATTTTGTTTTACAACTCTTATGAAGGGTTGTCATAAAGTTAGTGTATTAAAGAACCACAAACTTGACAGAACATGTAATAGTGTAGGTATGGTTAGCGGTGTAGACTTCCATACAGGTTGAGGATCAAATCCCCCCATCCTCATTTCTTCTAATGTTCTATATATATTTTTACTTCAACGACACTTATAAGTGTTGTTATACATTTTTATTAAAAAAAAAAAAAAAAAGCCAAAACTTGTGAACGGTAAGGATGGTTGATGAGCTAGACGTTCATGCATTAGATTCATGTTCGAATCTCCCCTGTAACCTCATTTTTTCCAGCATTATATATTTTTACTTCAACAACACTTATAAGTGTTGTTGTAGGTTTCTATTTAAAAAAAGAAAAAACCGAAACTTGTGAACCCGAAAGGGTGGTTGATGAGCTAGACTCCCATGCGGTAGGTTCATGTTCGAATCTCCCCTCTTAATATTTTTTTCATTATCATATTTTTGTGTTCTTCAACAACACTTGTCGAAGTGTGATAGGCTAAGTCACTACATATATGGAACATAGTTGTTATAGCTAAATGTCGTCTGTTGTTTTGCTTAAGGAGTTGTCGTTTGTTTTCTTAGCGCAACCCCTTGTTTCCTAAGGGTTGGCAGTGATGATATACGACAACTCTTCCTTTGAAACCAGTTGTAAAATATAGGACTTTCTACGATGTTTAGAAAAGTGTTGTAAATCTCTAGTTGTAGATGTATATTTTTCCTGTAGTGAAAGAAAACTGTCTTCATTGATTATGGAAATTGTAATCAAGTCGCCCCCAAGTGAGGCTATTGTGTTCGGCGGGAAACAGTTGAGTATGAACCATTGTTGTACGCAAAATCGGGGCCAGGAATGATGCGCTTTCTCAGAATGTGAGCGTGATGCTTGAGTGGAGTGGTTTTGTGAGTGAGTGAGTGATAACTCCGATGTAAAATTGAACTATGGTAGTTGCGTTGGACTTGTACGCAATGGCCACAAAAAGCGTCTTCATGTAATGAGCAAAGCCAGGTAGTAACAACATTGAGCAAAAATGGTTTCGGCTTCAATCGGTGGCTGCTGCGAAGCGAAATGATAAAAGCATCTTTTGCGGCTACGATCGGTATTTGCGAGTTTGCGAACATAGGCAGGCTGCGGGCGGCCGATCGGCTAGAATCGCGGGCGGCGACGAGCAAGGCGCGCTGCGGCCGGGTGCGGTCGGTGGACTACGAGGCTGCGAACACCATTTGGATAAGCGGCAACCGATCGACTGGGCTGCGGCATCGCCGAGCATCGCGGCCCGGTGCGTGGTTGGGCTGCGGGAAGCGGCGAGCAAAGCGCAGCTGCGGGTGCGATCAATTTGGACTGCGGGGATTAGAACAAAGGCGGCTCGATCGCGGTAGACTCTGAGCAACAACGATCGGTACTGATTTCGTAGCGACCATAGCTATTATACATGCCGTGCGACGTCGAATTTGGGTGCACAGGAGTGGCGAACAAAGCGCGCTGCAGTACGTCAGTGAATTTGGGCTCGCGGGGAGTACTCTGAAACATCATTATGCTGCATCAATTCAGATCATTTGGAATACAATAGACAACAGTCAAAGCTAGCGACCCATTTCATTCAGTTGGAGCTACTGGCCGAATTGCGATCAGTTGAGCTACGGAGAGATGCCGGACGATACATTGGGCTCTACCGTGACTCGACCAGTGAAGTTATCTGCGGTAGAATTTGCGTCGTAATACTGAGCTATGGCGTATCATTTGCGGTTGCTGTCAGCCAGTCGATAGTCACTGCTGACAACGAGCATTCGGTAAATGCGATCTATTAGATGCGCGGAGAAGCGAACTATCTTTGATTCATGATAGCTTCGATCCAATTTGGGCTTCTGGTGATTCTTTGAGAAGCCAGGCTAAAAGAGTTCGATAAACGATTCGATAAACTAGGCGCATCGATTGCGTCCAAGCTGAGTGTGTGATTGTTTTTGAACAAGATTACAATAATTCGATCAACTTAACTGTAGCAGTTTAACATTACTGATTGTAATAATTGCGTCAAAATATTAGGGTGTATGCTCGCCCCCTCTTAATCCTGTAACTCGTCGTAGGATTAAGAAGTTTGGGTTACCTGAAGTTTCGATTTTCAGAAGCTTAATTCCGCATTGCATTTAGGTGCCATGTAACTCGTCCCAAAGCGTATGGAGTGTTACGCAGCTTGTCCCAAAAGAGTTATTTTAAACCATGAGGTGTTACGTATCTCGCCCCCAAGTGACAGTCAGTTACGTTGAAGTGATTTGCAATTCGCCCCCAGAAAATAGTGATTGTCATGCTGCTCAATGCTCGTACAAGGGTGCACTGCCTTGCTGCATTTTGCTCACGCATGAAATTTTGAAGATGTCTGCTATCTGGAATTCGCGCGGGAGGCCAATCCCACTATTCCTAGATTCGCACAGAATTGACATGTGTGCACCTCCTCATGCCTTTACATGTGAAGATGCTCGCCACATTATAGGTGTCCCAGTGAACATAAGTATGCATGATTATATGAAATGATGCGAAAATATGAAAATTATATACGTACCGTATTAAAAGTGTTATTGCGACTTCGTTTATGAGGTGATTAGGATGTCCATTGGCTATGTTGACGTTTTAAAGCGGCGATGACTAGTGTAGTTGCCTTAGCGTCTCGGCTTGACTCAGCTACTAGGTTTGTCTGCGGGTCTCTGGAATGCAGTTGGATCAAATCGGATTGAATACGATTGCCATGGAATCAGTATTTCAGAAAGTTGCGATCACCATCTTTAATGATTATACATAAAGCGGGATCAAGCGATTTGAGAAAATCGTATTTAAACAGATCGCTGGCGATTCGATCAATCGCTGCGGTATTCTTTTTCGATTACTGAGCTTCGATCAAAGGACCGCAGTCGATCGATCAAGCGGATTGCGATATCGAGGAACTAGACGACATGATTCGATCAACTGGACTGTAGTAATTATGCGAAAAAGGACTGCAGCTGTTCGATCAACTGGACTGTCGTTCTTGCTGAGGCACTGGACTACAGCAGCTCGATCAATTGGACTGCAACAATTTCCACGGTGATTGAATGTGACCGTTTCTGATGCTGTCATTTTAAATTTCTAACAATTCAATTTTCTCCGAAAATTGAAATTTCGCCTTCACGATGTTGGGAATTGACATGCGAGCTCACCGGGCCGAAAATCACTCAGTTTGGATGCACGAAGAAGAAGTTATCGAAGAAACAAAATTGGTCGGTTAGCGCCTTGCTCCAAACATGTTGATGACGTGATTGTACCCAAAAAATATTATTCTCCAATTGTAAAATTTTACCTTCATGTCGTAGGATACTGAAATGCGATCGCAACGAGCCAAAAATCATCCAATTCGGACGTGAGACGAAGAAGATATCAACGAAACAAATTTTTAGACCAAGCCCAAGTGGGGCGTATAAATCCGTCAAGCTAACGGCATGGGGCTGAAAAATCCAGGGCTATAGAATTAAGTTGTGCAGCGCTGCATTGGATCGGGGCTACGCTATTAAGTTACGTCGAGCTACACCGAATCAGATGTATGATATTAAGTTGCGTCGTGCTACACCGAATCAGATGTATGATACAGTAAAAACTCCATATATTAATAACCTTGGGACTTTACAAAATTATTAATATATGGAGTTTGTTAATATAGGGAGGTATACCAAAAAAAAGATGATTTTTTTTTTCTTTGCTATGTCAAAGTATGTAAATGATATTGGATAATGTATACATATATTGAATAATGTATCCTTTATGAATAATATATTAAAAATATATCCTATTGAATAATATATCCTTTATTATATATTAAATATCCTTTAATATATTGAATAATATATCCTATTAAGAATTTTTAAAGTTTTCTCTTCACTATAAATAGTACTAGATATATTAGAAGATAATTCATTATTTCTAATATTCTCTTCTTCTCAACCAAATCAAAATGTCATCCAATGTTAGGAAAAGAACTCATATGAGTGATAAAATTCGTATAGAATTGTGTGAAAAGAAAAAATCACATATAAATTGGACGCAAAAAGATCTAGCGAAATGGTTAAAAGATACTTATGAGTAATCAAATTGAACAGTTGCACTACACTAATCGAATGGATATGGACGTGTTCCTTAATCATCCCAATGAGCAACAAGTTGTATATGCTTCAACCGAAGAAGAAAATAATCGATGGAATTAGACAAGAAGCGGAGGGAAATAATCCCGATGATGATAGTACGGAGATACCAAAAGTTTTATGCCAAGAAGCTTTAAACATGCTCGACAAGTTGGAAATGTTTTGGCTTCAAAAAGATGGTGCACATAGCAACGAGGTCTTACGCATACGCAAATCAAAAGATGCCATAACAATTCAAAAAATTACATCATTTTCTCAACCAACTATAGATAAATATTTTCCTTCATCTTAAATTTTGATGTAACAAGATCTATAATTTTCCTATTATGTTGATTTTATTAATATATGGAGGTAAATTCATAAAGGTGGGACTAGAAAAATCTATTAATATTAAAATGTGGAGTTTATTACTATTTGTAACAAGCCCAAGTTGGGACCATGATTTTTTATTAATATATAGAGTTTATTAATATATGGAGTATCAATATATGGAGTTTTTACTGTATTAAGTTGCGCCGCGCTACACCGAATCAGATTTACGATATTAAGTTGCACCGCGCTACACCAAATCAGATTGGGCTGCCGCCGGGTCGAGCCGCCGGGTCTGGACGTCGGGGTAGGTCGCCGGGTCCGGCCGCCGGCACTGTTAATGTGACTCAATAATGTTGTAGTAAAAAGGTTCGTTGAGACTTGTGAAAGCAAAAGATTTTAGACTTATAAAAATTAATAATAAAGAAAACTTAACACAAAATTGATTCAAGATATGAGAAAATAACCAAGACACTGATTCCACTATTACACATGAATGAATAACGGTAAATAACCCAAAACTCTAATTATCTTTTAAATCCCTTGTTTCTTAATTCACAAATAATCAGACAAATTCTCAAAAATTAATTGTATCCCCTAAGCATAGATTATCTAAATAAAACATAACCTATCTAATTGAATCACAACTAATGAAGAAAATTTTTGCAAACAATTAAAAACTCTGCAAAAGCAGTGATTGAGTGAATTAAAAATTATAAAATAGAGAAAATAAGTGATTACCAATTATTCATGCGTAAATAGCTTCCTCATTGCCTTGGTTGTGGGAGAATTAGCCTCTCATCATGTTGGAAACAAGCTCAAAACTCATTTTTATTGCTCAAAGGAGGTGTACAAATGATGAAATGGAGAAAATGATAAAATCGGGTGTTTGCAACGATTATAAGTGTTGCAAACACTGTTACAAAGGACTGTTACTGTTGCTTTTAAGTCTGCCTTCCGTATTACGACCCTCGAGTATGTGTCGTTGTCACATGTAGCGAAAACGACGGTTCCTTGTGCGTTGAATGTTCTTCGTGTTCTTCAATGGCAGCAGCACAAAGATATTCTGTAACTCGATTTTCCGACTCTGTACATCTCCCAAACTCTCCGTCCCCCCCTACTGACCTCCGAACACTCTTTATATACTAGAAAGGGTCTCAAAATCTCTGCAATCACTCCAGAATTATTCCCCTCAACTCTGCCAGCCTCGGGAATATTTTGTTTCTCCTTTACGCTTTTGTTGCTGTCAACTGGTGTATACTCCCTCCAAACACGTTGAGTCATCATCCAAAAGCATAACAGAATGAGGATAGTGCACTCAGGTCACACGTAACTGCCGTGAATAGCTTGGAAAAAATCTGGAAAATATCTCCTTCTCTGTTTTGTAGCATCCACGTGTACAGCCCAAGTCTTTCGATTCTAAGCAACTTACCATCCCTGTTTAGTCGTAACAGGGTGGTATCACTCCATAACAGGCAACAAATCTGACAGATAACGTTGAAATTCAGTGCATCAAATGTCGAGATATTTTCTTCCCTGTTTCACTTCGAACGGATCTGTCGACCAAATTCAATCGAAACAAAAGCCCATACCATGCTCGTGATGCTCCAACAAAGCTTCCCAACCAATTTCGACCATTGAGTCTCATTGAAACATCTTCAAAATCGAACCCTAATTGGTTCTTTGAAACCAGATTTTCCCATAAAAACCAGGATTTGAAATGGAGAAGAAGGTCACCCCTTATCCAACGGTGGGGTGCGAATATCAGTTGGGTGCCCCTTAGTAATTGGGTTACCCCTTATCCAAAGTGGGAGTCCGAATAGCAAATGTCCTCCGGGGGTGTTCCGAGCAATTTTTCGAGCGAAATTTCCAACAATTTTTATTTTCAAAAAATACCTACAAATACACAAAACACCATAATAAGGACAAAAAACGAGTACTAACAATACGAAACATTGAGGACAAATTAGACACATAAATGCGTCTATCAACTGTCCGCCGGCATCTGCTGCTGTGCCGTGCCGGAGAAGATGAAGATCCCGACGACCGTTGCTGCTGACGATGATGACGTCATGCCGACGTCATGATGGATCATCATAACGGCGTCAACAAACGGTAACGGAATATTCTTGGTATATTCTAACGACGTTAACCGTAACAGAATATTCCTGGTATATGCTGACGGCGTTTGTAACGATAACGGAATCTGCTGACTATATATTTTGCTGACGTGGCATTTTCTGATAGGCCCAAATTGCTGACGTGGCGTTGCTGACGTGGCACTGCTAACTGGACAACTTTGTTGACGTGTCATTGCTGACTGGATCACCTTGCTGACGTGGCGCTGCTGACTGGCCCATTTTGTTGACGTGTCATTGCTGACTGGATCATATGGATGACGTGGCAGTTGTTGAGTTTTGATGTACCACGGAACATCGAAGTTTGATGCACCAAAGAACATCAACGGTCGGTATACTTGGCTCATCGGAGTTTGATGTAACTTGAAGCAGCGAAACTTCTCCAGAGGGTTGAATTTTGGTGTACCGTGGAGCATCGAAGGTTGATGTACTACCGAGCATCAACGCTTGGGATACGCAGAACATCGATATTTGATGTAACCTGAAGCATCGAAATGTTCTGACGTGGGTGAAGGAGACCCTGAAGTGGGTGTCGGAAAATTAAGGTAGGTGAACGAAACCTTGAAGTGGGTGAACGGATCGGCCGCCGGCTTTTTTTTTTTTTTTATGAGAACTTTTCGCAACGGTTTTTCTAAACTGTGGCCTTTAGTCTTGAATTTTCTGTCACGGTTTGCTGGTCTGTTGCCATTGCTTTTGAACTTTTGTAACAGTTTTCTGTTTTCTTCTTTTCCTTTGGATTTTTTAGCAACGGTTCTAGGGACTGTTGTTGTTTCTCACGGACCTTTCACCATGGTTTTGCTGCACTTTTGTGGCCCTTCTGGAACTTTCTGAGATGCTTTTCTGGAGGTTTTCCCTAGGGTATTCAAGCACCTTGAGATGTAGGCAACTTGATAACCTTGCGATCATGACAGTAGTGATTTTGACGTTTTACAAACTCGAACATGTAGACACTATGTTATTTGGGAAGCAAAATTTTCCAACTTTGGACTTGAATATACTGCGGATCGAACATCCTGGCAACAATCTTAGCGATCTTTCCGATGAGTCAGTCTTGGTGGCCTCTGACTATGAAGCTGGACTGCAATGATTGCGATCAAATCGGGTGCACTAACTTTTATTAATCGGAATGCAACAATGGTGGGATCAATTTGGATCTGCGATGTTGTAATCAAAACTGGACCCAACCATGTTGCGGATCGAATATCCAACGCCAATTTTGATGATGTTTTTACGCCATCTTTTAACGTGGACTGAACGTCCTAGGGGTGATTTCATCGGTCTTTGTAGTGATGCAGCTTTTGTAGTTTTCGAAGGTAATAGTTTTAGCAGATTTCGAACAACGAATCTGATTGCAGCAGTTGCGATCAACTTGGCGCAGATATCTGCGACTACATGGTCAGCAAATTTGCGATACCGGATCGCAACAATTGCGATCGGGATTGGACTGCGATTAGTTACGTTCAACTGGACTGCGGCAGTGATTTTCAAGACGTCCAAACTGCTTTTTGACGGACATGATTTTGAAGTATTTTGCACAATTTTTCTCAATGGGAAAACACGATTCCTTTTCTCGTAATCCCCTTATTCGGTGCCAATGTTTGTATCCAAAATTACTTTTGGGAACGAAACACGATGAATAGATAATTTGGTGAGAATTTAGGGCTAGGAGACGAATTGGAACACAGACCAATAGACGCAGGTTTTACGTGGTTCGGCATGGTTTGCCTACATCCACAGGCGAATCCCCTTGGGGAGTGATTTTTATTGATAATTGTATTACATTGTATGTTTTTTTCTCCTCTTGGCCCCCCTCAAATGATTTCTGCTCCTCACTATTTATACCATTGTATACACAATTTCAATATAACTTAAATGGCACTAACTGCTCATTTATGCCTCCCTCTCCAATTCCGCATGAAGCTATTTGAAATTATTGTTGCATGTATGAAACCGGCTTTGGAATAAATATTGCATGGCTCCATCTTAAATTCTACATGACATGCTGGAATTAACTCGCATGCCTCCATCCTCAATTATGCATGAAAGCTTGTTTGCATGCTTCTTTGAATAAATTACGCATGAATGATGGTGGCGGTATTAGTGGACACTGGTCGGCGGAATAGCCGATCGCATGGGTAGAGACCATTTGGCATAAAGACATCCGGGCAAACATGGCTAGAAACTGGATGGCAGTGAGGTAGAGAACTTGGCTGGGAATTGGTTGGCAGTGCGGATGAGTATTTGGCTGGAGGTGCGACGAGCAACCTGACTTTGACAGTTGACCAACGGTTGACTTTGACTTTGACCGGGTGTTGACTTTGACCGTTGACCGGTCATTGTAATACCGGGCAGGATGGTGGGCTGCTTTGGTTGACTGGTTAGAGGACTTGGATGAGGGCCAAAAGATGATTCAAGCTCCAACTGGGCCCATTATGTGGCATTTTTGGTTATGGTACAAACAACATTACTTCGATATACTTAGCTTTGAAGCAAAATCCAATGATACATTAACCTGGTCTTGCACTCATTTAGGAAAATTCTCTACAAAATCTCGCTACCATCTTTTGTCAAACAATATTCCTTCATCTTCGGATTTGGGTTCTTTTCCATGGTTCACCAAACTTCTGCCAAAAAATCAGATTTTTTTGTCGAAGGTTATCCACAATGGTATTTCAGTCAAAGGGAACATTAGCAGGTTTGTTTGCTCCATTGAAACTTCATGCTCTTTTTTGTAGACTAGGAGAAGAATCCATTGCACATCTTCTCTTTGATTGTCCAAGATCAAATTGGTTTTCATTAGAGCCAACCTAAACGTGGATTATTCTTCTTCGGTGCATAGTATCCATCAGTTGTTAGCCGAATGGATGGAAGACAATGTTAATAATGGCTTTATAATAAAGATGTGCGTAATCTGGAACTTATGGAAGATGAGAAATGATATCATTTTTCCCATGCTAATTTTTCAAAAAATATTGTTATAAAAAATGCTTTACAAGACTTTAATCTGTGTATAGCTGAAAATTCAGAAATTAGAGATATTTCTTCGCAGGACTATTGTACTCCTTACTGGTTTTCCCCTGTATTTCCCTTCATTAAGATCAATGTTGATGCAGCCTTTCTTCCTAATAATGCCGCTGCATGTGCAATTGTGCGTGATCACAATGGTGTCTTCCTAGCTTGTGGTACTTGCACTTTTGATGCCACTTCTTTGTTGCTGGAGGATTCTATTACTTACAAACTGGGTTTAGAGCTTGGCAGAAGGTTTGGATTTAATAAAATTATAATTGAAGGGGATGCCTCTAATGTTACTTCTGTTGTTCTTGGAGATATTTCTGAGATCCCTTGGAGCATTAGGTCAGTTATATTAGAAATCAGAGATGTCGCAACATCTTTTGTCGATGTCAAATTTCAGTAGTATGTTCCTAAAAGTGCAAACAATATAGCACATTTGTTATGTAAATATGTGTGGAATGCAGATGCTTCACCTCTTTGTATCCGTTCAAACCTCTGTATTTGAGGTCTTTCAATAGAGTGGAGCTCTGTTGAGCTCCCTTTCTCTTCAATTTTTTTCCTTTTCTATAGAACATATAGGAATGTATAAGCTGAGGGTGCAAACATGGAAGTAAAAGCATTTGCACCCAAGAAGATATGTCTGCAGGGTTCATCAGTACTTTGTCCAAACAAGCTTTAAGAGCTCTCGAAAAGTTCAATCTGCAGGGAGGGGGGATACTGGCAATGGTTGGGAACTGTCTTTGAAAGACTGAATTGAGAAGGTCTGGAGTTAATGAAATTGTGTGCACTTCTGCAATATTCTCAACCATTACACCTACTGCGACATATGTGCAAGGTTTGGATACACCATGTAAGAGGAAGTCTGTTGTATTACTGTTCAGTAGTCCAGCTATAATATCTCCATGAACTCCATCTCTCCTACACGGTATTTTCCAAGCATGCAAATGCATACAACTGATGCAGAGCCACATCTATAGATGTAGCAATACTTTTTCCCAAGACAGATAAACCTTGAAATCCATGGCCATTAGTTCTCTGCAACACTGTTTGTTCCCCAAACAAAAAAAAAAATGTTTATCTTGCAGATGTCGGAAGATAAAGCTCTGAGCATATCGTTGACCATTGACACCATTATGACACCTATCAAAACCCTTGAACGGGCAGTGCAAGGAACCATCCTTAGGTTTTGTGTCCTATGCAGAAAATGAAGTTTGACAACCGATCAAGGAAGTCTGAGCACTGTCAAAATATAATGTAGATGGTTGTGACGATGATGATGGTTGACTCCGCGAGGAAGAAGCTGAAGAACGAGTCATGCGCATGATTTCTTCAAAAAAAACATGAAAAATAAATAAAAAACCTAGTCGTGATTGATGAGGAAGAAGTATGACGGTGAAAAAGGTATCAATCAAAAGGGAAAAACCAGGGGAAGAAGGTGGAGAGAGGTCTATGAGAAGATCACAGGGAGTCCGGGGGGGTTAATTCTGGTTTCCAATCACATGAACAATCGCCGAAGCATCTCTCCTAACCCTGGTCCAATCGTAAATTTTTTTTTTAATTTTTTTTTTAATTTATAGTTTCCATAATTAAAATAAAGAATACCATGTTGATTCTTGACAGTCGGCATGGAAACAGATGAACACCATGTCGACTATTGTAGTTTCTTTTTCGGAAAAATCATAATTGTGCAGACCATGTCAGAAATTTCAAAACTGCAGTCGGCATGGTTAACTTTTTTTTCCCAATGCCGATCATAAATGGTTGGAATTTTTTTTGTAATGAATATCGTGCCGGATGTACACGGTCGGCATTGTTTATGTATTGAATACCTTGTCGACTATTATTGACGAAGAACACCAGAACCTTCGCTATGGGATTCAACAAATAAACACTGTCGACTTTATACCGTAGGCATGGTATTCATTGATTATCTATGCTGATCTTGTTTATCATGTTTTCAAAAAAAAAAAAAAAAAACTTCTGTGGAGTCAAACTCGTTCCGTCCAACAAATTATCCTGAATAACGTCTCCCCTGCAGTCAAATGTGTCCCGTACCAACTTGCTTTACAATCTTTCATTCAGGTGTGTGCCTTGCCTACTTCTTACTGCATTGAAGATATCCACCTAATTCATGCATTCCTTGGCAGCTACTTACTTTGAGGTTGTAAAGAAGCAGATCCCCACCACTTTTCGTTTGTCGAAATGTGATGCAATTTTGTGGTAGTGTAACAGAGTTAAACATGTTCAAGATTATCTATTAGCTCTACCCATATGTGGACTCAATCAGAGTCTTGGGACGTGGTAGTTCAGGGCTCTGGTTAGTTATAGGCTTGTTACACCTCTTTTTGCCGATGGTAATTTATGTTCTAACTGCAACAGGGATATGAATACCTTTGGTGACCATGCACTACATTATACCAGCGATGTGGGGCTTCAATTCAGATATGATCTAGTTCGAGACATTTTTGCTAACATCTATACAAGGGTGGTGTACCTATTAGGAAAGAAGTTGTTTTGGGCTTCTTTTCTTATGGAGGTAATCCTTTTAGACCCGCTGAAATGTTTGCTTATAACTGGGAAAATGGCCATGATGTGCTGTATGTCAATGGTGTTTCACTTTTCACAGGTGGTGGCACCAAATCTTTTACACCATGACAAGATATTTCCCATGCGATTCAGCACAAATTGAACAAATATCTGGATAAGTGTGTGTCCCACGGTTACGGTTTTTGAATCCAGGCCTTTTCAACCTTAGGAGATCTTGGTGAAGATACTGTAATCTTTTAGAAGAGGCTGAAGAATTGGTTAGCTAATTGGTTTATGTTAAAAGCCATAGAGTTTCCATATAAAAATAAATAAATAATAATAACGATTTAATAATATTTCGAAAAGAGTAACTTGGTGTTAATGAGTTAAAACGATTTACTGGTTTTTAAGAAAAATTGGTGAGATAAGCGAATCCTCGAACGAGCAAATTGCTTAAACCTTTGGCAAACAGATGCACTGCATGGGAGTGCTTTGAGTTTGAGAGATCAATCTGTAAGACTCCGGCCTAAACCAAGATAATGGATGTTCCAAAGTCAATTAAGACACAAAGAAGGATGAGGGTCGATCTGTAGGAGGGAAACAGAGAAGTGTGTGAAATCAATGATGATCAAGGATTGTGGATGTGTTGTAGACGTTGCAAGTTTTGTGAACTGTTGAGTTCGAACAAGATAAGTTCTGATTGATTGATTCCGCTCTGTTGAGAGTTATTGTTCAAATGAGAATTCTTGTTGTTCAATCGTGGATTCAGAAACTTATTTATATTGCAAGAATAGTAGACACATTGACCCCAGTAAGTGTGACGGTTGCTGGAGTGAAAGAGTGGGAAATCGTGGTTAAACCAGTTCCATGTCGTGCGGAGACTTGATTGATTGTCCATCCAATATTTTGCTAACTCATTCAACTGCTTACATGACTTACTCACATTTCTCATCGTGGGTGTACACACGTGTCGTAGGCTGCCATACCAAAACCCTAGTGAATATCCCCCATGTGACATGATTGATGTCTCATGAATGTGGAGTCTGCAAGGCAGAAGTGTATTTAATTGGTCAATTGTTGATTTGACTAGACATGAGTCTTAGCCTTGATAAGTCGAGCATAATGAACGAATGTGGTATGCTCTGAGACTCATGGATTGAGCATAAGGTGTCTGCTGAGAAAGAATAATAAAATAATGGAAAGACATTGAGTCTTGTTGAATTGTGATATATCATTTTACCAGTTAATTTGAATCGACTAGCGTCCAATGAGATTGCTCGATCATGGACTTGTTGATAGGAAATGATGTTGAGCACTCATCTGCGTCATGAGTTGTCGAATGACATAGAAAGATTATAATGGTCGACTGACGAACCAAATATTGGTTGATAAACCAATGAAATATTAATAGCTGGATCAGTGTATCAACATGAAGAATATTGCTACTCGAATTTGATAGCTGATCAACATTGGAAATATTGCTCGGTCGAGCATAGTTGAATCAGTATTCCTAGTTTGAGCAAATACTGCTAGTTTGAGCAGATATTGCTAGTTCGAGCAATTGCTGCTAGTTTGAGCAATTATTGCTTGATTAATGAATTATTGGTAACGTGACCAAATAAAATATTAATTAATTAAAATACTGGTAGCTGTACCGAATATTGTATAATTAATTAAAATGTTGATTGTTGGATCAACATAAAATTATTGGTGTTCGAACCTGTTCAATTACGCTTACAGAGCATTAGGTTCGAAACCCTAATTTTTGATTGATTGTTCATCAATTGTTAATTTACTGAAAATCAAACAATGAGTGAGAGAGGTACCGGATACATGAGATCGTGGGAGGACCATGTAGCACCCGGGTGCTCCAATGAGCATGCACCAAAGTCCTTTGTAGACCAGTTGGTGAAAGGATGATTAAATGCTCGTTTAATCATTAAATTAATGCTCGTCTGAGCATTAGGTGGTAAAACCTAATTATGGAGAAAAGAGAGACCGACCAAGGAATATGGAACCGTTCCTTGGTGGTTGTGGGACCAGCTGATAGTCGACGGATCAAATTCTAAGTTGTTTGGAAAGAGTTTGAACCCAATATGAATTGTAGAAGATTAATTAGGTCAAAATCATCAAAATGGGTGAAACCGGATTTTGCAAGCCAAAGGGCCGACCTTGGCCAACCAAGGTGGCATGCCCGTGTCACCATGTTGCTCGTGGATCAATCCTGAGAATTTTGATATTTTCTGGTGTACGTTCGATCAATATTTTAGATTTTCGGAAGAGTGACTGAAACTCTCAATTTTGCTTGAATGAGCAAGTAGGACTTTTCTAGTGCGACCAATATTTTAAGAATATTAAAATAATGATATTTTAATATTTGCCGTGAGAAGCCCAGACGGTCGTGATACCATTTAACTTTTTGGCCTTTTAGAGATTTGAGCAATATTGGAGAAATTTGCTCAAACAAGGGAGTTTCATGAGATGAGAGAAGAAGTGAGAAATTGGTGAGGCGTGGGACCGGCCGGTGGGCCCGGTCCCGAGACGCTCTTCCCTATTTTTATTTATTATTTTTCTACCTTGTGTGAAGGAATATAGAAAACTAGGAGTTTTGCTCAAATGAGGGAATTTCAAGAGATTTGGGATATAAAAAAAATAAAATAAAAAGATGGGGAGGCGTGGTGGGCTCGGTACCATGCGCCTCTTTATTATTATTATTATTATTTATTTATTTTTTAATTTTATTTTTTAATGAGAAAGGCTGCCACCAGGGGCTTTTATTAGAAATCAAAAAAGAGGTTCGTACACAGAGGTAGTCGGAAGTCTAGCGACAAGCTGGGCTGCACCACCTTTTTGAATAGT
Source organism: Papaver armeniacum (assembly GCA_023531295.1). NCBI lineage: Eukaryota > Viridiplantae > Streptophyta > Magnoliopsida > Ranunculales > Papaveraceae > Papaver > Papaver armeniacum. The sequence goes on from JAJJWW010016716.1 coordinate 68,045, forward strand.
TACGCATATTCTATAAAAAAAGAGAACGCCTACTTTTCCATTTACGTCATGACTTGCCAAACAATTCTTTAATCTCTTCAAAAACACCACAACATCGTCACTTAATTCACCAAGAGTAGTAAAGGCTAGAACCCCAAGTCCATAACCATGAGCAGCACATGTGTCTAGATATTTCTTACGTTTATGAATGATTTCTTTTGAGATAGCCTGCCCAGGGACAAAGGTACTAACACCACCACCAGTGAAAGAAGAAATTCCTGTGATATCGAAACAAACGTCTTTTCCATTCTCCCAGTTGTACACGAGGATATATGCGGGCTTTAAACCATTATCATTGTCAGATAAAAATCCTAAAGCCACCTCCTTTCGTGCCGCAACACCTTCCTTATAGCAAATATCTGCAAAAACATCGTGGACGAGGTCGTGTCGAAATTTCAACACTACCTCATTAGCACAGTGTATCGCATGGTCACCATAAATGTCCATAGTCTTATTACACAAGCGCAAGAACTGTCTTCTTTGAACAAAGGTATGCCTAGTCTATAGCATAAGATAGAACTGAATTTTCGAGACCCAATGCGTTGGCATCAAGCCAGTAATAGGTACAGCGAGCAGGTAGTCCTGAGCATGTTTTGATTATTGCTTCTTTTTTCTATTTTGCATAGGTTTTCATACTTCCTCGTTCGTCCATATTTTTGAATGCTCGTTCATGCATTATTGCTAAGTACACTCGCACCATTTTCTCGGGGCTTACTCGGTTGTGGCCCAAATTCCCGTACGTTGAATATTTATTATTAACCCATGGAATTCTACTAAGAGAAGCCATGAATTGAAGTAATGAATTATTATGATGAAAGTAAAATATTTTCTAGGAATTCAATTGAAGAATTTTGCGACTAGAATTAATTAAGTGATGGCTCTATACTAGTAGGCAATCTGTCTAGGAGTATTATATTTATTCGAGAGTCGAGATATGAGCTAGCGGAAGCATCATACTCATTCTGAATATTTATTCTGTATAGTCAGAGAACATTAGACGTTATTGCTTTATACTAGTGGTTAATCCATCTAGGAGCCGTCCAATCATTCTTGATTCTATACCGAAGTGAATAATGAAGTTGCTCAGTATTGATGAAATATGTGAAATATTGAAAGCTCAGCTGAGTTGCTTTAATGATGGTATATTTATAGATGCAGTACACTCAGTCAGAGATTATCATGGCATGAACTTTCATGCTTAAATTATGAAATATGAACTTCACATACTCGTCTGATTGATGGATCATAAATATGTAAAATTATGATTTTACGATTTTAGCCTTCATCAAAAATTCGCCATCAACACTTGGATAATCCCTTATTTGAAGACATCCCTTAACATGATAGTTAGGATGGAAAAGTAGTTTATATAATCCAATTAATTTGCATATCCCCCTACTGTAGGTTCTTTGGAAGACTAGTTGTTCTGATTTTTCAGAGAATCAAACTTGGTAGTATAAGTACTATATAGGGAATAAAATAATACTCTAGACAATTTTCAAATGATGATTCAGTTAGGAACCAAATTTCTAATTTTCTTTGCAATTCGAATATGGATACCACCATATAAAGGTTATGCGGAGATAAATATGGATGACTCTTTTATTTCATCTATACGTATGTGAAGGTAGTATGTGTCTGATTATCCGTAATTTGCAAGGATATGCCTTGAGGTCAAAGGTATATATATTGATGGAGGAATAAATGTTGAAATTGGAGTAAAAAGGCTAGAGTGTGTAGCTTTGAAGGATGCTGTGAAATAGATTACCAGTCTGAGATATAAAAAGGTTATATTAGAATTTGATAGTGAAACTACAATAAAATCTGCCATAAGGATGATATTATGTTCATTAACTATTTGAAATTATTTTTTGAATGTTTGGAGGAAAAGAATGTGGTATGTGTTGAGCGTTATATCTGATATTCTTACTGCTGGTTGGATGGTCATTGGTAACCTAAACACCATTAGTGGTTGCCATAACAATGCGGGGTGGGGGTAGAAATCCAACTACTAATTAATTTTCTGAGCTGAAGGAGGTTATGAATGCATGTGGTTTTATTGATCTTGGGTCCAATGGACCAAAATTCACTTGGAACAACAAGAAAGTTGGTGTTGTTAATATCAATGAGAGAATTGATAGATCTATGACAAATTTTAGCTAGTAGAACAAATTTCACAAACCCAGGTATATCATCTCCCTTACCATAATTATGATCATAAATCTATTATTGTTGACTAGTAGCTTAAGCATAGATACAAGCCTAGACCTTATAGGTTTGAGGCCATTTAGGCTGAAGATCCTAGGTTTGAGTCGGTTATTGAAAAGTGTTGGTCTCACATATTAGTAGCATGTTTTTGGTAATCTTTTTGGGCAGATTGATGATACTCGTGGGAATTTAAGGATAGCTCAAAATGAGTTTGACAATTATCCTTCGGATGATGCTAAAAATAATATGATAAACTTTTTAGTTTAATACCTTAGACTTCTTAAGCTTCAAGAGACTTATTGGGAACAAGAATCTAAAGTCTGTTGGCTTAAATAAGGGGACCTAAACCTAGGTTTTTCCATACTTCTACTATTGCCATAAGGAAAATAAACTTTATTGTTATGTTAAAAAATGAGAAGCGTGAGCGGATTAATTCATCTAGGGATATTAAGTCTCATATTGTGAATCACTTTTGTGATCTTTTTGATTATTCTAACTTCGATGTTCATGATAATGAGTTTAGTTCTCTTTTTACTCCCTCCATCAATAAGGATGATAATGCTCATCTTGAGATTAAGTGGTTATTCGCCAAATATGATGTATTAAAGCCCAGGACTTCAAGGTAGTTTTTTATAGTAAGTACTGGAAGTATGTAGGAACAGTGCCAGTGCTATGGTTAAAAATTTCTTTTCCAATGACAACCTTGATGCTTGACTCAATCATACATACGTCGCTCTGATCCCTAAGGTGAATAGGCCTTTTAGTATGAAAGTTTTACTAAAATTATCACTAATAGACTTACACATGTGATTGGTAAGACCGTGTCACCTAATCAGCATGCATTTATTCCTGGTAGATCTTTTTTTTTATTTTGCTATCGCATGCAATGAGATCATCCATTATTTCAAAGCCATGAAAGGTGAGAAAGGATTGATGGCCTTGAATTGTTTTTTGATAAGGCTTATGCTAAAAATAGATGAGATTTTATTGGAAAAGTTTTAATATGCAACGGGTTTGACCATATTTGTTGGTTGGATCATGAAGTATGTTTCTGTTTCCTTTCAAGTGTTCATCAGTGGGTCTCCTAGCTCTAGTTTCAGACCTTCTAATGGCTTAAGACAATGTGATCCTTCATCCCCTTATATTTTTATCCTCTATTTGGAGACTTTGACTAGACTTATTAATGTCGGAATTCAGAATAAGATTCTTTCTAGGTTTACTATTACTAGAGGAGCTCCTTTAATTACCCACTCTTTGTCTGCTGATGGCAGTATCATTTTCCTAAAGGAAAACTACAAAAATACCCTTAAACTTAGATCTTTCTCGGACTAGGCTAAATGATAAATTTCAACAAATCCACTCTCCTTACTTCAGCCGATCTGGGAAGGAGTTTCACCAAAGGTATAACTAACACTCATCAGGTTTAAGTCGCGCCTAATCCTGGTAAGCACTTAGGTATTCCTTTACACTGGGGAAGGATAAGTCAGAAAACCTTTGTTAATATTGCAGAAAGAATGAGCAACAGAATGCAGGCATGTAAATATAGGAATCTTAACCGAGATGGTAAATTTACTTTGTTAAGTGCTTGTATTGACTCTTGTTAGAGCATCGCTCGGTGGAACCAACCAAACAGTGGTATGTCAAGTTTGGTTTTCATATTTTAGCATGAAACTCGAAGCTACTTGATTACATTACTAGAGTCAACTTTGTTAGGTTAAACTAGGAATATTAGAAATGTTGAGACCCGCTCGTGTTACCCTGAAAAACCTGAAGACGTATCGGCATCAACGAATATGTCATCCTTCCATTCTAGGTTAGTAACATAGACTTGACTTGTTCCATTTCTATCTACATTTATTTCAAGTTGTTTAGATTGAAAACATAGCACATGAAGTATATTTATGTATATCTAGTATTAGTGACTTGATCATTTCATTGTGATCAAAATGTCAATGAAGCATATATAGTTGTTTCACATAACTTTGGTATATTGAGTTACGACGTATAGTTTAGCTATTTAGACTTCGTAGGTTTGACATATCATTATTTCTTAATTTATTACTACTTAGTGTGTTGAACTTTCAGGTTGATTCCATACTTAGAAAACTGTGTTTGACTACACGAGTTTAAGAAAGTAGACTTACGAAACTTGTTTCGAAGTTAATAGGATTCAAAGAATCTATTCTAGCATATCCCTTAAATAAGGATCTATATTAGGATCGATTCTAAGGATCCTTAGTATGACCGATCGCTTACCAAGGATCTCTACAAGGACAGATCCCTAGTAGGATCAATCCTTAGGTAAACCAATATGAATGTTCTCGGTTATTCTACTACTTTAAGGTTTTCATAGATACCAAAGATGTGTTTGGTTAATATGGAAAGTTCATAAAATGTCGACATAATATTTTGAACATGTGTTAAACTCTTATTACTTAATGTTCAAAAATTTTGTTTAATACTCAAGCTCAGATCCCAAACCGGATTATTTTATTCAGAATTAATTTGCTTTTCATATGTCAGTGGATAAGCGTATCTCATGTGACTATATTAGTAAAGTATATAATGCATGCTAGATAGTTGTCATCTAAGAGATACTTTGGCATATTAGTTGGATTACAGTTAAAATATTTACAAAACTGAAAATAGGCATTTATTGCATATCTTTAGTATTTCAAGGTTTGGTGATTCCTTGTTGTCCAAACTACCTTGATCATTATAAATAGTGAAGTTTGTCATTTTTGCAAGCTCATCTCGTAACACATGAAACTTATCGTTTGTGTGAGGAAGACCACTAGCAAGTGTTCTCATAATACTTACTGAAGAGAAAAGTTTCCAAATTCAGTGGAATCTCTTATGTGCATTTCATTGAAAGATTTCTTTGGGATCAAGAAGCTTCTGGTAGTACCTTTGATGGAAACTAGATCGCATTGTTGTTTAGTTTTCTATTATTGATTTTATTGACTAACGGTGTGTTGAACCTTGATAGATCTAGTTTATTTATTATGTGGTTCTTCTCCTCTAATATAAGGAACTCGTTCAAGGATCAATAATTTCATATTTGTTTTTTGCATCTAGATCTAAAAATAAAAGTTTTGATCATCCATTATTAACAGATTCTGTTCTGTGTATGATCGATAAACACAATCTCAAAAAACTTTTAGTAGTATCGTTTTTGGTGGGGAAATAAGTAAACTACCTATCCCAAGATACCCCTGATCACCACACCCTTGTTACTTAATTTAGTCCTTTTGTATACCTCAGTATACCCTAAAGGGGAAATAAGGCTAATACAAAAAAATATATATATATTTATTGTCAGGCCCAAAATGATTTTTGGGTTACTATGAAACACATAATTATATGAAATTATGGCACAACGGTTTATGCATCCTAATTTTTCAGGGGTATAATTGTAAAGCAAACTTGAATATAACATATCTAAAAAATCGCGCTTTGGAATTTTACAAATTTTATATCGTTGGAAAGATTTTAAGAGAGCAACACAACGAGTACAAACAACAATATCAAATTTTTGTTTTCACGAAAAAATCAGATGTGATCATCATTTTAGAGAAAATTTTCGAAAACTGACTACATATTCGTTATGCAGCCTCCAAAAAAGATGCATAACACGTTATGCAAACATATTTTTGTTCATGCATCTATTATTTTGGTTATGCAGCCACTAAAATGCTGTATATGCCTAAATCCAACAGAAAAAACAGACGCGTAAGGAATTATGCAACCATTTTCTCGACTGCATAACAAGTTATGCATAACAAGTTATGCATCTATAATGAGATAAATTTGAAGCATTATGTAACCATTTTTTGGTTGATTTTAGTGCATAACATGAGATAAATTTGAAGTTATAATGTTTATTATGCAACCATATTTTGGATGCATAACAAGTTATGCATCCATTTTCATGAATGCTATTAAAATAACATGAATATAAATTATTTTTATAAAAATTTATTATTATTTCTTTAGGTGCTAAATGACAAGTTATCAAAGCCAAAACAATCTTTGTTTTTTGTTGGTTTCAATTATAAAACAAAAAAGTTGATGCATAGAAACAGGACCCAATAACAAGTTATGCAACAACTAACAAAAAAAGTTTCTAAATGCAACTTTTCTAAATGCATTACAAAGTTATGCATCCATTTTCATAGCTGCATATCAAATTATTCAACCATGTTATGCAGATATTATTGTAGGTGCATGACAAGTTATGCATCTATAATTCACTGCAATCATACACCATATACAGTAACATTCAGAAGCCCTTCATAACCTGCATCATTCTATCTCAAGTTGTAAATACATCCCTGAATCCTTCTCAGCACACCACAATCTGCTTCACAGACCACCACCATTTCATGCCTTCAACTACAACCCCATTGAGACAGCATCAAAATCAACCATTGCAAATTTTGTTCCCACACCTACTACATCTTCTTCAGTCAGTCGCCATAACCAACTCTTATAACACCAACATCAGCAGCAACACAGATAACCACCTTAGCTTCAAATCAATCATAAGAACACCATAAATTAAGCTCAAACTCGAATTCAGTCAAAACCCAACTTCTAAATATTGTTGTAGAACCAAATCTGACAGCCTATTTTTTCACCCACCAATACCATTCATCTAAAATCGAATTTAACTCAAACCCACATCTCAAACATCATTAATTGAAGCAACAACAACAAGATTTCATCAATTTAACCCTTACAGACTCTAATTACTCTAATATGGCAAAACCCTAATCTCATCTCTGTCGATTCCAACAACATGTCTTGTCTAATCTGAGCTTCAAACCCATTATAGACTCTAATTACTCTAATCTGACAAAACCCTAATTTCTCGATTTGATTTCTTCTCTAATGTGAGCTTCAAACCTATCTGAATCTTTATCACACTAATAGTTTGATATCATGATTTTCTGATCGAAATCGGCTTAATGTTGATCGAACAAAAACCTTCTTCCTAGATTAAAAGAGAGAAGACGAAGGATTAAGGAAGTCATGAAAGAAAAGAAAAAAACAAAAAAGAATAAGCGAAGAAACAATTTTATAAACTATGAGTGTGGGAGAAATTTTAACCCAAAAGATGGGTGCGTGCCTGAACTTTTTTTTCGGTGGATTTGACGGTGAAAAAAATCTGAAAAATGGGTCTAGTGGTAGTTTTCACTATCCTAAAACAAGGTTCAAACATGACAACCGGTTATCCAGTGGCGGATCTACACCTAGATTTGGGTCGGCTTAAGCCACCCCCAAGTTTAGAATTTTTTTTAAAATAGGTAGTGGAGGTTGCGATGACAATGCAAACCCAGGTGAAACTGTTATCAAGCCACCCGTAGCATGTATAAATGTTTTCCAAGCCACCCCTAGTTCCAAATACTAGTTCCGCCCCTGCGGTTATCCAAGCAGAGCTGGCCCTAATGCGAATAGGCAAAGGCCCACTTAGGGACAACAAGCCCATAGCAGATTAACATGCAACAATTTGCCAGGGAACAATCTTGGTATAGGGGCGGCATGGTTTAGTAGAGGGGCGACACTGTGATAGTAATGTCCCTTTAGATGGTTAGGGGATGTCCTAAAGGGGATGTAAATTGACTAGATTACCCTTTTCACCTTGAATCAACCAAAATCAAATCAAATTTTTTTAAACCTAATGAATCAGAAAAAATCAAATCAGTTTTTTTTTTTCATCTTCTTCTTCATCTTCTCTTCTCCTCCATCAACCGTAACCTCCATTAAAACTGAAAATTTGATCGTCTTCGATTAATCGGCGATTTGAAAAATGTTTGGAAAAACCCAGTTAGGGTTTAGTTAATCGTGTTGGATTTAAGTTAAATTAGGGTTTTGTATGAAAATTGAAATTGAAATTTCTGGGTTTATGCGAGTTATGGTTGATTTTAACTCAATTACGAACCGTAACTGGAAATTTTGATGTTAATACGGTTGGTAATAGTTCAATTACCAACCGTATGTTCTTATATCTGAGAATTTTCTTCAGTTACGGTTGGTAACTATTTTAGTTTACGAACCGTAACTGAGTTACGTTTGGTATCGAGCATTTAGTTACCAACCGTAACTGATTTTACGATTGGGTTTTCTTCAAATTTAACTAGTTACGGTTGGTAGTTCATCTTTTATGAACCGTAACTTCGATTTACGGTTGGTTATGAGCAAAATTCCAACCGTAATTAGCTCTGAAAATGTAAATAAATTGAATTTTTTACCTACTTTAGATAACTTTGAGCAACAAAAAGCTAGTTGGGACTAATTTAAAAGTGTATCCGGTCATTTTCAGGTCCTGGTTCTTCATTTTATTGGTTAATTTCTTCAATTGATTGAGATGGACCTTCTCCTCTATTTTTTTTTAACTCTGAAAATCTGATTATGGTTTTGATTTTGAGTTAATATAAGTGAAATTAATCATTAACACTAAACTTGATTATCATCACTAAACTAGGTTATCAATAATGAGTGTTAATTTGTCATTTCCAGTTTTTTTATATAAGGGACACCTTGAATGATCATGTAATGACCCTTTTGTCCTATTAGAATGCCGCCCCTGTACTAAATTATGCCGCCCCTATACCAAGATTGCCAGGGAAACTCTCCACTTCGGCACTTTCGCGCTCAAGCCTCGACAATTTTTGGGATCAAAAGTTCAATCCGCTGGGTTCCCCACCAACCAATCAGGATTCACTAGCTTCTAATCCAACGAACAAGACCCAAAGAAAACATAACACACGGATCCAATCACAATCCTACGGTCGTAAATCTCCATAAATTCGCAAACAAAACCTTATAAAATCTCTTCACTCCACTACCACATCTCACAATCAAAACAAACCAAAACCAGCAGAGAGAAATCAGAGCAGAAAGAAAGAAAAAATGTCAGGAAGAGGAAAATAAGGAAAGGGTTTAGGAAAGGGAGGAGCAAAGAGACACATGAAGGTTTTGAGGCCTCTTCCTATGCACATGCCAAAAAAATGGTGTTTGGCATGCCAGGTGGCATGCCAAACCATTTGCGCCACTATGGGGAAACCGCTGAGCGATCGAATCCCTAGCGAGCGATATTGTCAATATCGCTCGAAATTCACTATATCGCTGTCGATATAATCAATATCGCCACCGTTCGAGTTTCTGACGCCTATAAATACCGCAACTATACTTCCACCTCTTCTAAACTCTTCTCAATTCTTCTTCTGAAAACCTTCTGAAAACCACTGATTTTCTTTAAACTTTTGTTCTGAAACGATTATCTTAAACAGACATAGAGAGAAAAAAAAAAGAAACAAAAAAAGGAAAAGCATCTACTAGTACCCCAGGCAGTGGAGTAAGTTTTGTTGTGGATACAAATTATGAGTTTAATAATGTTAGACTAGTAGCCGGTGAAGGTGTATTCTCTAATCACCTTTCTGATAATGAGGGGCGATGTAACGCTATACATCTAAGAGGTGGATGGACTGAGTTACGTACAATTTTTCAATTACTTCCTCCTGCTGTTCAAGAGAGAGTGAGAAGATATCCTTGGCGACATCTATATCAAATACAACCTAGAAACCACATGACTCAAGGTGTTCAAGTTATATTAGAACGATGGTGGAAGACTACAAACACGTTCTTTTTTAAGGACTTTGAATGCGGTAAGTCAGTCTTTTCTAGTAATTTAATTTTTAGATTATGTGTTTTGTTTCATAAAAATCAACAAATTCTAATTATGAATAATTATTGTTAATAGGAGTTACACCGATAGATTTATACATGTTAACCGGAATTCCATGCCAAGGGAACTTAATTCCATTTAATAGACTAAAGTGGTTATCAGAAGATAGATGGAAAGAAAGACTTCCTTTATACTCAAATGAATTAGGAGGAAATCCTACACATAGACAGCGTAAGGGTTGAAGGTGTCTCGGTTGAAAAGTTTTTCCGGCGTTATCTTTGTAAGAATGAATGAAAACGGGGGAAGTCGGTAATCAATATTTGATCCCCGACCATTTTGAGGAGCTAGAACGTCTGTTTGTATTGTGGACACTGGGCCAATGTCTGTTTCCAAATTCTAGCTCAGTAGTGTTAATTGGGTTTCTCGAAGCATTAGAAGATTTAGAGCAAGCACCAACATATGATTGGGGGAATGCGATTTTATCAGAGATGTACATTGCCCTAAGTGATAATTCGACGTGTGATAAAGATAGTTTTAATGCTTTCTGGGGAGTTCTGGAGGTAAGAACCAATCTTTTTCACATTATGTATTTATTTGTCATTTTCATATGGAAAAGTTATTAACCTGCTGAATGTTATTATTTTCAGTATTGGTGGTATACATATTTCCGTGTTTCGGAACCTTGTCTTAAAAATTATACGAATGTATTTCCGATCATACGAAAGTATGATTCTGAGAATGGGAAGCTGCACAGATTGAAGATGGTCAACATATTTGCTATTGTTCATAAGATTCAGCAGTTGAGTAGAACAAGCCATAACCTTATCTCACGGCCATATGAAGCAATACCTGAGTTCCAAGAAGAACTAGGTCAGACAATGGTAGAGTTAAGCCTTAGAAGGATGGTGTTATACAGCCCTATTTCTGAGAAGGGTGTTTGGTATTATGGTGAAAGACGACTTTTTTCGTTGCAAGGGAGATCGGTGATAGATGTCAACCCTTATCCCAAGATGAGATGTTTCAAAGAGACGATTACTTCAAATTGATAAGAGAAGGTCATCGTTGGCAAGAAGTGATGAATTGATCCAGGAGACGATGGACGTAAATGAGTACCTATCTTGGTTTAATACTATTTTCAAGCCAAATATTTCCATGCAACCGCAAAGTTTGGGTCGGATGGATTTCCGACTTTAGGTAGGTTGCCACTTGACAATGAATTTATTCCTTCCCAACCTCCACCGAGAGACGGGTGACGTATTTGCATATCCTTCTCAAAGTTCATCGTCATACATGCCACCATTTTCTTGGGAAGTAAAGACTATATCCCAGCACATCCGGAGAGATTGTTACTTATCCAATTGTTTCTAGTGCACCTACTCGGACTTATCCATACCTCGGGGTCAATGCTACGAGTTGGAGTATCGGACCGATGTAACAATTATGATGCTCTTCTTCATGGATTTTAATATGCACTTGGAACAGGATGCAAAGATTGGGGGAAAGCATGATGTATGACATGAGTCCCAGTGTTGGAGCTGGTAGAGGATTGAGTCCGGTGTTGGAGCTGGTAGAGGATTGAGTCCCAGTGGAAGTCAAACAAAGTCGTCAAAGTCGGCAAAGTTTTCGAAGTCATCAAAGTCGTGGAAGTCGGCAAAGTGGTGAAAGAAGATTGAGACGTCGTCATATGGAGGAGGTACCGAGAAAGTTCAACTCCAAACATGGTGTTAGAAAGTCAAGCAAGTACAAGGTGTTGAAGAAAACATTGTCATGGATACAACTCCTACACGTATGTTTAGTCATTTGCAAACTGACATACTGACTCCAGGTGGTGGTGTGAACATGGAAGTAGTTAGGCAAACGAATTTGTATACCCCAATTGCCTCAACCTCATCAGCATTTCAACCATTCCAGTAACAATATCATTCACACGCATTTCAAGATTTGTATAATGTTCCCATACCCCGTACTCCCATTGCTTATCAAGGTTATGGTGATTCTGATGAGACTCAACCACCAAGTCGAGTCTCAAACCGGCACCTTAACTAGTTTGTTGAACAACTCTATGGATCCAAAAAATGCAGGCAATTGGATCTTTGGTCCGGGAGGAAACGGACAAGGAAATGAGTAGTTAAAATGTTTTCTTTTAGTTGAAATGTGAAATGTAATTTTGTTTTTTTTAGTTTAATGGAAACTATCTTTTAAATTAATATTCAGATTGAAACCGATTTACATTTCATTAAAAATTCACCTTGAGTAGGTATGTGGAAATACGCTATCATGATCCATGTTATTTCCTCTGTAGTCAAATCCACTTCGGTTATGCACTATGCATGGTGAAATGAATTTGAAGTTGGGTTGGAATTGGTTGAAATCCGGTAGGGGGAAATTGTAGCCGTTAGATGAAGATCTGATGAGCGATTATCATAGTATCGAGCGATAGCTTGACTGTCGTTGTCGATTGAATGACCATCGAACGATTCTTTGACCATCGAGCGACCGAGACTCTATCGCTCGCTGGAAACTCTGTCGTGTATGCCTATATGCCAGGAAAAACATATTGGCATATGAGTTTGGCAGTTTGGCATACCCATAGTGGGTGCATATATGCCAAATACCATGTTTTGGCATGTGCATAGGAAGAGGCCTGAGAGATAACATTCAAGGAATCACTAAGCCTGCTATTCGTCGTCTTGCTAGAAGAGGTGGAGTTAAACGTATCAGTGGTTTGATTTATGAAGAAACAAGAGGTGTTCTTAAGATCTTTCTTGAGAATGTCATTCGTGATGTTGTGACTTACACTGAACATGCTAGAAGAAAAACTGTTACTGCCATGGATGTCGTTTATGCTTTGAAGCGTCAAGGAAGGACTCTTTATGGATTTGGGGGTTAGGGTTTGCTCTTTCTTAGTATCGATTTGGGGATTTTATGTAAAAATTAGATCTGGGTTCAGGTTTTTAAAGTTTGAATTAGTTTTTGTTTGTTGGTATGATGCTATCTAGATCCGTATCTTCTGGAAAAAATGTATTTGTTGTCGATTTTGAGAATATTGAAATCGATTGCTCTAATTGATCTCAGATCTGTAAAAGATGACTGATAGATTTCTTTGATTTTCTTTTAATTTTGTGTTTGTTGATTTTAATTTCTTAGGGTTTCTCACTGAACTTGATAGTTGTTGGTCTAGTGTACTTTAGACTCGAGTTTTGAAGGAGACCCATGATTGGATTCTAAATTCAGATTCAGATTCAAAACCAAAATCACGTTTACTCACTGAACTTGATAGTTGTTGGTCTGTGTAGATAATGCTCAACCTTGATATGAGACTATGAAAAAACGGAACTGTAATCTGGCTCTCAGTATAAGTTTTACTAGTTTCAGTTACGCCCAAACATACAGAAGTCTTTTGAGAGTGGTGGGGTGTAGCTGTGGTGGTTTCCTAGTCTCACTAGCAGTCTGAGACTAGGAAACCATTCTGATTTTGGCATTGTGATGCCTATAACTATTAACTAGAGTCTGCCTATGTTATGTACCATTGTGATTTTGGCATCTGCATTTCACCATGGGCGATTGCTGTTTTAGTGGTGGTTCAACCCTGAAGTATGGAATGCAAGCCTAAAAAGAACCATTGCCACTGAATCCTGTTGGTGGTAGTGCTCCAACCTTGATATTGAAAAATATGTCCAACTTGTCTACGGAACTAGGATGAAACGAAGCTGTAATCTGGCTCTCATTCTAAGTTAAACTATTCCCACTTAAGCCCAAAGATATTGAAGGTTTTATGAGAGGCGTACAATTAGAGTCTACCTATGCTATTATGTACCATTGTGATTTAGCATTTCTGCATTTTACCATGGGCAATCAGCGTTCTAGTGGTTCAACTCAGAAGTATGGACTGTAAAGCCTAAAAAAAAAAGGAAAATGCTTTCTATCCAGAAACAGAAGGAAGGAAAGCGCATGACTGCATCCTATCCAGCGTTTTACCCTTCGCCGCACAAAGCTTGTTGTTCCTCTCCAACCCCATATGATCTACCAAATAGCTGCATAAAGCTCCTAACAACTAGTTATAATTTTCACTTAATTCTTTTAAACGATCATAAAATTTCACAAAGCATCAAAATAAACTTGTTATGTTTACATTATATCAATCCTAAATTGTATTTGTACAAGCATAATTAACCATCAACCGATCAAATTAACCAAAGCATAAAAATGAAAAACCGCAACCGCTTCAAAACCAACATCGGGCCTGCTCCCTGAGCCTCACCAGTCACCGCCTACTAGCAGAAGAGGAGCCTACTGCCGGTACTAGCTTGCGGTATTGCTCACTATGTTCGATATTTGGATGATCACTGGGCAGCTCATGCTTTCTAATTATGTTTACTGTATATATATATATATATATATCAATCACCACCACCCCCACCCCCGCCACCATCACCTCCACCCCCACCCTCGCCGCCATCACCCCCACCTCCACCGTTCCCACCACCTCTCTTTTGTAGGTGTATTTGTAAAATTCTTAGCACACCTCCTCCAAATATACAACAAACGACTATAATCACAACATAAATTGCCTTCATCTCTTTCTCTCTAGCCGATGAAGATCCAGCTGCGCTTTATAGAGATGTATTCTTGATGAATGCGCGAAACTTTGTTATTTATCGACCAAGTTGAATCATTTGGTCAAAGTATGTAGTTATTAAACAATTAACTTAGCTAAGAGATATTTGATTTTTTCGATCTAATTTCTACTAGTATATGAGATCATGATCTTAAGACGTGGCGAACGCTAACAATTTGGCCAACCGGTACGACATTTTCAAAGGCTTGGTTCGTTTGATGGTGTGTAGATTCAGTTAAGCTTCATCTTTTCCACCAAGTTACTCCTACTAGAAAATTCAGTACCAGAGAATGGAACAAAAAAACATTTGGGCCTTTGGCAACAGCTTTTACGGCCATAGGGATGTGTGTAATCATGCCCTTCTTTTTTTTCTTTTTTTTTTTGCTAAATCCAAAAGATCAATTTATGTGATAGAATAATCACAAATTTACAGGAAAAAAAGGTCAATTCTACCCGGAAAACTTAGCTGAATCTGAAGTATCAAGCCATTAAGATAGACATAAGGTTTAAGGTTTATGGAGTTGTTTTTCATGCAAAGCAAGAAAGACTCAACAACGTGTTTTTTTTACTGTCATCTCTGAACTTAATACTCAGATACACGGGCGGAGCCAAGTTCCGGAGAATGGGTGTGCAAGTCATCCATAGGCGGAACGGAGGGCGTGCATGTTGGACGAAATGGTTAAAATTTGACTCACATAGGTTATATTGGGCTTGAAAGTCAGCTGGTCTAAGTGTGCAACTACTATATTGGGCTTGGAAGTCAGATATCTCAAGAATATTCGCTTTTTTTATTTGTGTTTTTTATTAAAAAAAAACAAGAAAGAAAATTTTGTTGAAAATTAACCAGGTTACAAATTATTCTTCTAGATCAAGAGTCTCAAGATTTACTGTCATGGCTATGGTTAGTAATTCGAAACATTAATCAACTCGGAGTTTGTTCGAGAATTACTCGTCTTCCCATTGATTAGTTTTAGAATAATTTGTTATTCTTTTTGGTATAATTGTCATACTTAGTATTACAGGTTATTAAATACTTAAAATCATCCGAAAACTACTGCCTAATGTAATAGTTTGTTGTTTAGTTGAATCTCGGATTTCCATCTCAAATCCGACAGGATAATGATACCTTGACAACGTTATCTCAAGAAACACTGGGTAAAATGTCGTAATAGACCTCTGAATTCTCGTTATAAATTTTATACTTGTAACATGTATTTATCAAGCATTTTCTATGCTTAGTGCGGTAACCTTGGTATCATATAGTACAACTGTTAGAGCATCTCCAACATCGGGTTTAAAAAAATCATACATGTAAGTCTTACTAAGACCTTTATTAATGAGAGTTTACGCATGTAACAAATACATGACGCTATAACTAATAAACTATCTCGAATAGTATAAGATTTACGCAGGTGCACACACCAAAATTTTCTTTACATCTGACGGCCCAATATTTTTGTAAGTCGATCGGATAATCCATATTAATCCTGAGTCAAAATTTACCTTTTTTTGGTTGTCTCTTTTGCTATTTTTGAAGATCGTAAGATATAGAGAATGAGAGTACGTTAATTAAATCATATATTTATGTATATAATCATACCATTGAAGTATTATATATCTCCTGCTTCTCACACTGCTAATATTTTCCCCCAAATCTGTGGGGTGAACTTGTTTTGTGAGTTTTGTGACATGATTGGGCACAATTTAATCGTGTATTCAAGATTAAATAGTAAAAAAAAATGCCCTAAGGATCTTGGCGCTTTCCCATGTGACCTATCAAAATAACCGTTTATTTATCCCTAACATTCTTTCTTCCGAAAGTTTTTCTCTCTGATTTCAATCTGACGAGCATCTAATCTGTTTTATTATAGGCTCCAAAAGTAATCTGTCAACCTGAGTTCAAAAATATTTTATGGATATACATGGATTTGATAATATGTTAAAAGGAGGTGGGGATTTGGGACATTGCATGGTGATTGTATTCCTTCAAATCAACTTCTACACGCATCTTATGGCAGTCAAGGAGAAATTTTTTAATCTCTTAGTATGGTAATCATTAAACCTAGAGGTAGAAGTTATGTGTTTTCAGTTTACCCTAAATCAATTTTTTATTTATTGTCCTTGCCTAATCCCAATTTATTAATTTGATTTCGTCGTTTGTTGATTTTCCTTCACAATTTCTACATATGTTGTTCTAAGATGATAGTTGACATGAAATCAACCCAAACTAAGGTGGTAAAAGGTGGTTTATAACTTTCATGGATGATTGTACGAGGTAATATCTAGTATACTTGCTTAGGGGTAAGTATAATGCCTTAGAAGCCTTAAGAGTAGAAACTTGAAATTGAAAGCGAAGTATATGTTACCACTAAAAGGGTTAGGTCTGAACGTGATGGAGAGTATGAATATCATATAGGAGATCGCACCTCCTTATTCACCATAGTTTAATCGTATAGTTGAAAATAAGCACAGAACCATTAAGGAGATGATATATGCCATGTTGACTAAAGGATTAACCGCCAACTTGTGAGGGGAGGTCATCCTCTAATTTTTTATATCCTGAATAGAATAAACTTTAAAGGATCAGATAAAACTCCATATCAGTAAGGAAAGATAGACAACCTTTTTATGCATACGTCGTGGGGGTGTTTGGATAGATTTCGGCAATGATTTACCGATGGAATGGAGTATAGGTAATGGTTCGTCATTTCCTAACATCGAGGCCTGATTGGTACACTTGATTGAGTTGTGGGAAAAACTTCTCAGTTAAGCGTGCTCGGCTAGGAGTAGTCACGTGATGGGTGACCTCTCGGAAAGATGTTGTTGGATAACCGTAGTAGTGTTGTTAAAAATACCACACTGCTGGATAACCGCAGTGGCTAAGTGGGGATAATATCGGTGGATGGACGGGTCATTATAAATGGTATCAGAGCCGACGACAGGTCACTTACGAGGGTGGGAGAGTACGCTGGACGGGGTTTGGTCCAGGTGTTTATCTCTTTAGGGGTGGGGAATGTCGGAGGTCTGGGCTTGAAAATATATTCCGGAGCCGAGGACTACTCCAATTTATGGCATTGTAATACCCTGATTTCGGCAGTGGTTCGGCGATGGAATGGAGTATAGGTAATGGTTTGTCCTTTCCTAACACCGATGCCTGATGGGTACATTTGATTGAGTTGTGGGAAAAACTTCTCAGTTAAGCGTGCTCGGTTGGGAGTAGCCACATGATGGGTGATTTCTCGGGAAGTTGTTGCTAGATAACCGCGGTAGTGCCATTAAAAATCCCACACTGATGGATAATCATAGTGGCTAAGTGGGGACAATATAGGTAAAGGGACGGGTCATTACAAAGGTAGTTATTCCTTCTCATAAGTAAACTAATATAGGACCCAAACTGTTTACTGTGTCTTCATAGGGTATCCTGAATACCCTACTGCATATAGTTTTTGGGTTGTGAGTTCTGATTTTCTGACATTGGTATGAATACTATTGTGGAGTCTAGAGATGTTGAGTTCTTTAAACATGTTTATTTTGAAACCTGTCTCTCCTTAGGGATGTGTTGTTAATCCCCTAGATGCCTTTTCAACTAGTCAGAATTTACCTTCAAGGAAGATGAAGTAGAGTTGATCCTATGAGAAGTAAAAGGATTGGAGCTGAGAATTATTATAGACCTGACTTCATAATATGCACAGCTTAGTATGAGATACAGACTCGCAAAGAAGCCATAACATTTACTGAAACCCTATTCTGGTAAGAAGCTTCATTTATTAAAATGGACTCAGTCCGTCAGAACCAGACTTGCGAGATTGCTAGTTTACCTCCAAGGAGTAAGACCATAGGATGTAAATGAGTCTTTAAGAGGAAAAGTTAGATAGATGGAACTGTGAAAAAATATAAGGCTAGGTTGGTAGTTAAAGGCTATAAACTAAAACAAGGTGTAGATTTCCTTTATTCTTATTCACCTGTGACGAGAATTACTTCTGTTGAGATGCTAATTGTTATTGCTGCCATAAAAAACTTAGAGATAAATCAGATTGATGTTAAGACATCTTTTCTAAAATCATGAATTAGATAAAGAAATTTACATAGACCAACATGAGGACTTTGTAGTGAAAGGTTGTGAAGACAAAGTTTGTAAGTTGAACAAATCTTTGTATGGTTTTCAAATAAGCACGTAAATAGTGGCATGGAAAATTTGATCATGTGATAATGAGTAGTGAATTTAAGTTAATGAATCTGACAAGTATATTTACAAGTAACTTGTTAAGGATGCCTGTGTGATTGTATGTTTGTATGTTGATGATATGCTTATACTTGATACAAATATAGATGTGATTAATTCCACTAAAAGCATGCGCTGAATGAGAACGTTGACTTGAAATACTTAGGCCATGTTGATGTAATCTTAGGGATGAGGATTATAATATAATCTAACATTTATAATCTTAGTCGTTCTCATTATGTTGAACTTGTGCTTAATAGATACAATCAGTCTGATTGTGAGCGTGCTTGTACTCAATACGATTCTTCTTGTAGACTCAAGAAAAATAAGGGTAATGGAGTATCTTAACCTGAATACTCAAGAGTTATAGGATGTCTGATGAATTTAATGAACTGTCAGAGTCCTGACATTGCCTATATTGTGAGTAAGTTAAGTAGATAAACGTTTATTCCAGAACAAGAGCATTGGGATGCACTTAGTAGAGTATTATAGTACCTAAAATAATCTATTACCTTTTGTTTGATTTATGAAAGGTATCTTGCTG
Organism: Papaver armeniacum; assembly: GCA_023531295.1. Classification (NCBI taxonomy): domain Eukaryota; kingdom Viridiplantae; phylum Streptophyta; class Magnoliopsida; order Ranunculales; family Papaveraceae; genus Papaver; species Papaver armeniacum. The sequence continues at coordinate 87,366 of JAJJWW010016716.1, forward strand.
TCCTTGAGGGACTTTGTAATGCAAACTGGATAGTTGACTCAGAGAGTCTAAGTTACGAGTGGATATGTTTTCACTCTAGCAGGAGGGTTTGTTTTTGGAAGATTTCCAAATAGACATATATTGCACAATTCATTATGGAATCTGAGAGTAATGCGTTAGATAAAGCACAAGGATGCTTTTTAGAAGACATTCCTCTCTGGGATAGGCATGTGCCAGATATATCTATATACTATATTAGCCAAGTTGTAATAGCTAAAGCTAAAAAATAACTAATATCAACCGACGTTATTTCCATTGATTGGATAAAGTCCAAGGAGAATATCATAGACCCTTTGACGAAAGGTTTGTCTAAAGAGATAGTTAGTAATACATCAAAGGGGATGGGGATGAAGCTCATAAATTAAACTTTCCATGAAGGATACTCAACCTTGCTGACTGGAGATCCCAATATCAAAGTTCCGTTTAAGACAACTGATTTGTGGGGGGTAAAGGTATCAGAGAATTTCATTCTCTGTTCCTTTCCTAAGATGTCTACGTGATAGTGCAACTTCATGTGAAGGATGACTTTTCAGAAGACTTAATGAGTTCTTTAGTTTCAATTTAAGATTGAAGTGGGGTGTAGCAGTAACACTCTTGATGAAAACTCACCTATTTGAATGAGAAAGTGGGGCCGCTTCCTATGAGATTTGATTATCTATAGCATTCTGAGAAACATGATATGTATAGGGCCGAATTGGACACAATGCCACGAGCTTGGCAGCAACCTTGGAGATATCATCCGTGGTTGTTATCGCGAATTACATCAAATGATAGTAGTTCAAGACATCGCGTTCATTGTCTCTAGCAAGTAGTTCCGGTAATATCTCACTAAGCAAAGGTTCAAGACCTCATGGACACCTCTGCCTAAAATGGTATTTCCTACGTTTTTATGTGACTTTCGTTTTTTATAGAAATTTAATTCATTTTGAGAACATGAGTTTCATTTTGTTTTGATGGTTTTGGTATTACTAGAACTTAGGACCTAAGGGTCACTAAGGGTTCACTAGTTCATGCATTTTCACTTTGGTGAAAGAAACCTCTAGTCTCACATGTGAGAAACTAAAGATGAAAGCTCTCTATACTATATGATTTTTGCAATCCATAGTATGACCTTGGGGTCAACACACTGTTATGTGAGGGAGAGGACGTTGGAATGGCTAGTATGACTTCAACATGCACGATCAGTCTATCTGTTCAGTCAGTTCGGGTCGTGAGATTATGATGTTGATTTACCAAGATATATTTGCGTTTTCACGTTTTATTGAGGTTTTCATTCATGTGGGGGATTGTTGGAAATAATTTTTATTTTTAAAGTTTTTAACTAAATAAAATTAATTTTTCTTTTCTTGAATGAAAATCTTATTAGTCCTACATCGTGGAGTTCCTCTTCTTGAGTTGTATTATTTCACTATATAAACAAATTTCTCCACTTTTGTAAAATCTATAGGAAAGGGGTTTCTCTAAATTTTAAAGAGACTACAAAGGGAAAATATTTATATATTGTTTTCTTAAGCTTCACGATTTTTCTCAAGTTTTTTTTTTCTTTTCGGAGTTACCAAGCTCAAGATTGAGCATCTACTACATATGCTAGTAGTAGGTGTAATAGGGTGTTTTATCCTGGAGATATCCGTCCTGTGGAGGCTATAACATCACTTCTGGGTCTAGCCGGGCGCTAATTTCTTAAGGACAGCGTTTTCAACACGTGACTCACTCTGTTTTCAAAAGTTTTGTCATGTTTTTGTTGCGGAGACCTGGGGAGCTCGTCCATTTCGTCAAATCGATCGCTTCCATTATAAAGAGATAAGTATCACTAAAGTTTTATTATTTGATTTTTCCTTGTTTCTGATTATTGCACCCCAACAATTTCATAATTTTACCCTTTTGACTCCACTTAACATACCCTCTAAGTCCACTTAAATTTATGTATACCCCAATTAGCTTGGGTATATCTAATCCGACTAGTTATGAAATTGCTGTTCATGTGGGCGATCACACTTTGCAAAATCCCAACTCTCTCTGAAATATAATCCACAAATTTTGAGTGGAAAACTATAGAACCTCAACGTCATAGGAATTTGATAAAACATGAAAAGTATGAATTTGGCCCATTCAGGTTCACATCAACTAAGATATCACGCGTGACTAAAAATGATTGATATGAAGACTCTCGGAAATTCACTTACTCGAGTTACTCCAATCAAATTTCATTTCCCCTCACCAAAACGAATTGATACTCCCACAAACAATGCAACAGTATCCAAGAACCTTCCTGAACCAAAGATAAAGCCTCTTTAAAAGAACCAAGTCCCATTCATTGTTTTCTTTAGTTTTTCCATCATACACTAATTTTATTGCTATTTGCACCAACAGCAATATGTTTAAAGATAGACGCCAAAGAGGATATACTAATCATATTTGATTTTTTTTTGAACAAGAGACTAATCATATTTGATGGGGGGACTCCACTTTGCCCTCTGAGAGTGGTGAGCTTTGTATAACCCTTCACTTTTGTTACTTTTAATAATATTTCGACAACAATTGATAACTGGTGAAAAGTTTTCCGGCACACAGAATGGCTCTAAAACCACTGTAATCTGTTAATGATGTGTTTGTACCCAAAATTGTATATGGTACAAACATGATGTCTCGCCGTCTTGGTAATCTGAGTTAATAAGGCCCTCTATGTACCTTCGCGTTTAATTTTATTTTAGAATTGCTACATAAACTACCAAATTTCATGTAAAACAATCATCAGTGAATCCGTCGGATTGACAATGTCCGATGAAACTTGGTAACCCTCACCAGGAGCCTTGGGTAGAAGGCATCTGGCTAAATGGACGGATTTGTGAATCCTTTGGGGGTGTATCCAGGAAGCTTGATAGGCGGCTGATGCAGATGCTGAAGTGGTCCCCACGGTGGGGTACATGAATCCAACCTACTCGGAAAATTTTATAGCTCTGGGACAAGAGTCTCCACATTCCCAACGAGGCGTGTGGAACCCACAGGACGTCCCTTTTGAGTTCCCATGGTTCTCAGTGTTTGTACTTCACTTTCCCCTTTGGTGCTTGCTCATTCATTTATGTTCTCTGTCTGGGTTAAATTTTTCTTCCACCAATATACGTATTAAGTATGTATGGTCTCAGTCATTATTTTTCCACCAAATAAATTAGTACATTACATCCATGCATCTCAATCAATACTTTTTCCACAGAGTGATTTTTGTGCAAAGATGGTAGATTTTGTGCCTTTCAAGATCACAAACAGTTTGCTTTCTTTTCCTCTTTGACGCATTCATTTCAGTCATTGATGGGTGTGGGACAAACTAGAGTCAATTGGCTAGTTGGGTACCTAGTTAGCAATTCGGAATTCGTAAAACGTACGGAACGGCAAACGTACGAGTATTATACGGTTTTGTAAAATTCAGATTCGGTCCAAGATTCGGTCAACGGGACGTGATTACAAGAATTTGAACGGGCATACGTGACGTGTATAATTCGATTTATAAATGTGAGTTCGGCTCTGAAAATTCGGTATCTATATATACTAAATAATTTATATTTATAAGGTCATAGACCAATTTTTATGCATATGTGTGAGTTATTTAAAGAAAAAATAAAATTAATATGATGATATTAATAATATATACAACATTAGTCATCCAAGAGGACGTGGTATAGTGGTTTAGATGCTTGGTCAGTGAGTTTGAGATCTCTCTCACCTTTACCTTCAAAAATTTTCAGTCATTTTTATTTCATAAAAATTACAACAACGTCTAATATTGGGTCGTGTATGCCCGGGAGGCAGTAAACCCCAAAAAGTGGGGCCTTTAAAAACGTAAAAGCTAAAGAATTTACGCTTAATTAGCGGGCGTATCATTCGGGATTCGGGATACGTAAAATTCGTGAACGATTCGCGAATAATCCGGGAATGCCACATAATACGCGACTTGGGTTCGGAGTTGCAAACGTACGCGAATAAAACGGTAAAATTCGTGATGCGGAAAAATTCGCGAATGATTCGCGAATCATTCGCGAACTTACTAACTAGGGTTGGGTACTTAGGTTAGTTAAGACTAACTAGAAAGTTAAATTTGTTAAGGTAAAAATGTTAGGGATCCACGTTCATTGTTTCGTTATGCATTTAAGTGTGTGATACCAGGGGCTCTGCCCCACTCTAGTAAATGTTTGGGTCTGATTAATCATAGAGCAGTGCTATCCCACACGATTTTGCGGGATGGCTTCACGCAAAAGCGGCTTCTTTACCGTTAGATCATGTTAAAACCCAGATCTAACAGCCTTGAACCCTTTAGGGGAAATGGTGGGTCCGTTTCTGAAAGTGGTGGGTCATTTCCTGAAAATGATGAGTCACTTCCTGAATGTAAATCTAACCGTTGATTTGATCATCCAACGGTAAAGAAGCCGACTTTACGGGAAGCCATCCCGCAAAGTCGTGTGGGATAGCATTTGTCTTAATCATATCCAGAACAACTTGGTTCTTTTACAACAACTTGGTTCATGTGTGGCTCAAATCTTTCTTTATCGTATTGTTTGAGATGGCATGGAAAATGAAGGGTGTACATTGCTTTTTGTTTTTATCTCTTAGCTCCTTCCTGATTGAATGTCAATTTAGATTCATTAGGCCGACCGAGCGAAGCGAGGGAGGACTTTATATATGGTGACTTTGTGTCAATATGAAGCGTGACATTTTTTCCAATTTAACAAAAAAGATTGGATTTGGTGTCATACCCTGGAAATTTCCAAATTGTCCCTCCCTTTTAGTCCAATTATTATAACTCCTTATGTATCCTACTTTTTCAGGGGTATAATTGGTAACAAAACTTTAATATAACATATCTAAAAATTCGTGCCTTGGAATTATACAAATTTTATCTCGTTGGAAAGGTTATAAAAAAATCTACGCAACGAGTATAAACAACAATATCAAATTTAGAGATTTTACGAAAAATTCGGAGGAGTTTATCATTTTAAACACAATTTTTGAAAATTAAATGTGTATACATTATGCAATCCACCACAAAAAATACATAATACTTTATGCAGCCATATTTTAGTTTATGCATCAACTTATTTTCCATTGCAACTAATAAAATGATGTACTCCCTCCGTTTTAAAAAAGTGATACTTTCACTTTTGGCACAATTTTCGAAAAGTGATGCATAACCATTATGCAAACCATCACAATGGATGCATTACACTTGAGCCATATTTGGTTTATGCATCGGGTAATTTTCTGTGTCAGGAAAAGTAATACTTTCCCGCTGTGTCAAGAAAAATGATATTTTCGCGTCGATTTTTTCGGTCGGCCGTTCCACCGTGGCAGCGGTCATCTAGTTACTTGGGTTGTGTTGTGTTTATTGGATTATTAAGAAGTCCTTTTTCATGATTTTTTTTGTTAACAGATAAAAGAACGGTAAAAAAAATCACCAGCCGTCTTTGACTAAACAACAAACGAGAAGTGATCTATCCATCTACTAACCATGACCTTAAATCCTTAAGCATAAAGAAATAGGTGGTGGTACATTTAGTGGTACACTGTTACACTAAAATTGCTAATTTAACATTCCAAAAACTAAATAGAACAAGTAGAGTGCACGTGTGTTGCACGTCGGCCATCGCTAATTTTTTTCATATTGGATGGCAGACTGCCACATCCCATATTATTGGTGTCCGCGTTTTAATTTTTTTTCTTTCGCACCCGGAAAATTATTTACTTGTCCGCGTCTTAATTTTCAAGAAACTATTGATGTCCTCTTCGCGTTGTGTACCAGTACCATGTTCCTGCAACCAACCCCATATACCTCAAAAGAAAAACTAAACGCGTGTCAAAATAACATAACAAAAAGGTGGAGAGTAGAGACAAACCATTCTCCTTCTTATCCATCTCCGTTTTAAAAAAGTGTACTTTCTTCAAAAAAAAAATAAAGAAATAATTGTAGATTAAAGTTTGTATAACAAAATTGAAAGTCAACAAATCAATAATGAGAGATTCAGAAATGAATTAGAGATATCAGAGATGAAAATTGAAGAAGAAACGGAAGCAATGAAGAAATCTGTTAAAGAAAGCAAAGAATAGGTACCGAATTGAGATCTAGCAATTGATTTGGGTCTCATTAGGTTGTTGAAAAACTAAGTAATTCGAGTTTACAATAGCAATTGGGTTTTCTTTGTTTTTCAAATTGAAGAGGTGGGTTTTAAATGTGGTCGAGTTTACTGTTTACAATAGCAATAGAGTTTGTAATGTAACAAATGTTTTGTGAATCTTTAATGCATTTGTCTTTTGAGCACTTTAACGAAAAATGGATTGGTGGATTGGTGTTTCAGTAAGTCATGTTAGAGTTACATAATGACTTCTAAGCACTTTACATTTCGTGATTGAGTTGATTGTCTTCGGTTTGAGTGTTGTGTGTTAACATTTGATAGGAATTTTTGTCTGCGTCTAGTATAAGTCAACATTTGATAGGAAATTTTATGTGTTTCAATTGATCGGAGTTCTACTGGTAAGGCAATTTGGGAGAAGAATATGGTACTGGTTGAGGACTTATTCCGAATAGTTGGTGTGCTTTTCGCCGGCCATGCTTCTGTAATTCAAGTTCTCTTTTATGACACCCCCAACTCCCTGCAAACTCGAGATTGATGACAACCCATAACTCCTAGTACCTTCTCCAATTGAAATTCTAATCCATTTTGAGAATTTTGAAACTGCCCTTTGAAATTCTACCTTCTCCAATTGTGAGTTTCTATTTCAAGTTATAAATTGATTTGATTTCTAATCTCTGTGTTTGGTGTTAATCATCTAAGAATTGAGGCGAAGATTGATTTCACATTGTTGTCAATCAAAAATGGTTTTAGTTGGAACAATACATGAAATTCGCAGCGGGATAAATGAGGAAGGGAAGAATTTGTCGGAGGGAACATTGGAAGAAGCTTATTTTGCTAAGGGGTATTTTCGTGAATTAACGAAAAAAAGCCACACGGAATGTGACGGGAATCTGTAGGGAATATTCTAACATCTAACGGTCTAGATTTTAAAAGGAATGACATCCAACGGCTGCTGTCAGTTAACATTTAGAATTTTGGTTAGTCTTGTTCTCATTAAAGGGGTGGGAGATCTACTAAAACGGGAAAACGTACATTTTGGGGGTACTACACTTCTACTACTCCGATGGATGTCATTTTTTTATATCTTTAATTCTGTAGTCTAATAAACTACAGACAACATCACATATATACACAACTAAGATAATCTCCACTAACTTGGTTTTCCTTACAGTTACATGAGAATCAGGGTTCTACTATGAAGAGTTAAAGAATTCATTGGGATCGAATTGAAGGACATCATCATCGAACATCATATCCATGTCAAAATTTGGATTACTGTCAGCACTAGAATAAAGCCCGGCAATTCCGTCAACCAGTTCCGACCCAGATGTCGATGGCATCATTGACGTGGTTGGAGATGGATTAAACGCCGATAGATGATTCCAAATGGCAAACTCAGATGATTTGACAGAATCCCTGTTCTTGTGACTAGCAATATTGGCTGTGTCGCCTTTGAATTCATGTTTTGCTGAAGAAATTGATGCTGGAAAAGGGAATTCTACTTTTGGGGCATAGTAGTTTGATTCGAAATTGAGTAGACAAGTGTGTCTGGGGTTTGCATCTAAGAATAACTGAGGTCCCTTGAGTTGATTGTTGCAGGTATGCGGACCGATGTATAGCACCCGGTACTTGGCTGGTTCTTCTTCAATTCTTTGGACTTGTTTCGTCGCTTGACACCCTTGATCGGTTTTGTGAGTGCACCTAAAATAACTCCTGTAATTGAAAAGTTACTGCATTAGAAAATCTTTCTTTTAGCAGATTAGACACATGATGAGTGCAAGCAATGGGTAAAACGGGAATATACTTTGGGAATTTGGTGTTGAGGATTTCTTTCTGGCCGTATTTTCTCCAGGCACGACCGTCGTCGAAAGGTGTTGCAGTTAGTTCCTCTCGTGCATCTGAAGTTCTCCTGAAATTAGACAAATGAAGCTGTTAGTTAAAATTGAGTCGGAATATGTTATGAAATTACATGTGAATTTGAGAAAATTATTGAAAAAAGAAAACAAATTCAACAGCTAAAGAGCTATTACCTTCTCTTGTTCGACCCAGATTTCTTCGGAGTGACAATAGTTCTGATCTCGCCGGTGCCTTCTGATTTCCGGCCATCGGAAAACGGAGAATCCACTGCAGTAAGTGCCGGACTGTGACAAACTTCACTGGACGATTCACTGGAACTGAATTTCGAGATTGCATTAGCAAAACACTCGAGGATCTTTGCAACTGTATCTAATATTTCTTTCCCAACTGGAATTTCACTTCCCTGGAGTTGCATCTGAACTTGTTTTGCAAATTCTTGACCAATAACTAGATCTTCCATCACTAATAACTCAAATCGGTATAAGAAATTTTTTTCAGTTTTTCTTTCTTAAAGGAAACTATCTTCTCTTTTTTTCCTCTCTGCTAGGATTTTCTTTTGTTGGTTTTTTTTTTTTTTTTTTGAATTGCAAGTAAGGGATAATTGTCGAGGGTTAATAATCGATATTTATACAAGTCGTTAACGCGGGGCCGATCAGAAAATACTCAGAAGCTTAGACGAAGTTACATTGATTTTGCGTAAGAGAGAGGTTGTCTAATTACGTCAGTCATTGTACGTCATTCACTCATTTTACATCTGGTTTTTGGGGCTGATTTAGCAGAACAAATTTACAGGTAAGTGTGATCATCAAAATTTGATATTCTAGTGTTACTACCAAGATAGGACTGGGCAGCACGTATGCCCCTAAAATGGTCACGTGTCCGCGCCAGGCTCGAATCTAGCATTTGGACACGCACGTCTTAGCATCGGTGACATCAAATGTCTATTAAAAGTGTCCGAATTTTTCGTGTATGTATAATTTCATGAGGAAGGATCCCCTCACACCTTTATTATCACACTATCTCACATGTTGGGCGTCATTTTTGTGAATAAAAAAATCAAATCGTAATGGATTTGAAGTTAATATTTTGGGGATATGTTCCTCTTACCAAGTTCTACATGCCTATCAAAAATGAGCACATTCCGAAATATAAAACCTCACAATCTACCTGTCTTAATTTGGACGGCCAGAAATCCGTTGATTTTCAACGGCTCATTTTCAAAGTAATAGATGGTGGTGTTATATGTTTCGGAATACACTCATTTTTTGTAGGTATGTTGAACTTGGTAAGAGGAACATATCCCCAAAATATTAGCTTCAAATCCGTTACGGTTTGGTTTTTATTCGTAAAAATGACGCCCAACGTGTGAGATAGTGTGATAATAAAGGTGTGAGGGGATCCCTCCTCTAATTTCATTAGTATAAAATTGTCATTTATAAACAATTTAATAGGAATCCTATTACATGGGCTCCAAAGATCTGGTTTTGAGGGCTCTTATGGATTCAATGCCCTAAAAAGAATCGATTCTTCCTCTTTTCTTCTCCTCCATCGCCTCATCTTCCTCTTCTCCCATTTTTTTTCTCCAACGATTATCTAGGAAATAATTGAAAAGAAGAGGGTACCAAGTATACCACCAACCTTTTCGTTCGGCAACCAGTATGGACAACACCTAATACAATCGCAAGTAGGCCAACTTAATGATCCTTGACAATATGTGTACAGAGTTTATATCTCTATCTCTTCTCAAACATAAAGTATAGACTATGGAGTGCGTGAACCTAATTGTTAAAAAGAGTACTTCGACGATCTCAAAAATCAATATCCAAGATCAATCTAGTTGTATCCTAATAATTCAATTAGAATTCAGCCAAGTAATAAACTTGTTATCTATCTTTCAAGATACGAATTTTACAAGAAACCAGTCTCGTAATCGACCACAATTATACGGTCGTATCTACTAATATTGAATACGTACTACTTGTGTAAATCCTATTATTTAATGCGGAAAAGTAAAAACACCAAAAATTTTGTTAACGAGTAAACCGCAATTGCAGAAAAACCCGGGACCTTGTTCAGATTTGAATAACTAACTGTATTAAGTCGTTAAGAACACTAGCCTACTATCAAAATTTGGATTGGAATGTAGTTAAAACTGAATCCACCCTCCAAGAAGTTCAGTTACAATCGCGTTCCTTACATCTCTTGAACCTCGCAACGCTCTATGCAATTGATTGCCTTAGTTGACGTCCTTTACATGCTAAGAGTTGTGTCAACCTAAGTGAAGACTTTTGATACCAATCTACCTCTAACAGATAAGCCTATTTGATTTCCATTTAGATCAAATATCAAAGCTTGGAAATCTGTTTGCAATAGATGAAGCCAGCAAACCTCACAATCTGGAACACTTACACTCACTTAGATGAGAAGCACAGATCTTTTACACCTCTCACGAAGAGAACTTTGTGATTTCTATCTATCTTGACTGAAAGATATTACGATAACCTCGATAACATAAAAGAAAGATTAGGATACACGAACTATAAAAGTAAATATAGTCGGACATGGCTTCACGAATCCCCAAAGCGAAGTCTTTCAGCCGTAGACCTAATTATGTTTCTTAGATGAAACCTAGGTCAATAGAGGACGACTCTAGCAATTAACTAGGACACAAAGTGTGAGGCATTAAGTTTTCGAGTTGAAAGAGCATCTCTACTTATAGTTTTTCAAGACTGAGGGTTGCTTAAAATTCAAGCTAGGATAACTTGACAATCAAGAAAACACTTTCTCTGTTTGGATGAAGAGTTATTTTGTTTTTAGTACCCATGTTTTGTCCATCTTTAAAGTTTGGTCTAACATTTGTCCAGCTTGGTGTTTGGTACCTGAAATAGACGTTGACCCGCGTTGACTAAGTCAAGTCCTGACTTCTGTTTAGTAAATATATAAAGGTAAAAAAAAATAGTTAACGACGTTAACATGGCCCTTAGCAATTAATTGGAGAATCCTAATTGTTGTTCTCCCCAAAATTAAAACTCCAACCCAACTATTTAATTCAAATGCAAACTGAAGAAAACCCAGTTATGTTACAAGATTTAACAAAATCTGTTTGAATTCAAACCGCTCGGATCAGCCACCACTAGAGAGAGAAAAAAATAGGAAAATGGTCAATTCGTGGTTATAAACAAGATCAATCATCATCACCATTTAGATTAAAATTACATAATTCGTTAATCGATGGACAACAACAATACCAAACTTGAAAGACCACCACTACTGAATACTATCATCATTCAGAACACCTACCACCCTATCACTCGGTACAATTCATCATCATTCAAGAAACTGAAATTGAGGAAACATAGATAAACTCTCTAATTGATTAAAACCCTAACAAACCAAATTCACAAACCAAAACAACATGATTCAGTACATGAAAAAGACTCAAGATTCTCTGCTATTGAAATTGGGAAAACAGAAATAATAAACAACCAGATTTGTTGTACCTTTCTGAAATTAGATTAGTGATCTGCATCAAGAACTAATCATTTCTTCTACTTTCACCAAAATCCGAAATTGAAGCGCTAATAAAATCCCAACTGAAACCCCTAATTGAACCCTTACAATCAATTTTATTATGAACCCAAATTAAAACAAAACACAAAGAAGAATCAAAACCCTAACTGAACACAAACTACACCATAACTAAATTTATGCAACAATAATTAAATAACCTCTGTTTGGCTTTTTCTTTGATCAAAATCTCCAAAATAAACCTTAGATTTGCAAGAATTGTGTTCTTCATCATTGATTGATGCAATTAAGGACAAAGTTGGATATGTTTAGGCAATGGTTTCAACAAAAGAACGAAAAACCTTTAAAGTGGAGAAGAAAGAGAGTAGAGAGGTGGTAGCAGATAATAGAGAAAGATAGCTACAGAGAGAAAGTGATTGATAATAGAGATGATGGTTCTTGAATATTTAATCTCGGTGGTTTGGACCAGTAAGACTCGGTTCGGACCGGTGTGACTCAGTATAATAAGTTAAGGACTTGGTTTGTCATTGTTACTAAAGTTTTTTTTTTCCAGTATTTATATATTTAATTAACAAAAAATCTAAAGCTGGACAAAACCCGAGTACCAAAAACAAAATAACCCTTAGATGAAACTCTAATTAGGGTTTCAATTAAACATGTGAGAATAAGTATTGAAATCATCACAGAAGAATATACACAGTGGTCCGGGTACGTGAACCGTACGTGTATAATGATAGTTCTTTGGAAAATATGTCTTATGAGTTAATAAGCAAATTGATGTTCACTTAAACACACTTAAGAATTTAATCATGATAAACATACACATGTGCTTTAGTGATCTGTAATGTCTTAGAGGTGTTTATGAGAGTCATAACAATGCTAAATATATTTTAAAAATAAGTCTTTAAGCGTCTGCTAAAATTTTACTAGGACCGTTGGTGAAACGGTTCGTGAACCGTAAAGCATAGTTCACGAATTAGGATGATACGGATCGTGAACCGGGTTCTCCAACCCTACTTGACTCGTGAACTCATATGGACACGGTTCATGAACCAAGTTCGCCAACTGTTAGCCTTATTATATCAAAATGAAAATTTCAGATCACCACGGTTCGTGAATTGTCTCGTTCTGAACTTAAACCTTCCGTATGTTCAAAAAACTCAGATAATCATGGGTTGCGAACTGGTTCATCAACCTACCATGAGCCAAAAATACATAAGTTCTGAAGTTCTCTCTTTTGATGTTTGAAACAGTCTCAAATGACAAAAAAAAAATAAAAAACATTGCTTAGGCAATTTTCAATTGATCCACAAATTAATTCTTGAAAAATAAATCGTTTTGAACTTATACTGTTAAGGATCTTTGAACATCCAATGCTTGAATTATATTTTGAGATGTTTAACAAGACAAGCTTGACTTGAAATTTCTTCTTTGCAATAAATCTACTAGATGTCATACGACATAATCTCATAAGATAGAATGACAAGATAACGAGTAAAATAGAATGTTTCAGTCTTCGCATGCCTTGTTAATGGAGTTCTCCAAATATCTTCGTTGATCTCCAGTCTTCGAGGGTTATGTTTGATACACAACTACCAAATTCTAAGCTAGTCCGAGACTTGACCAATGTAGTCAATCTCGGCCGAGATGGCAGAGATTCTGCCAGAAATTTCGGTCTCGGTATTCACGGAAGCGAAGTGTATGATTTCGCTTAGACGAAATTTGATCGGAATTAGCCGGAGTTCTTGGTTTATTTTCGGTTGACTTGGCCGAAATTGACCGGAATTGGTTGGAATCTCCATTGAAGTTTTTGAAATCTGTATGGATCTTGCGTTTTCTATTATTTTGAACAAAAACTTTTTTTTTCCTTAAAAATTTGTGGTATTTTATTATATCAAAACACAACTATGTGCGAAAAATGTTTGATATATATAGACATCATAGGTATAAAATTCTAAAACGAAGTTTTGGTAGCTACTCCGAAGATCTCCCCTAGATAAAGTTGTACTAGTGTCTCGGTCCCAACCAAGACGGACCGAACTCTGGAATTGACTACACTGGACTTGACTTAGTAGACTAGAAATCAAGATATACTTTTATTCAACTAACATTGACAACAAGCTTGAGATAGCAAAACTTGTGGGTTCAACCGAGCATTGCTCTAACAATAATGAATTCAATTGGGTAAGAATGCTTTTCCATTTCATAAATAGGTTAGATTTTATTAAACTATGGATTTAAAAATTCGTTTCAAAACTGAATACGGTTGGGAAACCAATATTTTCCAACCGTAAATCAATTTTACAGTTGGTGAAAACGCATGGGATATCAAATACACCCAACTTGATTGTTAAGCAGAGTACTTGGATCTCAAAAATCAATATCCAAGATCAACCTGGTAGTATAATTCCATCGGAATTCGGCCAAGTGATTAAACTTGTTATCTAACTTTTAAGATACGAATTCTACAAGAAACTAGTCTCGTAATCAATTACAATTGAGCGGACGTATCTACTTAGATTGAATACTACAAACCTATGTCGATCCAATTATAAAGATAAACGATGAAATCACAAGGGTACCCAAATACACCACTCTTTTTCGTTTTAACCTTTAAGTCTGATACCAAATGTGATCGTCTATGGACAAAGTCGAGACAATACAACAACAAGGTATTCACTTGACAACAGTTATGGTACAAGACCGATTGACTATAAGATCAATGTCAAGTGATTAGGATTTGACATACTGGTGTATTTACTTTTAATTATAATTGCGGAAAGTAAAATTAAATCACACAACAAGATTTTGTTAACGAGGAAACCGCAAATGCACAAAAACCATGGGACCTAGTCCAGTTTTGAATACTCTCATAATGAAACCGTTATACAAAGAACAAAGCCAACTTTGTATAGTTGAGACCGACTAATCTGCCCCTAGTTACTTAGTTCCCTCAGTATCCCCGCGTCCACGACCTTCTGGTCACGCATGTGAATCCCAAGATAGAAATCACTATCTTGAGTTGCTTTACCGATGTAAAGTCTTAAGCACACTACTCCCTTTGATCGTCTTCCAAACACTAAAGGAACAAAGTTGTTTGGTAACTACTCCAATAATCTTTTATAAAAAGATTCGTCGAGGTTTGTCAAAGGCTCTTCCGTTTAAACTATTACTCCTTTGTCGGGGAAGATCAATCCAAATAAGTAACTTAGATTCAGATTCACAACTATCAGATTCGGATATTGAAGAATACCACCAAATGATAGTTCCCGATCTAAACGACTATATGATCAAATCTATTAAAGACAAACCGGACCTAAGTCGGATACCAGACAATCAAGGTATGCGCACAAATCACGAGATACGAAAACCAATAAGATAAAAATCTTCTTGTCTTCAAATCTTCATTGCCTTCTTTTGTACATGCACACCACAAACTTGAATCCACTTATGATCGATCACGCACATAGTCAATTAACAATAAATGATCACAAGTTGTCTTTAGATCTAAAGACAGTTATAACGATCCCGTCAATACTTTGATCTAGTTTGAGTGACCCTTATGTCATAAGAGAAGGCTCTCAAGAATAATTAAACTAGGTGCAATCAAAGTTTCAACAACCGTTAGTCAATCAAATCAACAATCGAAAACTCAAATAACAATGCAATTATCTAGTTTCACACCAACGGTACTCGTAAAGCTTCTTGATCCCCTAAAAGTCTTTAAATATCAACATATAAGTGCGATACCAAGTGTAATCGTCTATGGAAAAAGTCGAATAAGACAAGATTTCACCTAATTAGGTACTATATTTCGATTAATTAGTCCATTGAAAGTTGCATAATTGAGAATGTTTATTGATTAATTTCATGAGTTCTACACAAGAAAAGTAGAATTACACTTAGCAAATAAAACACTCTTAAACTTCTCTCTCCTAATGACTTGCCTAACAATTCTAAAAAGAAAAGACGAGGGTACGCAAATACACCAAAATCGTTTATTTTTATATCAACATATAGTTGCGATATTATGGTCCTACATACCAAGTGTAATGTAATAATCTTTGGTCTTTGATGGAAAAAGTCGAGAATACGACTAACTTGATATTCACTTGATAATAGTCTCTTCCAACCGTTTATTACGACCTTTCATGTCCCTTCTCGCATTAAATGACCTCGTTTTTCTCGAGGATCTTTTTCCTATAAACCGATTTACTATAGGCTATTTATCAATATATATCAAGTTATTAGGAATTAACGTCCGAAAAAGAACAACTCACGGAATTTTTGAGAATTGAAGAACTCGAAACCGAAAAACAACAACTCGCCAAGAATCTCTCCTTCGTAATAACAAGTATTCCAAGTTGAAGAAACAATTTGAAACAACAAGTGGAGAACTTTAGTAAATGATGTTCGTTTTGCAATGGAAGTCGTGTAATATCCGTACATTCTTTGTATCTTTGTTATAGTGAACTCTTTTTTCATGAATTCAATCTTCACTCCCTTTTTTGTTAGTTCTTCCTTGTAATATAATTGACTATCTTTATTGATGTATAACTCTTTCCTCGGAAGATGAATAACAATATTCCATCTTTTCCATTCCCATACTTGCCTCTGGTATTCATCTTCCGATGGAAGAAGTTAATTATCCTCATGTATTTTGTTGAATAATAATTTTAGTGTTATTGAAATGTAGCCACGGCGAGGTCGCAGATATCTCTAATGAATTGAGAATTCTATCTCCTCTTGCTGCGACAAGGTCGCCCCGCCTCTACACTTTCATGCAAAGGCCCATTGACCTTGCCTTATCATTTTGTGTGGTCTTCCAAGTCAGACCTCCTAATTAGAGGTCCTCCTGCCGCCATCATTCATTGCGGCAAAATCGCAGGACGTCTCTTTACACTTGTATGTAATGACCCATTGATCTTGCCTTATCATTTTTCAAGTATTTTTGCCTCTCGCAGGATGTTTTTGTTGCGACAATATGACAGGGCCTAAACATCCTTGCGAATATAAAGCCCCATGACATTGCCGTCGTGCGAAATCGGCAGACGTCCGTACACTTTCATGTAAAGACCCATTGATCTCGCCTTACCCTCGCGTTAGTATTATTGCCTCTGCAGGATCATTGCACAAATATGATAAGCCTAAGTCTTCTTGCGAAAACAAAGCCTCATGACATTTTGCGTCTGTTTTGGTACCCCCCAATGGAGAGCACCGCCCTTATCATCTCCCGGTTGCCCCTTCAAGGAGGCGAAACATCGGCCATACAAGACTAGCTCCTCCCATCCGGTCAGTTGTTTTTGTGATCTCTTATCCCTTATACCTATAGGGTTTATGGTTACGAGACCGCACCCTAAGTGGAGTTTTCTTCGGGCGAGTGCAACGCATGCCAAGACTTGCCAAGAAAGGGTAGGTTCATCCATCCCGGCACTCGGCTCAACCGTGTACCTCGGCGCCTTGTGCATACACCGACTCCTAAGAAGAGACCCTCGGTCGCCCAACCGTGGTATAACCTACATATATAGTTGGGAATCCAAGGTACCTCTTGGATAGGCTTTCATGGGCCCCAAATTTTCATGGTTCAAAGCTCGGGAGCGGTGTAACCTTCCCCCCGAACCACGGCGCGAGAGATACCCCCTTATATGACGCACTTTAGGTCTTACATTTGCCTCTTACGAAATGTTATTCGCGAACTAGGTGTACGCCATAAAGGTGCACGATTCGTTTCACTTGTTGTATTTCACTTTTCTTTCTTAATCGTATTCTCAATTTACTTCAATTATAATGATCTCCTATTTTGTAACCTTATATTTTCCATCCTCAATTCATGATTCTCTCTTGTCAAGTTTGCTCGTTCCTCCTCTCAGCCGTCTCTCCTCATGTATTGTTTGTCTCAATCTTTCTAACGTCGCCATTTCTTCGTTTCCCCGGGTTCATTTCTCCATTCATTCCTTGTTCTCCTTGTCCATTGTTCACCACTGGCCGCTTCCTCTTCTCTCTCGTCTTCGAATCGATCTCCAAGTATGCACACTTACTCTATCATAATGTTTGTAAAAGTAAAGTAAGTGGCACAACCACGTTTCTTCTTCTAGCCATCTTTCTTTTTTGTTAACGATGAAACCTTAATGTTTTCCCACACTACACCCCTCACTATATTTCGATTAATTAAAAACCCATGAGTTCTACACAAGGACCTAGTCCTAATGACTTTTGAATACTCTCATAATTAAACCGTTATAAAAAATATAATACTCCCTCCATTTCAAAAAGACTGTCCGCTTTGACTTTGTCAAAATATTAAGGAGACCGTAGTATTTTACTTGACTACCCTTAGTTACTTACGTATTTTATTTTAATAAAAATGCTAGTAAAAAAACTACCTAAAATTGTTATGAGGTTTATAAATACGAAATTGAAAAGGAAAATTAAAAGATATTGAATTTATGGAGTATAAATTTTATAAAGAATTTAATTTTTGGATCTAAATATAAATTCTCTTAAGAGGAATGAAGGATATATATGTTTCCTTAATTATACAATTATTTTTTATATTTTAGACCGGGTCCCGTTAAAAATGAATTTGTTAATATAAAAAATTTAAGGGTATATTAGAGAGTTCATTGGAAATATATGACTATAAATAGAAGCTGGAGACAATTTTAGGAATAGAGGACAGTCTTTTTGAAACAGAGGGAGTACCAACTTCGTATAGTTGAGACCAAGCATACTGCCCCTAGATATTTAGTTCCCTTAGTATCCCTGCGCCTTCGAATTCTAGAGTCACGCACGTGAGTAACAAGTCCTTTGGATGGTATTCCAAACAGCAAATGAAGAATCTTCCGGGAAACCCCTCTAATCAATCTTGCTAAAGATAAGATGAGTTGGTGACAAAGGCTCTTATGTTTAATCTAATAAACTCCTATGTCTGGTTAGATCAATCTATCCAATAACTACCGAAATAATCAAGTTTAGATTCACACTCAATCGATATAGATCTCAAACAGAAACTATAGATAATGTCGATCTCACGCAACTAATCAATTATATCTATCAAAGATAAATTGATTCTAGTTGTATCCCAACCGATCAAGTTTTGTGCACTAAATCCACAAGATACGAAAACTAATAAATAAATTTCTTCGACTTCAAATCTTCTATTTCCTTCAAATACCTGCACAACAACACTTGAATCCTCTTGTGATCAATTACACACATAACGGAGTCTGTTAACAATGGATTATCACAAGATGTCTTTAGATCTAACAACTGTTCTAAAGATCCCGTCGATAGTTTGATCTAGTTTAAGTGAATCTTATATCAGAAGAGAAGATTCTCAAGAATAAAAAAACTAGGTGCAATCAAAGTATCAAAAACTGTTAGTCAATCAAATCAACAATCGAAAACTAATAACACTGCAATTATCTAGTTTCCCACCAACGGTACTCGTAGAGCTTCTTGATCCCACAAGAGTCTTTAAACGATCGGTCGTAAGAGATTTCGCCTAATTATGATACTTTCCTCTCCGAATAGACGGCTCCACCAGAAACAACAACTAATGAAGCTGGCTCTTAGGATAGTTTGCTATAAATGCAAACTTAGGTGTTTATAGACCAAGGATGTTTGGCCACCAACGAATTTCCAAAACCGAAAATATTCTCAAGATATTCAATGAATTCCCAAATTTGGTTTTCATAATTCCAATAAAAGTAGTCTAATATTTCCGAAATCTCTTATAGAAAATCTCCAAATAGTAAATTCACATTACTAATTTTTATTCTCTAGAGCTGATAAGCATGTAAATGCTACATTTTATACCCATATTTATATTAGCTAGGATACAATATTTTAGTTACTAATACTATTTTAGTGCTTTTGTAGAAAGTACAAGTGAATTCGATCATCTAGCGAATAAACAACAAAATGTGAGACTTAATGGTGTTTCCGACAAAAATGGCAAAATGTGGTTGGCGTGGTACTTCCATATATCAGCAACCATGATGGTGAAATGTGGTTGGCCTGGTATTTCCATGTATCAGCAACCACAATGATCAAATATGTTGGCCTGGTATTTCTATATATCAGCAACACTTATTACACTGGCCTGGTATTTCTATATATCAGCAGCACTTATTACGCTGGCCTGGTATTTCTATATATCGCTAGGGTTGGCTGGTATTTCCATATATCAGCAACCACAATGATGAAATGGGTTGGCATGGTATTTCCATATATCAGCAACCACAATGACAAAAATGACAAAATGTAGTTGGCTTGGTATCTCCATATATATAAGCAGCATAGAATTGTTTCATAGGCGAGGCAAAAACGCAGCAAAGGAATTGAAATCAAAGTGGGGTTGGCACATGGAAACTGAAAATGGGAACTATTTTATCTTTCTTACTTTATTACAAATATATTCCACCGAGAAAGATAATTTATTTGTCATGTGAAGAATTAATTGAGGAATATTTACACGTGACTATTTTGGAAATAAAATAACTCTTTCTTCATTTGGGAGATTTTGGAAATAAGGGGAGTTTATTATTTCATTGGAAAAACGAGGTAGCAATACTATTTTGGGAAAGATATTGATGACGACATCAACTTGCATGCAAGATATTTCATTGAATAATTTATTTTGATACTTTGATTAATGAAATAAAAGAAAAGGAAGGTGTATAAGAAGGGAGGTGACTATTTGAGAGGGGGAACCCGGCCATAGTGCCGCAAGGAGAGAAGGGTTTTGAAGTTTTGTTTTTGATTCTTCATTTTTCATTAGCTAGAGTTTAATTTTAATATGTTTATGGCTTTTGAGAAAGCCATGTCTAGCTAGAGCCATGTTAGGGTTTAGGTAGAAACCAATTTTATTGTGTAAACTCTACATTGATATGCTTAATAATGATTTGATTGATTAATATTTCTTCTTCATATAGCTTGGTATTTAATCGTTTATGTGATTTTCTTGATTATTTATGCTTTTGAATTGATATTTCGTGCTTCGGTTAAATCCCTAGACGTGGTATGCAAGGATTTATAGGTAATGCTTTAGAATCACTACCCATGAAGCGAAGGAAACTATAGCGGAGAAACAATATTTGATAATGCATGGAATATATTTTTAAAGATTAGTAGAGTTTGTATAGTTAATTGGTGGAAACCGAAGACCCTAGCATCCCATTCTCATTTTGTTTATTGTTAGAATTATTTTTATCTCGTTTTGTTTCAAATTTCTGAAAATCGTTCAAACATCATCTCGTTGGTTACTTAATTTTTTATATTAGTTGGTAGAGTATTTCACACTTCTCGTGGGAACGACCCGCATTTGCTATCGATACTACAATTGACCCGTGCGCTTACGGATATAACTAGGTTTTATTTAATCGTTAATTTGGTCATATAAAATCTACATCAAGAGTTGTGCATTAATTGCTGGTAAATACATCATATAAAACCAAAAACCTTAATTAAAAGATTCTTAATTTATTTCGGTACAGGATCACCTTGAGTACCAAGGAATATCTTTGAACAATAGATGATAAGAGTTACTGCTCAAGTCACATACATGGGTTCGGATCGGTTATACCAATCACGTGGATTGGTTCTACCTAAACATGGTACTTACTTGTGATCGGTCATATCAATTACAAGGATCGGTCACACAACCTCTTATGATTGATCACACCAATTACCATAATCGGTCACACCAACTACAAGGATCGGTCATACCATCTCATGGTGATTATTTAGGATAGGTTACACCAATTACCAGAACCGGCTATACCAAATCATAAGTCTAGGTACTGTGATCGGTTATACCAAGAAACATAACCCGAGTTAAGATCGGCTCTACCAACTCACACATATTGGTCATCCAAAGAATATGCAATGAATAGCCGGACCAATATACCTATTGATTTCCCTTTCAATTCATGAAACAAGTTCACGAACTTACTTCCTTTTAACAAGTTTAAAACATAATTTCCTAGGATGAAATCTTCACCATAAACCCATACACATAATCATAAAACTATATACAATACTCGATGTCATATCTATGAAGTTCAAAAGATAAGCGTTATACTTCGTAATATAATTCCTTAATACTATGACCATACTATTATGATCATGTTTATCCACTAGAGTATTATTTATATACAAGCTTAGCATGTTATGTTTTCAATATAGCACGACCTGAAATATATGTTAGGAATGAAACAATTCAAGTCAATATTACTAACCTCAAGTGGAAGGATGATGTTCTCATTGCAAGGATAGGTTCTACCAAGACTCTAAACATAAGTCAAGATCGGTTCTACTGCGTATCCCAAACTAGGTAAAGATCGGCTTTACCACAATTCTTACCTAGGTTAGAATTGGTCATCCAATAGATCTTCAATGAAAACTGGACGAAAACGCCTTATGATTTCTTTTCGATTGAAATAAGTTTCGCATATGTACTTCCTTTAAACATAGTTCCCTAGGATGAAATCACACTTATATCCCATACACAATGAAGTAACGAGTTACATAGATTATATCGATGTCGCATTTACGAAGTTCAAAAGATAAACGTTATACTTCGTAATCAAATATTCTTCCTTGACACTTTGATCATAATAAAATGACCAAGTCTAATACCAAAGTATTAAATAATACCTCACATGGTATGTTTTCGATCTTAAACGACTTGAAAGCAACGATAGGAATGCAAACAAGTCAAGTCAGTATCACTAACCTGAAGTGGAAGGATGTTGTCTTCATTGTAGTCGATATGTCTTCACGATCTTCAAGTCTTCAGAGTAATACTTGTATGTCTTGACATTCATATACTTTCTAGTCTAACCTAAATGAAGTTAACTCTAGTATATTTAATCTAGCGACTTTAATCGAGTTTTGATACTAAAATATGACAACCAACCTTGACATACCAACGCTTGGTGGGTTCAACCAAGCAATGCTCTAACAAACAATATAACGCGGAAAAGGAAAAACACAATACACTAGAAATTGTGTTAACTAGGAAACCGCAATAGCAGAAAAATTCTGAGACCTCGTCCAGATTGAACACCATAATGTATTAAGCCATCGCAGATAATAGCTTACTATCAGATTTTGGACTGGAATATAGTTGAGACCAAATCCATCCTCCAAGCGATTCAGTTACAGTCGCGCTCCTTACGTATCTTAAACCTCCTAAGATTCTACGCACTTGATTCCCTTAGCTTACGTCCTTTACATCCTAAGAGTTGCTTCGCCGAAGTGAAGACTTTTGATACCAATATGCCTATAACAGATAAGCCTATTTGATTTTCGTTTAGATAAAAGTTCAAGGTGTGAAAATTTATTTGCAATAGATAAAGCTAGCAAACCTCACAAATCTGAAACTTACGAAGCCGAAGAGATGCCAAGATTTTGAACCACCTCTCAAGATCAATCTTCGAAATATCAACTAAGATTAGATATTTATCTTGAGGAATCACAAAGTCGGGGACGAAAAGAAATTTGCGATTACTATCTATCTTACCTGATGGAAATTACGAGAACGTCGATAACGTAAAAGAAAGATCAGGATTCACGAACTATCAAGGTAAAAATAGTCGGACCTGGATTCACGAATCCCCAAAGCGAAGTGTTTTAGTGATTATCCTAAATATGTTTCTTAGAGTAAACCTAGGTCAATAGAGTGCGACTCTAGAATCAACTAGGACACAAAGTTTCAGGGATTAGATTTCCCAGTTGATAGAAATGCTTTATTTATAGTTTTCAAAGACCAAGGTTAGTTTAGATATCAAGATAAGATAACTTTATAATCAAGCAAACAGTTTAGATCTTCAAAATACAATAAAAGAGTATACACATAGGTTCGGTTACATAACCGTGTATAATTATTGTTCGGTTTGGCAAGTTAGCCAAAAAACTAAAAGCTATTTGATGTTCATTTAAACATCTAAGAAATTATTCATGTTTCACAAACATAAGTGTTTAAGTGATCAATGAAGTATTAGAACTGTTTAAGAGAGTTCAAGCAATGTTAAACATATTAAAATAATAAGTCTTTAACCGTTTGCTAAACATTATCGGGGAAGTTGGTACAACGTTCGCCAACGAGTCAGGGTGTTACGGTTCATGAACCAGGTTCACCAACCCTTATAGAATACTGAACTCAGTTGGCCATGGTTGAACCAGGTTCGTCAACCGCTAGCCTTTAAAACCAACTTTCAAATTTTAGTTCACACAGGTTCTTCGTATGTTGTATTGACATGCAAACCGAATATCTTGATCATTTTTCTCCTTGCTAAGTCTGTAGTGTTATATGTCGTGTCGGTTGTGATATTCATTACATCATTTGTCAATGTCTTTGAGTACTTAAGAGTATAGAACTTGTGGTTTACGAACTGGTTTGCCAACCCTCATGTATTTCGAAACTCATTTTGTTTTACTTGTATCTATGTGAAATCGTTTGATGTCCGATTATCTTTTATTATTATGGCTCTATAATAAGTAAAAGTCAAGTAAAAACCGAAATGGGCATATATCTGATTTTACTTAAAAAAATTTCATTGTTAGTTAAAGAAGACACCGAAAAGATGGGAGGCACTAAATTGTTCAAGGGACTTTGTTGGTGAAGCCTCAGCATATCTATGGTTTTATCCCTAATAACTCTAGTTACTTAAAGCCCAGTCAGCAATGATCCAAGCTGTTGCTAAACGTTAAATTTGGTGTAGTTGTTCATGAACCAGTTCACCAACCCTTCTAGAATACGAACTCGATTGGCCAGTTTCAACCGCTAACCAATGGTTGCCAACCTCATGTATTTCGAAACTCACATATCTATGGTTTTCGTACTAGTTCGCCAACCAACCCTGAGCAGAATTATCAGAAAGTTATGTATTTCTCTCTTATGGTGTTTGAAACATTCCCGCATGATAAAATCATTTATGTGGAAAATTTTCAATTGATCCACAAATTAATTCACATAATAAATTTTTTAGAACTAATATTGTTAAGGATCATTGAACATCTTTACTTAAGTTCATATTTCGAGATTTTTAACAAGACAAGCTTGACTCGAAACTTCTTCTTCGTAAATCTACTAGAATTTATATGACATCGTCTCAAGAAGATAAAATGGTTTTATAGTAAGTAACATAGAATGGTCCAGTATTCACACAACTATTTCAAAAATTCTCCAAATGCGTTCCTCGATCTTCATCTTCAAGGTTTATATATGGCTGATACTCAACTACCAAATTTTAAGCTATTTCTAGACTTGACTTAGTAAACAAGAAATCAAGATATATTTTTGATCATTTAACACTGACAACAAGACTGAGATAGCAAAAATTTTGGGTTCAACCGGCAATGTATTTTGTATTTCCTTAATCCTAGTTGTTCTGAAGATGTTTTAGCTCTTAACAAGCATAAAATTTATGTGGTTCGAGGTCTGTGGATTATAGTTGGTTTCAATGGCATGGTTGAACTACGGTTCATGAGAACATAATTTTGTTTGAAGCATATGTGCCTAACATTGAAAAGTATAAACAAAGAATTTTGCATAAAGCCCATGACTGTGAAGGAAGGAAAAAATATGATGTGAGGAATTCATCTTATGATCTTTACATCTTAAAAGCATTTGATATAACATGTAAAAATCTAAAAATTGTTAGAGCTATTAAATGCTTCTTTAGTCTGCCTAAAGGACAACAATTTTCTTTGTTGTTATGGTGCTTCAAGAGGTAGCCCAAGACTGGTAGGTTAATTTTCTGGTACATATGTGAATTTGTTGGTGAATTCACTATGAGAGCTAGGTGGTATTGGAGTTACAACTAATTGTAGTTTGATATTATAACAACCATTATTTAGTTTAAGATTTTAACAACCATTATGTGCTGGAACTGGCTGCCGAAAACCGCAATTGCGTTCCAGTACGATTTATCTACTTTTATTTCTGCTTTCATGAGCAATAGATTACCTTGGATATATCTTAAAACAAATAGAAGCGTATATATTGTATGTTGTATATTGACCTAAGTGTCCACGGAAGGTAATCAAGTTCAACAAAATTTCAATAATTTTTTTTCCTGTGGCACGACATGGTTTGCTCCATAAAATTGCTATAAAAGGCAATCTAATTAGAAAGGTATACATGGTGAATTTTGGACTAGAGGCAAAATGGTCATTTTAGGGTTCGGTTCAAGATTCACAACAATGCCAAGTCCATGAATGCCCAAACCTCAACACGTAAGTAAAACTCGTCCCTAACCCAAAATTTCGAGGCTCATCTCATACGTTTGAAACTAAGTTCTCTTGCCCAAGTCTCTATCCAACCCAACCTAAGATCTCAGCCTCATGAGCGAGACTCCACTTAGCTACGTATAAGCGAGACCCCACATATCCACGTACGGGTGAATCTCCACTCTTATCCTCATGAGAAAACCTTTGTTATCCTCACGAGTAAGCCTCAATTCTCGGCCTATCGAGACTAGCTCTCATGAATATGACTCATATCTTGGCCTCTCGAGAGTTAGTTCTTAGCATCAAGGTCTAATAGATACATCTCCTAGTATAACATCCCCGCGAGACATGCTGTCTCTGTTTACTCATTGTTTTTATGACTCATCCACAACTGATTCTATGAGAATGAGAGAGACTTATGTCTCCAGCAAGCACGAGTCAAGCCTCGGACATACGAGCACGACTCACGCCTTACACATTACTCATGACTGATTTCTACTGTACTCTCACAAGATGCACTGGTCATGTCAATCTCTGAATCTTGTCACTGACATCTAGATTTCCAAACGAGATATAATAGTCGTGTATTCTTCATACATGAACACGATTCACAACTAGATTCATGTACATCCCTGCGAGATACGCTAGCTAAGTCACGTATTCGACGGTCTCATGAAAGATATATTATTAGGCATACAATCCTCACTTTTAATCTCCCGAACACGTCCCAGCTAAATCTATAAAACTTAAACTCTATGAGCATGCCCAACTCGACTATATGTGGCATAGACTCTAAAACTCACATAAGACACGATATTAAGGCATAAGCCTCATTTTCAGTCTCCTAAGCATGCTCACGACTAGAAACTTGGATATGAGTCGTACAAATTTATCCAAAAATGTGAAAAAGCCTCATGGAGTGCTACATGCTCATCATAGGGACCCAAAAGTAAGAAGTCTTACGCCCAAGAAATATGTGGCCAGCTGCACAAAGTCGAGTCTCAGTCTCATCTCCTCTCGTGTTCTACACACAATTCCTGAGGTATTTTTCACTCTTCACGTGACTTATCTTATCTATGGATTACAAATCATGGACTATTATCCTATCTTAGCCAAAGTCAGTTATAGAAAGTATTGTTACCCTGCCAACATATCAGCATACTCGGTCATACAAAAGGGAGGATAACAATTATGGTTTTGGTCTAACAGTCTATGCCATGTGTGAGGAACATCTAGTTGTATTTCTTACCGCTAATGAGAACAGTCAATCGAGATATCATAGGAATTTTAGGATAAAGCTCAACATAACTTATCTTTAGTTATTACTTTAGTCAGAAAGGAATGCTCCTCATGGCAAACAATACTTATCTCATCAACTTGAGATTAGAGAGTTCAAATATATCTATGACACTAATCCACTTAGTTAAAAGCATCTCAAAATATTCTTATGCAAACCTAGAATCACTTTTATCTCTCTGCTGACTGAAGCAGTCTTTTGAATGACCATTTCTGTTGGTTTAGTGATGATTATTCATTCTCAACCTCTCGCAACTCACACTTAAAATCCTAAATCTCAAGTTTGCCTCTTCACCCAAATTTAAGTATCTATAAAAGGGTATTAAGGTTTCACATCTTTGTGATTAATTGTAATGACCCGATCCTCCACCAATACTGTCCCTACTTAGTCGTTGCGGTTATCCAACAGTGTGGGTTTTTAATTAACAAGTACCATCGTTGTCATCCAGCAACAGCTTTCCGGGAGATCGCTCATCCATAGTTTTCTCTCATCCGAGCACGCTTAACTGTAAATCTTTTTAACATATGTGGAGCCAATTGTGCTGAAAGGCCTCGGTGTTAGCAAAGGACAAAAAAAAATACCTATATTCCAAACTACGAACCTTACCTGCCAAAGAGTATTACAATACCACCACCTTGAATTGAAGTCATCCTCGGATCTGGAAAGCGCATAGCCCAACCTCGTCCAGCATACTTTTCCACCCTTGGAAGGTGGCCCTTTGTTGGTTCTGATATACCAATTGTAATGACCCAACCTTTAACGGATACCGTCTCATTTAGCCACCTCGGTTATCTGACGGTGTGGGATTCTCAACGAGTACCACTGAGGTCATCCGACACCAGATTCCATGGAAGTCCCCCATCCCTGGATTACTCCCTCCCGAGCACGCTTGACTGCAGAGCTTTCTAGCAAATCTGGAGCCAATTATGCTGAAAGGCCTTGGTGTTAGGAAAAGACAAATTGTTACCTATATTCCAATCGGCGAACCTTACCTGCCGAATCGGGTATTGAATTTAGTATTTGGAGAAGAAGAAAAACCATTTGATGTTGCATCAGAAGATAACAAATGAAACGTGAAACTTGATTTTACCAAAAACGGATTAGGCTTGAGTTGATATATGGACCATTCTTGATCTGATTTATCAATGGATTCAGAAGCTTTATTTTGGTTTATATGCAAGAGAGAAACACTAGAATATTTGATGGTAAAAAACCACAATTCATTGAATATTTGAGTATTAAGCATACAATTTGTAGTTTACCTCATTGATATATTCATTGTTAAGCATACTAAGTATCCGATCAATACTAGTAATAGGTTAGCGATCAGACACTTAATATGCTTAATAATAAATAATAAAGTAGCGAGATATTTGATTTCGTTGAGATGGAATATGACAGAATATCTCGGTTTCGACAATCAATATTGCGAAATGTTTGATTTCATCAAGACGGAACTTGGCCGCAAATCTAGGTTGACTCGGCCTGAATTTGCAGGAAATATCGATTGAAGTTTATTTATCTTGTATTTCCAGTTTGATATTTGTATAAATCTTACGTTTTCTACTATTTTGAATGAAGACATGTTTATCTTTACACAACTTAACATGGGCAATGCGATAAATATTTGATATACATGCTACAGGTATAGAATTCGAAAACAAAATTTCAATGCTTACTCTTAGATTTCACCTAGAATCTCCCTGAAATAAAATTATTCAAATATCTCTGTCTCAATCAAGACGGGCCAAAATCCGAAATTAACTCAATTTGCACTCACCACAAAATTCTGATATAAGTTTGTAACATACATACCTTAATTGTTATGACTTATGGCATGCATTGTTGTGTGAGCTAATTTAGCACCTTTATGGCATGTGGATGAATCCATTTCTTTATATTCGTGCTATAGCTTTTTTTTTATGCCTTGAAACACATAAGTCACGCGGTAAATATTACTATTTCCGTTTTAAAAAGATAGGCGGTTTCATGTACAAATTGCACATAAAACCAACCTATTATCTTGAAACATAGAGTATTTGTTTTTTCAGTATCAAGATATTTTAATTCCCCATTTCAAGGATATGAATCAGTGGATCTTAACCAAAATGACCCATTAGGGGCTGAAGCCAGGGGCGTTTTGCCTGTAGTTCAGTTTGCTAGAAGTCAAAAAGCAAGAAGTCAGTTTGGGTGTAGAATTTCAGAACGACTTCTTGAAGTAAAAGAGTCTAATTTTTTGTGAAGCAAAATATCTGAACTTCTGACTTCTACTTCTGGAGAAGCAGAAATCAGAAACAGATTTGTATCCAAACTAGGGCTGTACTTGGACGGGTATTAGCTAAAACCAACCTCGCACCCACAGACTACGGGTTTTTATTTTCATAACCAACCCCGCACCCACAAACAGCGGGTGGGTTTTGTTACCCGCCCGCTACGGGTTGGGCGGGTTTGGGTTTAAACCCGCTTAAACCCGCTTTATATTCAATAATCATTCACACACGTGTTTTAAAGTTTAAATAAACTACTTACTTAAGTTCTTCATAACTTAAAAAAACAAACCATAAACATAACTACATAAGTCTTCATTGTTAAGCTTAAACAAGTACTAGTGTACTACATAGTACTTCCATTAAAAATAAGTTTAAAGTTTAAATAGTACAACTACTTTAAAGTTCAGATTAAAACTTAAAAAATAAAAGTTTCCAGACCAACAGTAAGTGACTCATGTCTCTTCTATCATCTTTAAGTCTCTCCTCCTAGCATCCTCAAGGATCAAGGACTTCCGATTAGTTTTATCAATGGTGTATATTTAGCGGGTTTTTCGGGCGGGTTTGGGCGGGTATTAGCTAAAACCAACCTCGCACCCATAGACATCGGGTTTATTTTTTCATAACCAACCCCGCACCCACAACGGGCAGGTTGGGATTAAAAACCCACGAGTTTAACGGCCACGTGCGGGTTTGGGTATGATGGGCGGGTCTTGTGCAGCCCTAATCCAAACGCACTATATTTGTAGGAGTGGAAAATCCTACCACTACATCCAAAGGTAACTAAACTCACACACAAGGAAGCAAAACAAACGAAGGAAGCAATAGAACACAAGATATACGTGGTTCGGCATGATTACCTACGTCCACGGGGTGTAAAAGAAGATCTTATTACTCGACTCAAGATTACAAGGCGGATTTATCTCTCTCAATGCTTTAGTATGCTCTCTTTCCTCACTTCTTGCTTAAGTTCTTTCTCTCTACATGGTCTCTATTTATAGTTACAAGTGATGATACATCCAGTACTACGGTGTTAGGCTTGGTGTAGCTTCCTCGATGTTCCTCTCGAGCGATCAGTCGATGCCCCAGCCGATTGTTCTTATATGTTCGAGTCGCTACGCGAGCCGAATGAAGCTCGCTTCGCCATCTCGTCACTCGATGTCGCTCGTTCGATGGGAATAACCGATGTCGCCCTTGGGATCCTTGGCCGAGCCTTCCTCGACCGAGTCCTTCTTATCTCTTCACCAACTCGTCGCCGCATTTATGGCTCCAGTGTTCGATGTCCATCGCATCACGACTTTTCCCCTTTTCCTTCGACTTTCGGCTCCTCTTTCCTCACGCCGATTCGGAGAGGTGATCCCAGACTCTAGATGCATGCTTGCTGCAGTGTACGCCGTGGCTTAGGATCGTTCCACCCGTCCCCGTGGATTATTTACACCTACATTTATGCCCCTTCTTTCACTCGTGTAGTCAACACGTGGGGAAGAATAACCGCCTCGTCTTCCCACGTCCTCGGTCATGCGGCTTTCACGCATGCTGTTTCCCCACTCGCTTCGATTACTCCAACCGGTTCACCTTCTCTCGCAGGTTACCACGGGAGGGGTTTATAAATCCAGCGCTCGAACCTAGTTTCCCTCTTATTTCTTTCTCTGCAACTTCATCCCCTTTTTTCCATCTTCTCTGCGTCTTCATTCTTTTCCCTCCATCTCCTCTGCATCTTCATCTTTCCCCCACCCTCTTTTCGCTGTTGCTGGCTAATTCCTCAACAAACTTCTTCCCTTCCTTCTCCGTTATTCGTCGTCTTCTCCGTCTCCGTCGCCGCTGCAATCTCCGGTTCCGGTCGTGTTTTTGCTTCTTCTGCCGTATTTCTCATCAGTTTGCATGGCCTCTTCAACTCCTCAAATGACGGAAAGAAGGTGTGTGAGTTATGTGTTTTCTGATGACGACGGCGTGTCGCTTGATTCTCTGTTCGTCGTAGAGAGCCCCTCCAAGTATGATTATCGTGCTCTAGATTCTATCTTTCCTGATAACTCGTCTTCGTTTTCTTGTAGGGCTGACAAGAGGACTGCTAGGGACTTAACAGATGAGCAATATGTCCAACAACTGAAAGATGAGTTCGGTCTTCACGGGTATGACGTCAGGCTCTTGTCGGCCGTAGAGGGCGTTCGAGGAAGAAGGATGTTTTGAGATTTCCCCATTCTACCGAGGCGACCGTAGTCACCAGGGGGCCAGCTAGAGCTCAGGCTGCGTTTCCCCTATATGATCCTAGTCGCCCATTCTGTACGAGGCTCTCTCCAAGATTCGTCCGTGCCGTGCCTTGGCCCGGTGGAACGGCAACACTTTCCGCATCCGTCCGAGTGGGAGAAGCGAGCCGAGGCGAGTGCGCTCCTACCGCTTGGTCTACCTTCGATCCTTCTCAAGCGGGTGAGTATACTCCGCCCGCTTCGCCGACACAATTATCGGAGCGGGACCACTACTAATGGCGATCTCGCCGGGTTTTGTCGCCACCCTCACCGTCATAAGACCCTTCCCGAGGGAGTCGGGAGACTTCTTTTGGATGAGGACCCCGAGGGAAAGAGTTCCAACAAGCACGCCCGTCATACCAATGATACGGCTTGGGACCGGTTCCCCGGCCATTTCCGCCCTCTTTTGAGTGGCAAGCTCCCTCCTCCGGCCGAATTTTATCCTTTCTGGGTAGTCAACGTTGATCGGGTCGGTGCATTTCTCTGTTTCTCTAGTTTGGTTGATCGGATCAGGAGACTTACGGGGTAGTATTTTGTTTTGGTGGTGTTTTTCAGACTAAGTCCCAGGGTACTCCTTCTGAGGTTTTCGTTCATCGGAAGAGGGATAGGATTGGCGAGCCGAGGAGGATATGGGAAGGTAACAAATATACTTATTGTTTTTTATTTAACGTACATGTACGTGCCCCTATTTGTTGCCTTGCATGGATCGACGTCGGGTGATAGTCTGTGAAGTTGAAGGTTGACAAGGTCTTGGTACCTCGGCGAAGGATGGTGAGGATCCCGATGATCGACTACCTTTGTCACATTTCCCGGGAGGTCGCCTCTTAAATCGTCGATGATTCGTACGCCTTTGTAGGTGGGAAGCCTAAGGGTAGGGGGTAAAGAACCCAAGGGGGATGTGCCTGCCCGGAGAAGGATGTGCCGGGAAGTGATCGGTGAAGGGATTGTGCTTGCCGATGGCACTGTGTATGTTGTGTCGATGGTGATGATGAAGAAGATCTTTTTGACGATGAGGACGATCTTGTTGATAAGGAGGGGAGTTGGGTCAAAGTGGGAAATCGGGTGGTGGTGGGGGCGATTTGATTGACTGTGATGTGGAAAGTGTCGATGGTCAACCGCTGAAGACTGTCCCTACCGTGGTTCCTAATCCCAGTAGCAGCACCTCCTTCACCATCTCGGGCCCTATGTGTAATTCGCTTGGGGCGCTCATTTCTCCCGATTTCGCCTCTTTGTCCGATGAAGAGAAGGTCAATGCCGTCGCATTGTATGAGGCCGGCTGAAAAGTACCTTCGACCTCTGGTGAGTTGAGCTTTGCTCGGGTGTTGCGTTTTTGTACTAGTTTAGGGCTGACTATGTTGGTATTGTTTTTAGGATGTCAACCGCTCGCTATTGAGTGCTTGCCATTCAACGTCGGGAGGCCATCGAGAGGGAGAATCTTCGTCACTTGCCGCCCAGGAGCGTGAAACGGTCTCGAGGGCTGGAGAAGGAGTTGGCCAAAACCCAAGGTATGCATTTTTCTTTCCGTAGCTAGTTGTGATTGATCTTGTAGTGCCAATATCCTGAGTTTAGTACTCCCTGCTTAGCCGAATCGTCTATTGCGGAGGCCGACGCTGCCACAAGATGTCGTTTGTTGAAGAGGGAAGCTAACATAGAACGAGATCATGTCTCGAACTTACAACAGAGAATAGTCAATAAGGATGCTAAAATTGACCGTCTGGAAACCGATATTGAAGATCTTCAATCCAAACTTTATCGGCACGAGACGTTTGAGTATGTTCCCGAGGAAATAGATAATTTGAGGGCGGACTTATCTCACTTCCAGGGTATAGCGGCCGAGAAAACATTATTAGCCGACAACTTAGAAGTTCAATGTGGCCGGCTAAGACTTCAGGTCCGAGATCTGCATGCAGATCGCCTTCGGATCTTGGGGGAGAGGGACGCTACTGAGAAGCGTAGCCAAGAGGCCCTTGAGAAGCTTAAGGAGTTTGGAAAGGTTTCTGAGGAGTTGGATTGGGTGCGTGCTCAATTGTCGGGCTTGCAGGCTGCCCACTCTCGACAGAGGGAGGAATGGAGTGATCACAAGAAGTATTGCCCCACTAATGAGTTTAATGAGCAGCGATACCTAGAACTTTCTTCGAAAGTGTCGGCCCTCGAGTGTGGCCTGTCCGAGTCCGAGGAGTCGGTTAGAATAATTGCCCCTTTGTTAGAAGGTGGTGTGCTTTGTGTCGTGCCTTGCGTGTTGTTATCTTGTTGCTGTTGTTGTGTGACTGACCGTTCTTGTTGTCTTGGCAGCCGAGCAGAAGAAAGTGGCCTCGTTGGAGGAGGAGAATATTCGTCTGAAGGGGAAGGAGGCTCATCTGCTTGATCGAGTGGCCACTGCTGAAGCGGCGTCGGAGCAACTAGCGCGGTATCTTGTTGCCGAGAAAGCGAAGTTCAGTGAGGAACTCGTCTTGCAGGTCAAAGCTGGTGTGAAGGCAGTGCTTGATAAGAAGCGAGCCGATGCTGCCGCCAAGAAGGCTGTCCTGGGTTCTACTTCCTCCAAAGAGTGATCCTGTCTTTTGTAGCGCTGCGTCGCTGTCTTGCCCTTTTCCTCGGGTTGTAATTCGTTTGAACACTTTGGTAACTTCTTGCATAACTTGTTATGGGGCTTTGCGTCATAGGTTTTATTTGCTGTTCTTGCTACTGATGTTGTTACACTACCGACGTTATTATTTTTATTTATGTTGGGTTGCCCGTATGTGGCTTTCTTGTCGTAGCCTCGTTATTGTTCTTTCTTATGCCTGCATAGATAGACAGGTTAGTCACAAATGCCGTTTCTGTCGAACACACTCAACAAGGAGGGTCATCGGGCCCGATGCCATGTCCCGACCGAGGCATCTCATCACCGTCTTTCGAGATCTGGTGGAAGGGGAGTTGGTCTTGCCTAGTTTCTATGGGATCGATACCCCAAGAAGTTATCGATTAATCTTCTTGGGCAAGTGATTCGGCCACTTGCGAGGAGAGCAATGTTGTCTGCTCGACTGTCGAGTACTCATGCCTCGACAATCGGCCACTGGTTTCCAACCACCAGGGCCCCTGAACTACCTCGTCACTTGCACAATGCCATCGCCCCGAGTTCGAATAGTCCGTGTTAGTGTAAGTCGCCCCGGCACTTGCACAATGCCATCGCCTCGGGTTCGAAACGACCATTCAGACGCACTTGTCATATTTCCAACCCCACGCGGCTTTTCACGGGAATAAATGACAAGATATCTTACCTGATCTCACGGATGGTAGATCTTTAGTCGTGTCGCGTTCCACGGCCGCGGCTCGGGTTTTCCGTCCGGCTTCAGTATCTTGTATGCCCCTTCTCCAGCTTTCTCAACTATCGTGTAGGGTCCTCCCCACCGTGGTGCAAGTTTACCGCCCTTCTTGTCACGCTCATAGCTGGGTAGGAGTTTTAGTACCAGCTG
This sequence comes from Papaver armeniacum, assembly GCA_023531295.1. Taxonomy (NCBI): domain Eukaryota; kingdom Viridiplantae; phylum Streptophyta; class Magnoliopsida; order Ranunculales; family Papaveraceae; genus Papaver; species Papaver armeniacum. The sequence goes on from JAJJWW010016716.1 coordinate 122,406, forward strand.
CCCTGGTTGGAATTCTCTTGGTCGGACCCGTTTGTTGTATTCCCGTTGGATTCTTCGTTGGTAATTTTCCATCTTTTGTAGGGCCATTTCTCTCGTTTCTTCCAAATCGTCAAGTTTAGCCAAGATAAGGTCCGCCGAGATGTTTCGCCTCCACGCTTCGGTCCTGGTGGTAGGTATCATCGCCTCCGTAGGTAGGATGGCTTCGGTCCCGTATGTTAGCATGAAGGGTGACAGTCCCGTTGCCTCCCTGCGAGTTGTCCTGTATGCCCACAAGACATTGTAGAGTTCTTCACACCATTCCCCATATTCTCCGTCGAGTTTCTTCTTCATGTTATCGGCGATGGTCTTGTTTGTGATCTCGGCTGTCCGTTGCTTTGGGGATATAGGGGCGTGGACTTGCTCTTTCGGATGTTGTACGTGTTGAATAGTAGGTCGATGTTTTTGCCTTGCAATTGTTTCCGTTGTCGAGACGATTGCTGCCGGACCCCAAAGCGGCATATGATGTGTTCCCAGTGATGAACCGAAAAACATCCTTATCCCGTATGTGCCTTAGCGGAGCGGCCTCAACCCACTTGGTGAAATAGTCGGTGGCCACAATTAAATACTTCCTTTGTCCCGATCCGACGTGTAGTGGTCCCACGATGTCGATTCCCCATTTAGCAAAGGCCCAGGGCTGATGACGGAGTTTAATGTTACAAATGGCGCATGTATCTTCTTCCCGACTCGGCACTCATCGCAAACGGTGGCCATATGCTTCGCGTCCCTCATTCATGTACGGCTGGAAGTATCCCATGGTTTTAGCTCGTGCCGCTAGGCCGCGGCCCGAGCCGTGGTTTCCGCCGCCCCATAGTGTAATTCGTTAAGGATCATCTGCCCCTCTTCCTTACTTAGGCATTTTAGCAATGGTCCTAGGTATGATTTTCGGTATAGGGTGCCATCCCTAAGTTCGTACGCGGCGGCTTTGCTCTTGATCTTGTTGATCTCGGGCCTTCCCTTGGGCAACCTTCCTGTTTCGAGGTATTCATGAATCGGCTTTCTCCAATCATCGGCCCGGTATTGATCGGTAGTGGTTGCCGCAACTTGTGCGCCGATGTCCACGCCCTCGGGTACTGAAGGCATTAGGATCCTCATTATTCGAATACCCTCAACGCTTGAGTCAGTCAACATGGAAGCGATATATGCCAGGGCATCCGAGTGCCGATTGTCTTTTCTGCAGATGTGTCGGAATTTGATGCTTGGTATTTGCCCGATGTAGGATTGGGCGAGCTCCCGATATTTTTGGCAAAGGGTCATGTATGGCATATTGCCGGTGATTTGCCGCACAACTAGCTCGGGAGTCGCTTGTCGATCGTACCTCCTGGATGCCCATCTCCACAATCAAGCGTAGGGCATGTATTACTGCTTCGTACTCCGTGACATTGTTGGTTGCTTTGAACTCAAGCCTAAAAGAGTGGACCATTTTTTTGCCCTTCGGTGTCGTAAAGACCAGTCCTAGACCTGACCCATCTTTATTGGATGACCCGTCGACGAAAACCTCCCATCGTGTCGGGCTGCAGGTCTCGAGTAAATCGGGTGAATCTTCTCGATCTTCCTCCATTCCGGGGATGTCCTCTACTTCGTCCTCGTCACTGAGGGGGAAGTCTGCCAAAAAATCGGCCACTGCCTGCGCTTTTACCGCCGTCCTCATTTCATAAAAGATATCGAACTGCTTTATTTGTGCGCTCCATTTGGAGATCCGCCCCGACCGGGCTGCATTGTCCGGCATCGACTCTATGGAGGACTTGGTAAGCACTCGAATCTTATGAGTTTGGAAATACGTCAGGAGCTTCTGCGTTGCAAACACTAGCGCTAGTATGAGTTGCTCGATTCTCCGGTGTAGTTCTTTTCCCGGGTTCATGGTCTTGCTTATGAAATATACCGCTTTTCTTCTCGCTCCCTCGCTCTTGACCAACATGGCGGCGATGGCGTGATGGTTGCCCGAGGTACAATGTTAGTACGTCTTCGTGCTCGGGTCTTTGTAACACCGGTAGGCTTGCCAGTGTTGCTTGATTTTCTCGGAATGCTTCCTCACATCCCTCGGTCCATTTAAACTTCTCTCCCTTCCTTAGCGTCCCGAAGAAATCCTTGCACTTGTCCGACGAGCGAGAGATGAATCGTCCTAAAGCCGCTAGGTTTCCGTTCAGCCGTTGTACGTCCCCAATCCATTACTGGTGAAGGCATTTCTGTCACGGCTCGATTTTATCTCGGATCCGCTTCGATCCCTTTATCGGTGATTATGTATCCTAGAAACTTGCTCGAGGTAACCCAAAAGGTGCACTTGGACGGATTCGCCCTCATCTTGTATTTCCTCATGGTCTGGAAGATGTCTCTAAGGTCGTCGATGTGGGTATCGGCTACCTTACTCTTGACTAGCATATCGTCCACGTATACTTCGATAGTGTCGTGTATTTTGTCCTCAAACATGTCCTCCACCAGCCTCTGATATGTAGCGCCCGCATTTCTCAGCCCGAATGGCATTTTGGTGTAACAACACAGTCCTCTTGGCGTAAAAAAGGATGTATGCTCCTGATCTTCGGGGGCCAGGGGGATTTGGTTATATCCCGAGTACCCGTCCATGAGCGTTATCGCCTTGTACCCGACAATGGATTCCACCACTGGTCGATCCGGGGAGAGGGAAGCTCGTCCTTTGGGCATGCCTTATTCAAGTCGCCGTAATCGACGCAAATTCGGACGCCCCATTCCTCTTGGGGACTATCACCATATTAGATATCCATTGCGGATATTGGGCCTTTCGGATGATTCTCGCTGCGTACGGTTTCTTCAACTCGCCTCTACCACCGGTTGTAGCTCGGGCGCAATTCTTCTCATCTTCTGTCTGATCGGTCTGAACTTGGGGTCTATCCTCAGATGGTGCGAGCAAACTTCTGGGTCGATTCCTTCCATGTCATGCATTTGCCAAGCGAATACATCCATGTGCTCCTTCAGGAGGGTTATCAGCTGCTGGGACTGTTCGTTCGTTAAGCGTGACCCTATCCTCACCAATCTCGGCTCCTCCTCGGTGCCCATTGATTTCTTGGAGTTGGTTCTAGGGCCGAGAAGTTTTGCTTTGGCTCGCCGACGTTTGTCGGCTCCCGTGATTGCTATAAGACTTCGTGTCGCCGCTTCGTAGGTGGCGATGGCTTGTGACATCACCTTTTCCAATTCCTCTCCGCTTCCATTTCCTTAGACTTCTTCTTTTCTTGGCGTTTCCTCGACCGTCTTTCCTCGTTCGTTGGATGTCTATCCGCACACATTGTCTTGCCGCTTGGGGGTCGCCTAGCACTTCTACTACTCCACGATAAGAAGGGAAGCGCAGTCGTGGTAGGCCGAGGCGACTCCTTGATCCTCGCGATCCAAGGTCGTCCCAGGATCGCCTCATATGGTGATGCGACATCGACTACGCAAAAGGTGGTCAATGTGTCAAGGAACCCTTCCCCGTCCGAGACTCGAGAGTGACTTCTCCCTTTGGCACGTCACCGCACCGTGAAGCCGTAAATTCGATAAGTCGATGGGATCGGGATGTCATCGACAATTCCATCCTCTTGAAAGTGTCATAGAACAAAACTTCGACCGAGCTACCACTTTGTCCATTAATATTCTCATGACGCCCCATTCCTCAATCATCGTGGTTATTACTAAGGGATCTCCATGTGCTTGTCCGTTCAATGGGACATCTTTCGCCGAAAACGTAATCGGTTGCATCATCCACGGCTCCATAGGGAGGGTCTTGGCCACGCCGAAGATTTCTCTCGCCCGATCCGTCCCTCTTGTGTATTCTCGAGGTGATACCGGTTCCTAAATCGTATCCTTGTGTTGCGAGTGTGATATGGTGTTGTGAACCGAGCGCCGCGATTGATTCTTATTTGATGTACCGGGACCTCGGGCCGGGCCGGTGTCGATGGTGTTTTGACGAAATGCCGTAGATACCCATCGCGGATCGTGGCCGGACGATGTCCTTCACTTCTCTACAATCGTTGGTTGAGTGGCCGCGGAATCGATGATAATGGCGTAACTCCGGTGGTTCCTCGTCCCGTCGAATTGGATTCCCGAGTCTTGGGGTAACGGATATCATTCCTCTTTTCCACTTCCTTGAACACTTCTTCCAAGGGTGCGTTGAGCGGGTGTATGATCTTGGCTCGTGGCGGGCTTCTTTCCCCTCTCGACCTGACTTTCTTGTTTTCACCCCGGGGTGGGCACCGGCCTTTTCTCCGGATCGTTTCGCTTCTCTCGGGGTAGCCTCCTCTGTGGTGCTCGCCTCTTGTATTCCCCTGTCTTGCGCCCTTCCCCGGATCTCCTCCAAGGCGATATAGTGCTCCCCGCATCTTCCGGATCTCCCGTAGCGTCTTGGGCTTTTCGTGTACATCGCCACCCGAGATGGGATCCGACTTTCTTAGCGAGTTCTCGAAGCCGAATATCCGTTGGTCGATTTGGTGCCTTCCCTATATCCGTGCATAACTTCCTCCACCTATCGTTAAGGAACGCAGCGGTTCCCTCGGTCTCCGTGCCGTGGTGAATAACTTGTCGACTCGGGCCGAGCTATCCGTTGTGCATGTACGTCTCGAGAAAGGTTTCCACCAAAACCGCATAGCTCCCAACGGATTTATCAGGGTATAGAACCAACTCTTCGCTTCTCCTTCAAGACTAGCAGGAAGAACTTGCACATGACCACATTGTGATTCTTCCACCGTAGTAAGGACATGCCGTACATCTTGATGTGTTCTCCCGCATCGCCCGTGCCATCGAACCTAGATGGGAAGATTGGCGAGTGTGCACTTTGGTGGAAATGGTGTTCGGTCCAGTTCTCTCGGTGAACGGTGTCTTCTGGGCTTCATTGATTACTTCGCTAACTTATCATCCTCGCTATCTCCGCCGGTTTCTTAACCATCCGCTCAAGCCGTTCGATCTTTTGTTTGGTGGACGCGTCCGTACTTTCGTTGGTTACTTCCTCATCGGCCGAAGAATCCTCTAAGGCCCATACCCTTCTCTTGGACGATTAGGGTCGGGTACTCGTCCCCGGCTTGGCGAAGGGGGTGGGTCGTCCCTTGGTGGAGTGTGGTTGCCGGAGGCACCTCGGCTTGACGATCCCCTCGACCCCGTCCTCCCGTTGCGGAGTTGGTGGTTCTCGTATTCTAGTGCCAAGTTTCTCCCTCGCAATTCTCTCATCGATCCTCCTGTCTTCTTTGACTTGCCGTATGGGCGAGTAACATCGGGTCGGTGCTCTCGTGACTAGAATGACCGTTCATTTGGTGTCCCGTTGTGTTAGGGGGTGCGGTTGGGGGTCTCGCAGGTGAGAGCGATAGGAGGGACGACCGGAGCCGTTGGGTGATCGATCACTACCGGGGAACAACCGAAGCCGTGGGGCGGTTGGGTCACACGGGGGACGTCTCGATTAGGGTTCCCTCCTGCCAAGTGTACTCGCCTAAGCCTTTCGGCCTCTCGTTCCAGATCTCTTTGGTGCTCTGTAGGTTGTCTTTCTCTCCTTTGTTCCTCGTGTATAGTTTGAACTTCCTCCTCCTCTTCGGTATCCGATGCAGTTCTCCCGTCTTCCATGCTGCCCTCGTTCCTCGGCCCCATCTGACTTGGGTTAATCCTCAATCTCTCGGGTGGGAAGTCGTCATCTCGGCCCAGATCGACTTCCTCGTCGACCGTGGTCATGCCTTTGATCAACGCCTGAGTCTCGCCCCGGTTGTTAGGTCGACGATCTCCGTCGAGAATCCGTGAGTCCCTCTTGCCCATTGGATCCCGCCGCGACTCGGTTCCTCGGGATCCCGCTCATCCCGGAGGTACTTGCCATTGCCTTTGCTATCGTCCTCGTTCCTCAGCTCGCCTATCCGTTCGTTCCTACGTCAGCAAAAGGGGACAGCACTTACTTCGAACTGCTTTCGAAAAAGTTAAGGATGGAGTACAGCAGTTCAGTGCAGAGTGAAAAAGGTCTCTATAGTACGCTTCCACCTGTACTAGCGCGTCGGTCTCAGCAATCAGGTTGCTTTTGCCGCAAAGGACAAACTCTGAAAAGCTGTCTCGACCCGTCGCTTTCGGTACTTTCCCTATGCATTTATCATTGTTTGTCCTAACATTCCTAGCGCCAGAAGTCATTAATCATTCGTGCGTTGAATCGGAAGATTTCTTTCATGGCGATGACATGCGGCGACGGCGGCCCTTAACAACCGGCGTGCTGATGGCCGCAAGTTTCTTCGATTCATCGATCTTTGTGAGGCCCTTAGCGTAGGATTATGGTGAGACTCTGGCCATTCATCATAATCCCTCCGGCCATGGTTTCCAAGGACTAGTTTCAACGATTCTGGACTAGCCCCGTTTCCACCGTCATCGTGCTTTAATTGCCTTGTTAGAAGGCGGTGTAAATGTAGATAGATGCAACAAACATCTCCGCCTAGGAGATAGTCCAAAGTAACCTACGCGTTGCGTTTGTTTGAGTTTTTCTCTTAGCATCAACTATCCTTACTAAGCGTCGATAGGAGCTGTTGAATCTCTCTTGCAACGGGGTTTGAAGCCGCAGATCATAATCATCGAGATGGGATTCCCTTCTAGCTTCTACCCACATCGAAAGATGCTATTTAGGGAGCTCACGGGTCATCCGATGACTCTCTGAGGTGTTTCAAACAGACACACAAAACGACTTTATTTAAGCGGAAAACTTGTTTTGCTTGAAAAATGGAGACTTCCGGTTTAAAACACAAAACGACCTTATATCAGCTCGACACGAAGATAACAAAACGAAGATAACTAGCAAAAACGCAAGGCTAACTTTATCAATCTCGACAAGATGTTGCTACGTAGGCGAAGATACAAAAGCAAGAACACAAAGTTAATCTCTATCAATTCAACAAGACATTACTAAAAGAAAAAGAGATAGCAGATTTAAAGGGTTTTCTCCTTCAGCGTCAACCAGCACACAAGGTGGCTTAGGAGCTCGGAGTTTCCCCTTTCAACAAAACATTACTAAAAGAAAACAGAGATAGCAGACGAAAGGGTTTTCTCCTTCAGCGTCAACCAAAGACACAAGGTGGCTTAGGAGCTCGGAGTTTCCCCTTTTAGCGTCCGATTTCAAGGTATCCGGAGATGTTATACGGTCCCCTTAGTCGGCGCCAGAACGTAGGAGTGGAAAATCCTACCACTACATCCAAAGGTAACTAAACTCACACACAAGGAAGCAAAACAAACGAAGGAAGCAATAGAACACAAGATATACGTGGTTCGGCATGATTACCTACGTCCACGGGGTGTAAAAGAAGATCTTATTACTCGACTCAAGATTACAAGGCGGATTTATCTCTCTCAATGCTTTAGTATGCTCTCTTTCCTCACTTCTTGCTTAAGTTCTTTCTCTCTACATGGTCTCTATTTATAGTTACAAGTGATGATACATCCAGTACTACGGTGTTAGGCTTGGTGTAGCTTCCTCGATGTTCCTCTCGAGCGATCAGTCGATGCCCCAGCCGATTGTTCTTATATGTTCGAGTCGCTACGCCGAGCCGAATGAAGCCTGCTTCTGCCATCTCGTCACTCGATGTCGCTCGTTCGATGGGAATAACCGATGTCGCCCTTGGGATCCTTGGCCGAGCCTTCCCCGACCGAGTCCTTCTTATCTCTTCACCAACTCGTCGCCGCATTTATGGCTCCAGTGTTCGATGTCCATCGCATCACGACTTTTTCCCCTTTTCCTTCGACTTTCGGCTCCTCTTTCCTCACGCCTGCATTCGGAGAGGTGATCGGTACTCTAGATGCATGCTTGCTCTGGTACGCCGTGGCTTAGGATCGTTCCACCTGTCCCTGTGGATTATTTACACCTACAATATTGGTTAAATTTTAGAAGAGTAGTGTCTGAAGGAGATTATCGAAATCTTATCCAAGTACTTAATGAATAAAAGGTGTGATATATCCCCGGGAAAATTCGTAGTATGATGGAGGACATCAAAGCTCACGGGGATCATTTCATTCTCAACCCAGTTCACTTTCATCGAACGAGACGCCAACACGGTGGAGCATAATCTCACAACGCATTCTGACTGTAACAATTTACACAATTTACGAAATCCTGAGAGAATAAAGATATCTGACAAATGATCATTGTCCTCTGAAGTGTGAACACGGTAAAAATCTGCAGGGCATGACACGTCGAATGAGAATGCCATAAAGTTTGTGAACCCCGAATTTCGAAGAAAAAACAAGAAAGAGACGATATATGTATATCTAATATCTACTACAAGCAAGAAAATCTTTCCGGGACCGACGGTAATCATTCTAGAAGTTCAGGTAACCACTTTTCTGGATCTTATTGGCCAATACTTGATAGACGCGTATGACAACATCGATCAGCTGATTGGTGGATCAAATAGTGAAGAAATTACTCTGGGATCTCGATATTTTCTGGTCGCAAGTAACATCTGTCGTGTACAATTTCAGACAAAAATGTTACTCCTTCCGTCCCTATTATATAGGCGGAATTTTGTTTTTTGCTTGTTCCATTAGATAGGCGGTCTACTATTTCCTACTCCCTCCATCTCTATTATATAGGCGGAGTTTTAAGAATTTATAGTACCATTAAATAGGCGGATTTTCAATTCCAAGATGGGTTTTTCCATAAATTACCCTTATTTATTATAGGTAGTTATCACCACAATTAAGTTAATGTCTCTAATGTTGGAAATTGTACAAAGGGTAAGACAGGAAATATGATGAATATGTAGGAAATCAAAGTTTTTTCTTATTCTAAGAGAAACCCACTTCTCCGCCTATATATTGGGGACAGAGGGAGTAGATGAATATTTCTACATATACCCTTATTTATGGTGCATAGATAATTGTGTTACTAATAGGACAAGAGGTAAAACATGAAAAAACATAAAATATTATGAATTCAATGTTCTTTTCTTAATATAAGAGAATTGTGTCCTCCGTCAATATATGTGGGACGGAGGGAGTATGAGAATCTAATAATGTGATAGAATTGACGAAACCGTCATTTTTGCAAAAGACAAACTAGCGATAACAAAGACAAAAAAGTTGTCAGAAAGTGTAATGTTTTCTATCGGATGTCCCCGATGGGATAGAACGCGTGGTGACAATAGTGAATTTTGATGCAATTGCTGGTGCTCCCTCCCAAAGTCCCGAATTCGTCCAAACAAAACATTTACTTTGTTCTACACACTCCTGGGAGAAGCATTTTACGATTGAGGAAAATAAAATATTTGAAGTCAACAAAATACAGCTCGTAAATAATATTCCTCTAAATAGTGATTGATGAAACAAGAGTCCTTGTCCTAATCATGCAACACACAAACCTAAAGCGGGGACTCACGATCATAGGATCATTAATTAAAAAAGGTTTTAAATTAGCTACAAGAGGTTAGTTACCTAAAAATGAAATAAAGTAATAGACTGTTAATAAGGTTTCCCCACCTAAATGGGGTTTCAAAGAAATAGATAGGGTCCCTATTTAAGATTTTTTAAGCCTCAATTTTCCGCCATACGATCATGTCTTTATTTGAATGTTTGTTAAAGATAAGAAAGGTTAATTAGTGTGCAAGAGATCATGTTTTGCATATCAAACAACTCACAATTGCCGGTTTAGACAATCACAAAGATTAGGTTTTTCTGCAAAGTCTAGTATCGGAACATTTAGTACTAGCGTACAGTACTACGAAGACACTGAACTTTTCTTACTAGTAGAAAAGAAAGGAAACAGAAGTATTCATGGGGAAGGAAAGAAATTAGACTTGAGAGTCCATAAATTTCTTTGATATGTCCTTCAACCGTCCTAGCAATAATTGCCGAAGATTAGGTTTTTGTCCAAGGTCTAGTATGGGAACATTTAGTACTAGCGTACAGTACTACGAAGACACCGAACTTTTCTTACTAGTATAGGAAAGAAAGGAAACATAAATATTCATGGGGAAGGAAAGAAATTAGACTTGATAGTCCATAAACCGTCCGAGCAATAATGGTTAATAATTCCTTTTGCTTTGTCATATTCAAGGATTTTTTTTTTTTTATAAGCCTACGAGGAGATGATGTGAGATAGACCCACATGGAAATGAAAATGGACATCAGTCAAGGCTGAACACCTAGATGAAATGAAAGAACCTAATTCAGCAAGTTTTTACATCATTAGATTCGGTGCCCACCAAATTTCTCTCGTGTTTGAAATTTTGGATAGTGAGTTCACACTTCACACCAGTAGCTTTATAGTACATGGCTTGTTTGGGGTATACGTAGTAATAAGACAAAAACTAGATCATTTTGAAGTAAAAAAATCACCCCTTAACCTTGTATTTTCTAAATGATAAAATTGCCCCTGTAATGATTAATACTAATTTAATTGAAATGATTAGATTGGTTAAATTAGTTAGTTGATTTATATGAGTGGATTTGGAAATAATTGAAAGTAGGAAAGAGTATGAAGTAGTGTGGGGGTTCGGGTTTTTGAGAAATTTGTGATATGAGTGATTCAAATCCTGATTTTGAAGTGGGGGAGTCTTCTAACTTTCCTCCTACAAATGAGTACTTGTATGATGATCTACCAGATCATGATCAAATGGATTATATGCATGATCCTCACTTTTATTTTCCTCAAACTCAAGATGGGTATGGAAGTGATGAATGTCTTGAGCCAAACGTAGAATCCAATGACCAAGAAGAAGAGAATGGAGCTGCAAGTAATCAGGTAGACAACTTACGTGGTGAAGATTGTGATTTTTCCATGCAAATCATCGATTTTGGTTTGTTTTTTTTTTTTCACTTTTGATGACCAGTGTCGGCAAGGTCGACTGTAAAAGTCGGCGTGGTATATAATACCCAATGCTCCGACTTTTCATGAGTAGTAATTTAGTCGGCAAGGTCGAAAATTTGAACCCTGCCGACCAAAAGTTTTTTTGCAACACAGAAGTCGTGATTTGAAACATGTTTAAGCCGGCATTGTAGTGGTACGTAGACCCTGCCGACTATGGTTTAGTCGGCAATGTTTTATTTTCCGACCAAGTCGGCTGTTGTTTAGCCGGCGTTGTTTTATATATAGACCCTGCCGACTACAAGATTTTTTGCATCACAGGAAACTAATTTGAAACATGCTTAAGTCGGCATTGTTGTCGACCATGCCGACTTTTGTAGTACATATCAACTAACTTGTGTTGTTTTGTAGATTGCATTGGTACCGATGACATATCAGCCTCAAGCTCATAATGTTAGGGGTCCTGATACTTCCGCACATTATGCTAATGATTTGGAATGGAAGGAAAAAAACGACGCGGTCAATTGGGTTATTGAGAAAGCAAAAGAGAAGATGTGTGTTCTAGTGAAAAACTCCCAACAAAGAGATACGCGGTTTGAAATGGTATGCGAGTGTAGTGGGTCGCCGGACGCAAGTCACAAGAGAAAGGGTTATGTGTATGATAAGAAGACGACTAGGGTGTACAAGACGAAGTCAAAGAAGTGTGAATGCCCATTCAAGATTATTTTTTGGAGGAACAAAGAAACCTATAACATGTGGAGAATGAATAGAGTTGATGTTGGTTGGCATAACCATAAAGATCCGGAAAGTCTTGTTGGGCACTGCCAAGTTGCCAAGTTGAAACCGCACGAGTTCGAACAAGTAAGAACAAGTGGGAGAATTAAACCAAGCAAGCTCCTTAGTAAGTTAAAGAGGGACGACCCGCATAACCTTTCTTCATTGTCTACAATTTATGCGGCCATGGCAACCATCAAAAGAATTGAATGGGATGAAAGAAAGGTAATGGAAGAATCACAATGGTTGGCACACAAATACAAATACACGGTGAGACACCATGAGTCATCGTAGGGGAAGGTGGATCGTATTTTTCTTGCGCATCCTGATATGATTCAATTGGCGCGGTGCTTTTACCAAGTTTTGTTCATGGATTGTACTTATAAGACGAATAGGTACAACATGCCTTTGTTGAACATTGTTGGACAAACCTTGGATAAGCAATCGTTCACGGTGGCATGGTGTTTTATGGATCGCGAGAAGGATGATAGCTATATTTGGGCATTGGAAACTTTGAATATTCTCTACCACGAAGACGAGACTCCCGGGGTTATAGTGACCGACAATGAGCAAGCAATAATGAACGTTGTGAGGATAGTTTTTCCCAATGCACAAAATTTGCTTTGCACTTGGTATATACAATGCAATCTTAGAAAGAATTGTAGGAATCATATCCAAAATCCAAAGGTAAAGAAAGGCACTAAACGTGAAAAGGAGGAAGATGAACGTCTTAGTAAACTAACTAAAGAGGAGAGAGAGGAAGAGAAGAAGAAAGAAGATGAAGAATGGAAAGAATGTGAGATCAAGTGTGGGTTATTCATGAAAGCGTGGGATAAGTTGGTTTGGTCGATGAGTGTGGCAAGATATGAAATCAACTTGAAGGAGTTCGAGGATGATTGGGGGACTAATTACCCCAAAGTAGTGGAATATTGCAAGAGACAATGGTTGAGGCCACACAAAGAGAGGTTTGTGTATGCTTTTACTTACGACTATAAACATTTCAAACTTGAATCCACAAGTATGGTAGAGCAAGCTCATGGTAGACTAAAAGGTATATTTTTCATGAGTCAAAATGTGATTGTGACGGTGCAACATGCTATCCATGAGTACACTAATAATGATATCAACAAGATAAAAAAGCAATTCCAAGAAAGTAGCTTCCGGAAGTTGAAGGAGTTTAAGGAGGATAATTGGTTGCTTGTTGGTATACATTGCAACGTCTCGCATTGGGAAATACGTTTTATGATGAAACATCTCAAGTTGTATCAAAAGTATGACAAGCCGGACACTCCTTGTAAGTGTAGGATAATGAAGGCTATCAGACTTCCATGTCGTCATATGCTTGGTAGGTATAAAACTCTCATTCCGATTCAAGATATCGATCCTTATTGGAAGCAACTATCTTTCAAACCGGCTCCAAGAGAAGATCCCGGTGACGAGTTTGGCGACATGGAACTTGGGAGAATAATCCTCGACAAGTACCCCAAGTTGAATAGGTTGGACAAACAAACTATGAAGCACAAGTTGATGCCGATTGTTTACCCTTTTGTGGAAGAACTTGAAAAACCGGCGAAACAAGATCCTTGTGGTAGACCACCTACCACAAAGACAAGGGTGGAAGAAAGGGAACAAATTAAAGAGTATTTGAGTACAAAATGCGATCCATCCGGACACGAGTATACCGAGGCGCAATACAAAGAGGAGCCGGCTAAAAAGAAAATAGGTCGTCCGAGGAAAGAAACAACTACACCAACGGTTTCAAACTTGAATCCAAATAGCACTCCACCTCTTGATAGTAAAGCAAGTGTTGTAAAGAAAAGGGGTCGTCCGAGCAAAGAAACAACTACACCAACCGTTTCAAACTTGAATCCAAATGACACTCCACTTATTGAGAGTCAAGCAAGTCAAGGAGATGTTGTGAAGAAAAGAGGTCGTCCGAGGAAGGTAGTAAAACCGGTATTGTAAATATATCGCGTACAACTCCCTCAAATTATTCAAGAGTTCGTTATTGGTACCGACGACGTCCCAAATGATGGAAATTGTGGGTTTCACGTTGCCTCCCAACAATTGGGACACCTAGGTGGAGCGGTTGAGGAGAATCTCACTCAATGTCAATACATAAGAAAGAAGATGGCCGTCCGACTAGAAAAAGACAAGGAGTTTTATATCTCAATGATGCTAGAATGTTCTATGGAGGATAAAAAAGCGACTTTTAAAGATTTGCTAACTAGTGTTAAAGGCCCAGAGGGAAATGCACCGGTCAAATGGGAGCATTGGTTGAGAATGCCGGAGTGTGGCCATCTATTCGCGGATACGTGGTCATGCGTGGTACATTTTTTTAGTAATGGACTAAGTGTAGCATTTGCACCGAAAAATGCGGTTTGTGTGGAGCAGCTTAAGCATAGAAGAATTGTTATGGATTTGGTGGATAATAATCATTTTATTGGTCTACAACTTAACAAGGAATGTCCATTACCTCCTCTTTGTAGGTTTAGTTTTTGGGAAAGTTCATATTCAACAAGAGCAGGGAATGGATGAAACTTTATGAGGACAACATGCACCATTGGAATGCTTTAGATGAGTCTAGGGAATGTCCCATAATAGATTTGAATGAACTCCCTCCAATAGATTTGAGTGATGACTGATTATGATTAGGGAATAAGGAATCTTTTTGGAGTACTTTTGTAATCGCATTCGTGTTTTGTGTAATGTACTTTGGAGTACTACAAATGAATGAAATGGATGTGGTTTTTTTGGTGTATACTCCTTTGGTCGGCATTGTATTTATTACACGACCCTGTCGACCGTCCCATGGTCGGCAGGTTATAAATTCGTCAGGTTGCCGGATGCACTGCATGACAGCACAGGAAAAAAATCCCTGAGACGGTCGGCAAGGTTGTTTCCCTCATACAGTGCCGATTGTCCCAGGGTCGGCAGGGTCTGGATTTCATCAGGTTGCCGGATTTTTTGTGGTCGGCATGGTTTATTAGGACAACCATGCCGATCAAAACAGGAAAAAAAAGTTGTTCCTGGATGTTCCTCACACATTGAGGTCGGAAAGGTTTATGAGGAGAACCCTGCTGACTATACATTCGCCTGCAGGGTAAATAAACTGTCAAGTGCCGACTGTTAAGCAGCCGGCACGCTTTGAATTTAGTATAATGCCGACTAAAATCGAATACAATGATTCTTAAAAACTTAAAAAACTTTTGAAACTTAATTAGAGCATACAAACCTTAAAAACTTAATTAGAGCATACAAACCTTAATTAAAGCATACAAACGTTAAAAACTTAACCCTAACACATTTGTGACATAGATAGTATCTTTTTCCGGTACACAATTTCTTAGAAGAGGTAATTAGCTTCATCTTACCGTCGCAACATGGATCTGTGCATGGTAGAAGGTTGATTTTAGCAACTTCATCTTCATACGGAGCTAGGCGCTCATCTATCCAATAGAAAAACCCACAACAAGTGCATTTTGAAGCATACGACTGATATACATCTCCGGGCCATGCTATCCTGCACGGTCGCGCATAATTGCAATATAAGCTAGCATCATGTTGACCGTTAGATGATTATCTTATCATGAATGTACGGTGGTGATCAAAGATCTCTTCTAATTTGACTTTTAAGATATAGCTGTCATAAAACATATTGCAAATAGATCCTCTAAAACTTTACTATATCTTGTTCCTCGTGTTTATGATCTAAACATGGTTGCAGACTTGAAGCAATATTTTACTTCATTCATTTTCTGTGTGTTTATTTATCTATTTGATTCCAAGTATAATACACTCAAGAATCCTTGGATGACATCTAAGGAAAGGAGATGATTTATGTATTTTTTCAATTCGAATTTCTGATTAAAACATTTACCACATGCAGCTGAAGTGAATAAATTACTTTCATTACTACCTCCAGTTTACGATGATTCATCAGAGAATCGGAATTTGGTAAAAAAAAAAAAAAAAAAACCCATTAGAGTCACCATTACTAACAGAAATAGCTTCTTAGTCATGGAATTTGAATGTAACCCCCAATCATCGTCATGAGAATTTCGGAATTCAACTCTATTTACAATAAGATCAACATCCTTCTAGATCTTTGTTATACCAAAATCCAACATTACAATCAACCCATTTGTGTTACCATTCATTCTACCGATCATACACCTATGATTATTATGAGTTGAACATGAATCCTCTTCCGCAGAAGAAAGTTCCGTGGAGTATTTTGCTAGGATGAAATTTTAACGAATTTGATATGTGTCGAGGACTTGTTTATAAATACTCAACAACTCAGCATTTATCCAGATGTAAAATTTGATAATCGGACGATCGCTAATCTGCTAGCTTATAAAGCTATCCCGCACTGTCGTGCGGGATAGCACTGCCCTACATCTCCTACTGCAGCTTTCATGAGAAATAAAAATCCCTTACAACCTTCAATAGTGCATTTGCTTCCTTCAAAGGGACAATCGTTTGCAAAATGACCACTTAGTGTACAAAGACTAAAAATATTTGGTTGTGTTGCACTTGAAACTTCCATTCTTTATGCAAGGTTGAAGACAAAGTTGAGAATGCTTTTATAATAACAACACACCTAATGTCTTGATTTTGAAATTTATAGCCGTTGAGCATTCAATGGCTTGTACTTTGTACCTAAAAAGTAATATTGTTATACTACTAACATTCAAGTCGGCAAGGTCGAGATTTCAAACCATGCCGACTACATATCCATGACAGCACTATATCATATAGCATGGGATGGTCGGAAAGGCCGAGCTTACAAACCATGCCGACTTAGTAAAACTCTAATATTGTCTAAAACTGCATAAAAAAGATTAAAATCTAAAGCAACTGAAACTGAAAATTAACATAAGTTTAACAAGTCTAAAACTATAAACTAACAGTTCAAACCACAATATAAGTTTCTAAATCAAGTGAAACATAATAAAGTTTAAGAATTTCATGGATCCTTCTTGTTATTGTTATCTTCCTCCACATCACTAGCTTTTTCACCATCACTAGCTTTTTCACCAGCATCAGCTTTTGCTTTTCCCTTATCTGGACCTATGTAGTCACCGGCCTCATTGTAATAGGGGTTCACTCCAGAAAAGTCACATGCCCTGAAAAAAGTTCTTGGATCAACCTTCTCTTATTCCTACTTTGATGATGTGCATTCTTCATAGTTGAGGGGATTGCTAGGACTATCCATAAACCTTAGAAATTCTTCAGGATCTTCCTTACCCATCATAAGTAACTTTCTTACAGGGCAATTCTTTTCAATTTCATCTTTAGGATCTTCTAAACCAGGATAAATCCTGTCAATAAATTTCAATAGCTCTGCTGCATTGCTCACAATACAAGGGATATCTTCTATTTTTGTCGGTGGGAACCTAAACAATACACAAATAAGAGATATGAAAATTCTACACATTGAAACATGGTTCTGGTAATACATTCGTCAGAGTCGATAATCTAAACATTGTCGACTAAATAATGGTCGGAGTGGTTATAATCATATACCACGCCGACTAATACATAGTCGGTGACCGGTTGTCAGCCGGCACAAATATAATTACACTTTCTTCCTACTCAAAATATATAATGAAGCAAGGGCAAGAAAGGATCGATCCCACAGAGAGGTCTAGGTTGTCAAATTGTTTCGGTATCCTATAAGTAACACGGGGTTTTCTGATTTTTATAAACTAAAATAAAATAAAAGCAAATAAAGAAATAAGCAAACGAAGCAAATCGAGGATCAGAAAGTATTGGTCAAGGATTTCGTCTTCATTCACAAACATGTTTTCAACACAATAACTAGAATTGATATTTTAATCTCAACTTTTATCAAAGGCCCTAGAATACCTTGATCGCAAGAATATCCCGCTAATCTCCTCTTGTCATCAACAAACACATTAAAAGATGCGAATATGAATTCTACCTAAAGGAACAACCTAACGTGTAAAAGCACTAATCAAGTTTAATTCCCTAGATGCATTAAGTTCTATGAAATCAGGCCAATCAAAGCAATCGAACGTGGAAAGCGCACTAATCCGATTTAACAAAGGTTATGACTCACATGTGACTACTAGGATGTATCACTACAAGCAATAATCACAATTATGCTACTTGTAATCAAGAATCTATCACTTTTGCGTATAATAAATCCTAATCTAGCAAGAGAGATGAAAACAAACTCAATCGATTCGCGACTCGACTAAATAGCATTAAAATCATGTAATAATATTGATGGTGAATCATAAACGATAATATGGAGACAAAACTAATTTATTGAATCAAAACCCATATTTGGAAATCCAACTTATTCCATAACCAATAATAAAACTCTAGCTCATATTCATGGAGTTCATAACAAGAAGAAAGAGAAGTTTCATGTTTCTAAACCCTAGAAAACAAAGTAGAGGTAAAAAGAATATATAGATAATCCCCAAAAAATCCCCCTAAGCTTCCTTATATATAGAGTTTTATAACCTCCTCTTGAAGAAACTAGGAAACCTAGCAAAAATAGGAAAGAGCATCTCCTTAGGAATTGTGTCCCGTGCATCGAACCCCGTGCAAAGTAGTTGCCAAAACTCGCCACAATTCCTTAACACAACTCACGGCCAAGGCTGGTCAGGTTCTCAGTTCGGAAAACAAAACAATTGTGCTCACGTCACCCAAGTCCAGCCCATTTTCTCATTATTGGCTTGTCGGTTACGTGAGACCGATGAGCCTATTCTCGTAATTTACTCCCTGTGATTGTCTTTCAGTCCGTAAGCTTCCCTGTATCTCAACTCTTACCCGTAACTCACGTCCTCTTCTCCATTACCCGAGTATTCCCTACTACGTTCATCTTCATCGAGTTTCTTCGGTCAGTTCCATCAACAGCAACGACAACTCAACACCATCAACACCGAGCACAGCTCACTGATTTCTCTCGAGATTTTCACCATTCTTTCATGGTCACTGCCACGAACTTCAATAGCAGACCCAGCTCGGACTCGAACTCTCTTCTTCCCGGCCACTGCACAGACTCTCATTCACTTTGGTTCTGTGTACCACATGCTCGAGCTCCATCTCAATGCTCCATCTTTTATCGTCACTGCCATCAAACCTTCATTCATCACCGATAATATTCAAGCTCCAACAACAGCTTCTTATAACTCGACCTCCAATGGTAGAAGCATCTCCCTGAACTTCTTCACTTCCTGTGCTTCACTGCCTCTCTCTCGTTCAACTTCTCCATCTCTGTTCGTCCAACAATATCATCATTATCTTCATTTCTCCTTAACTGCCCGACTGCGAATACTCAAGTTCTTCTTCTCTGCCAGGATCATCCCGATCAATCTCATCACCGATAACAACCCATTCCAACTTGAGTGCTCATCGTCACAGCAGCATCTCATCATCTCTGATAAACAAACATCCACCATTACCGAGTACCATCATCACTTCATCGAAAGCACAGCAGCGTTCATTGAGACTCCACCTTCTCTGCATCTCTCGCCGACGATCATTGTCACTGTCATGCCCCTCTATATTTCTCTACATCCTCTCGGCGTCATCAACACCACTGTTTCAACTCGAGCTCGATTCTCACCATCTTCATCTTCTCTCGTTATTACTCTCATCGTCAACGCCAATAATGGTGGCAAACTGTCGTTCTTTCTTCCACGTTGTTCTTCGAGCGCTCTCTGTATTTTCATCTCGAGCTGAACTCCATCATCATCTTAGTCATTACCAGCAACATCGAAATCATCACGAACACCAGCATCATCATCTCCCTGAACTTGCATGGTTCTATTTTACAAATAATGAAGAAGAAGTGCCCGGAGATAATAAGTGGGTGCCCTTAACATCATTTGAATCTGGCAGCCCCCCAGTGAATAAAACTCGACTCCCTTTAGCACTTCCTTTGAAAATGTCCGCCCCTTAACATGAGGGTGTCCCTTAGCGATCTTCATTCAACTGCCAGTCCTGGAAGACTGACAGTTTAGTTCCAGCTTCATTCTTGTTTCGCCCATAACTTCTTCATACGATGTCGGAATGACTCCGTTCTTTCGGCATTGTCTTCATCTTCTCGTCCTCTACACAATGAAAAGTAGAAATCTTGTATTTGAACGAGTTCCAATTGGTATTTTTGCTCCAAATGACTCCATTGCACCTAATAAACTCAAAAGTAAACATAAGATACATAATTTACAAGAAAACTCGCAAAGAAAGCATAAATACTAGATATTAAATACGGTGTATTCTACACCTATCAGTCGGCATGGTCTTATTCAATAAAGATGCCGACTATTAACTAAGGAAAATCAAGTTTCTGTGACCTAAAGTCGGCATGGTACAAGTCTAAGACAATGCCGACTAGCTGTATGTCGGCAGGGTTTGTTATTATACCCTGCCGACCCTGGTTATTGTCTAACAATCGCCATGGCTGCTATGAAAAGTCGGCAGGTTATTCATCCTGAGACCATGCCGGCTCATACAAAATATCAACAGTCGGCGGGGTTTTAAATTATCGACCTTGCCGACTAAAAACCCTGAAAATCATCATTTTCGATTTCTAATCTAATATAACAATCAAAAAACACAAAACAATAATGGGTTTGAGTTTAGAAATCACTTACAGTCTTCTTTTCGTTGGTGGATGGTTCTTCTCAACATTCTCAGGGATTGCATTCCCGGGTTTACTCATTCCAACTTTTTCCTTACCTTTTCCCACTGATTTGGATCTTCTCATGTTACCTGTTGAATCTCTCTTTCTACTGGATCGAACCATTTTCTGTAGAATATGAAAATTGAAATTTTTGGTTGATTTTGGTTGATGGAATAAGATGAAGGAAGGAGAAGAGGAGAGGGATTAGAAGAAGATTAAAAGTTTTTAGTTTTTAAGTTTAGGGTTTAGTTTTAGGTTAATTAGTGTAGGGGTACTAAACTAATTTCATCCTGTTTTGGCCTCCCCTTAGTAGGGCACCATGTCCATTTAAATCTGGGTATACCCCAATTAATTTGGTTATACCCCAATCTCGCCAGGTTATAGTACATCTTAGAGAGAAGATTTATTTGAGATTCAATTAGATGTTGTCTTCCACTTTTAAGAAGAAAAAAGGTAAAGGAATAACTATTTTCTTTTTGTGTTTTTTTTGATAAGATTTTCCTTTTGTTTTAAGAAATTATAATTGATAGTCTATAAATTTCTTTGATAGATCCTTGCAATGATATTTAATAATTAGCTGATTAAGTAATAAGGGTTAAACATCCCCTTTGCTTTGTCACTTAAGGAAAAAATACTATACGAAAATGATTTTTTTACGGTAGAAAATTTCGGGAGAGAGGATTTAAGCCGGTCTAAATAATTATTAGTACATCCTTATAAAATAGGATTTTAGCTGGTCTAAATAATTATTAGTGCATCGGTATAAAATATATTGTTAGAGAAACAAATGATCGGAAAATTTATTTGAGATTCAATTAAATGGTATCTTACTCTTTTAAAGAAACAAAAGGGTATTTTCCAGTGAAGGAAACAAAAGGATGTTTTTCAGAACAGTTGTTTTCCCCTAATTGGTTTCGCAAAATCGTTATACCTTTAATTAGTGTCGGTAAAGGAGTCTTTTTTCGTCCGAGTTAACTGTTTCGAAAAAACTAGTCATTAGTCGTAAATACCCCTCCTCCATTGTTAAGGTGTTGGTGGCGGCGGTGGCTACACCCAAGAGAGGAGCGGTGAACCCGTCTAGGAAATGTGATGCAATAATTCTGAATGCAGGTTGAATTTCTGGTGCCATGTAATGATCCTGAAGGCGTACAATTTTATCAGTAGCAAAAACAGCAGCAGCAATAACACCACCACCAGCAACAGAAACATCACCACCACCACCAACACCCTTTATCCACTTTGTTGAGGGACAATTAGGTACTTCCATGGCCTGGTTTAACTCTAACATGTGACATAACTCCCAAATGAACGGTCTAGTGACCATTTTGAAAGATGTTTATAACAATGTGATGGTTTTGTGAACCGATATAAGGAAGTGGGATTGTTTTCGATAATACTAAAAAGAAAAAAAGGTAATATTTTCCATTTGTTTTTATTTCTATTATAGCATTTCCAGTTGATGGGGAAATGAGCATATTTGCCCATTTCTACCCCACAGTGGGACTGCCAAACAAAAAAGATGGATAGGCAAAGGCTCAATTATGAAAGTTTATCCATCCCGTCTCAGATTGAACCTACAGTTTTATAGGGTGTTTGGATGTACACTTAGAAGTTGTCAGAAGTTAGTTTGACAATAGTTTTTCAGAACGACTTCCAGAATCAGAAAAGTCAGCTTTTTGTGAAGCAAAATAGTTTTGCACCTGACTTCTGCTTTTGGTATCCAAACACGCTATTAGCATGAGACGACTAACTCAATCAGAGACAAGCATACCACATTAGCTTGAGAAACGGGTCCATTAGAGATGACGCTCATCACATGCTCAGTCGGTCGGTCATCTTCCAACCGTTAACGGCTATGTTCATCCAACGATCATCATCCTAATAAATTCAACCAATTTCAACTCCAAAATCACACTTCTACCCCCAAACTTTATTATATTTTCAACTCTCCAACCCTTAATCTCTAAATTTATAAATCAGTAGAAAAAAAGTTTCTTAAAAAATGTCTAGTTCATCACAACACCAAAATACTTTAACAGAAAATTCTTCTCAGAAAACTCGCGGTCCGAAGTATAGTCTGGATGAAGATAAAGCTATTTGTAGAGGTCATTTAACATTTAATCTTGTTTCTATCCATGGTGCTCAATAACATCATAATACTCTTTGGGGGAATATTCAACAGTCTAGTCCGCAAAAATTGGAATATACAAAAACGTGATACTTCGAGGCCGTTGAGTCGGTTTAATACTATCAATAAAGATGTCAATAGTTGGGTTAATTTGATGATGCAAATGTATCTTCAAACTGTGAGCGGTGAAACCAAGTCGATTTGGTAAGTCGATTTTCAAATGGCAGAATTGATTTTAAAAATGTGTTATCTTTGTTATAATAACTAATTTAAAAATTATTCTAACTGCAGCATAAAAGAAGTTGAGATCAATGGGAAGGAAAAAAATAGTTCAAGTTTCAGGCCAGAAGCGTGTTTCCACATCCTTAAAAAGCTGAACCGATATAACCCTGATATGTTGAATGGATATCAGGTACCAGAGGAATCACCTTACGAGATTACAAATATTTCTCAACAACCTGGGTCTCCTTATTCTTCACTAGAAATAAACTCAACCCCTAATTCCAACACAGGTGGTTTCCCACATGGTAATTCTAATCTTAATGTTAATGGAAATGCAGACATAGCTGATGAAGTGGGTGTCAAAAAAGAAAAAATAAATCAAATAGGCAGCTCAAGATGCCGAAAATTCATCAAATTCAGAATACAACCTTCAAGAATTCTCTGATAAAAAAGAAAGTTGATATTGTAAAAATAGTAGAGCATAAGAAAATGGTATCAGAAATGAGGAGAGGTCGTAAGGCGGTTGAATAGAATTTGTTTGATGCCCACATGAGAGGAATCATGGGAATGAACACGCCGAAAATGAATCAATCACAACTACGAAATGGTAAAATGAATTTGATGAAGTTCAAACACAAAATGCACTACAACGGTAAGCAACAACTGACATTAAATCTGGTGTAGAAGTCCTAGGTGAGAATGAAAGTGAAAGTGAATGCCATTACACTTGATTAGTTTGAGTTTTAAATTCTATATGTAAGAATTAATTTAAATTCAATGTAATCCTTTAGTTTCATTTTCAACGTTCGTTTAATCCAACTTACACAAACTATAAAATAAAAACAAACGGAATCATATGAGGATTTTTTCTTCGGAATTCATCCCAAAGGTGCACGGTGAAATCCTCCCTTAGTGTTAAATAAAAACCTCTATTTTGAATTCTCTCTTCTACCATTTCATACTCTCTTGCAGGCACACCATGAAGGGGTTGAACTTTTTCCTCAAATCTTTATATGGATAGCTTATCCAACTGGTATCCGGTCGGTATTCCTCAATTACCACATTATCCAAAATGATGCATGTGAGCATAAACCTATTCATTTCTATTGGTTTAAATGAAATGGTACATAAATTATATGGAACTTCCTCTTCAAATTCCAATTGCCGTTCAACATCCTTCTTACACGCCATATATTTCCATTAAAATGTCTTCTAGCACGGTGCTCCTCGGCTTCCCGTATATCAGTTGAGAAACATGGGGGCATGCTTATAGCGGTCAGAACAACAACGAACATATGATAAACAAAAGTCTGACTCGTAAAACATAATCAATTTCATCACCAGACGGATCAACACACAATGGTGTTTGCGGCATATGATCAAAATGAGAGACCTACTGCAATCCATTTCGCATCATACAATCCACTACATCCATTAAGACCAACTAGGCGGTGGATTCACTAGCAAATAAGGCGGTAGCCAGAAGTCGGCGAGGATTTTTTGAAACCACCTTTCATGAATATAGATAATACATGCTTTTTAACAACATAAAATTGATGACTCTGGGAAGTAAAGATAATGTACTCACGCATAATTTATTAATAGTTTAAATTAATATAATATGCTTCACAAAATGGTGGAATTTTGTTAAAATATGATCTTCCAGTAGGGCTGTCAATGGGTACCCATTACCCGGAACCGGACCCGGTATATTTGGGTCCGGTTCCGGGTCCTAAAGTTGGACCCATTAACAACTTAGGACCCGACGGGTAATTACCCGATTGGACCCGAATCTAAACGGGTCCAAACGGGTAATACCCGTTAAGTACCCCGGTATCAGTGCACCGTTGATTCATACTTTTATTCATGTTTTTGCTAGTTTTAGCTTTGATATTTCACTCGTTTTAAATTTTTCTCTTACATTTAATCTTTATTTAGTACATTAATAAGAAATAATAATAAATTTTTATAAAAATTATTTAAATCCAAGCCAAAAGTTTTTGGGGTTTTTTTAATAGTTTTCTTAAGACCCAATGGGTACCGGAACCGACGACGGTAAACAGGGTATTTAAACGGGTCCGGTTATGGGTCCACAAGTTTAGGAACCGGAGGACCCGGAACCGTTAAGGACCCGGATTCCATACTTCAAACCTTTATAAATTAATTTGAAGAGAATTAACCGGGTCCGGGTTTCTAAATGATACCGGGAGGACCCGGACCCGTTGACACCCCTAATCTTCCTAGCGGTATTCATCATACTTCAAATGAATTTACTGAGAAGTAAATATTTAAATTAATTTGAAGAGAATTAACTAATGTAGTAAATTCTAATACTCTAACATAAAAGTTTACAGAGCTAATATAGCGAATTCTAATATTGTTACATAAAAGTTTACATAAGTAAAGTATTGGCTATATGGAATTGGAAAATAGCACGCAGTAGCTACAAAACAAATTGCTTCCAATAACAGTTAAAAAACATGACTAATAATGGTGGACACTAAAAAGTTGAAAATTTTGGGCTAATTTGAGGCTCCAGGCAACACCGTAGCTGAACTAATCCATAAGACGGCTATGTTAGACACATCTCTACCCCCAAACCTCCAACACCATATATATGTACATACCTAAGATAATCTCCACTAACTTGGTTTTACTTTCGGTTTCATGGTTTTAATTCAAGGAACTAAAGAGTTCACTAGTATCAAACATATCATCCGAAAACATGTAATTTAGATCACTTTCAGCACTAGAGTAAATCCCGGAGATTCCGTCGAGTTCCGACCCAGATGTTGATGGCATCATTGATGTGGTTTTAAATGCGGGTAGATCATGCCACACGGCTAACTCAGATGATTTGGAGGAATCCCTGTTGTTGATATTAGCAATAGTATTTTGCGTATCACTCTTGAATTCGTGTTCAACTATAGAAAATGATGGTGAAAAGGGGAATTCTAGTTTTGGGGAATAGCAGTTTGATTGGAAATTGAGTACACAAGTGCCTCTGGGGTTTGAATCTATGGATAACCGAGGTCCCCTGAATTGATTCTTGCACGTATGCTGACCGATGTATGTCACCCGGAACATGGCTGGTTCTTCATCTCCAGTTCTTTGGACTTGTTTCAAGGCTTCACACCCTTGATCTGTTCTGTGAGTGCACCTAAAATAACCCCTGTAATAGAAAAGTTACTGTATTAGGATTTCTTTCTTCAACAGATTACACAATTTGATAAGTGCAAGCAATGGGTGAAATGAGACCATACCTAGGAAAGCCGGAGTTGAGGATATCTTTCTGGCCGTATTTTCTCCAGGCATGACCGTCCTCGAAAGGTGTCTCAGTTAGTTCCTCTCGTGCATCTGCAGTTTTCCTGGGAGTGAATAAATGAAGCTGTTAGTTAAAGTTAAATCAGACTATGTAATTACAAGTGAAATTCTAAAATTTATTGAGAAAAGAAAATTCTTCAAAGGCTAAAGAGCTATTACCTTCTCTTGTTCGACCCAATTTTCTTTGGAGTGACCATAGTTCTGATCTTGCCGGTCTCTTCAATTTTCCGGCCATCGGAAAACGAAGAATCAACTGTAGTAAGTGCCGGACTTTGACAAACTTCACTGGACGATTCACTGGAACTGAATTTCGAGATTGCATTAGCAAAACACTCGAGGATCTTTGCAACTGAATCTAATATTTCATTCTGAACTGAAATTTCACTTCCTTGGAGTTGCATATGAACTTGCTTTGTAAATTCTTGACCTCTAACTAGATCTTCCATCGAAACTACCACTGACTCAAATCTAGAAGAATTTCAGTTTGTCTCTCTAAACGAAATACACTCTCTATTCCACTCTCTTTGCTTTGATCTTGATTTTTTTGATGTGCAAGTAGGAGATAATGTTTTGAGGGGTTAGCTCTCTATTTAAGCGTTAAAGCGGGCCCATCAGAAAATACATAGAAGCACACCCGAAGTTATTGAAAAGCAAAGCTGACATAAGAGTGGGGTCGCAGGATTACGTATTGTTAGTGACGGCAAAATTGCGTCATTATTCCCCCGAGTTTTTTTGTTTTGTTTGGAAGTTATATAAAAGAATTTTTTTAATAGATGAATGATTGAAAAAAGGCTACTGGTCTTCCTCGACCATAGGCCTCATCTCAATTGGAGGTCTCGACCTACTCGTAAAAGCAGAGTTTACGTTAGCACAATGAATAAAAGTATGAGCATCATCGTTACGAATATGTAGTTTATAAGTAAATTTACAAGCAATCAAATAATAGTTAACATCAGAAATGTCTTCAAAGAGAGTATTTGTATGTGGATCAACAACAAATTGATCAACGAAGTCTTTAATATCACTTTGAATGATGGTATGAGTGAGCTTTTGTTTCACCACTCTTTTCAAAATAGCCCAAATCGCACAAGCCTCAGCTTCAGCTAGAGAAGCGACTTCAAAAACAATGGTAGCACACGAGAAAAAAAAGTTTTACCGACAGAATCTCTCATCACATAATCTGCAACATTAGCTAGTAGGAAATTCGAAGGCACCACCAGTATTACGCTTAGTCCAGCCAAGGTTGGGGATCCAAATTTCCATTTTAACGATATCTTGGAAAGGCTTGGGTTGTAAATCAGTGATTTTAGACACAATAATAGCTCTAGCACTACCTTACACATCAATATTAGCTTCATTTCTTTCATCAATGAAATGATTATTTATACTGCTCCAAAGTGATTATAAAACAACATAAAATAAAGGGGAACAAACCTCCGGTAGTTGTTTCCATGTCAACGACTTCATCACCTCCACGTACTTGAGTATCTAACATTGCATTTGGAGTAGAGCTATCTATTTGCACAGTACGACTTTTCATACTTCCTCGACTTCCATGACTTCTCACACTTCCTTGGCTTCCACCACCAGGACTTGATCTACACCAGGACTCGAATATACACCACCATGATTTGGAACTACACCATCATAACTTGGACATGTAGCACCCAGAGTACTCATGTCAAACATCAATCATTAAATCCATCTACTAGATTGTGATGATCATTCAACAGGTTCTAATACTTCTTCGGTGTAGCATCTACTCCCCAATATGGATAAGTCCCTTCGAGACCACTAGGTACAATCAGAACACGGGAACAGTAACAATATCTCCAGATATGATATAGTCTCTACGTCTCAAGAAATTATGGCATAGTCGACGATGAATCCGAATGACTAGGATATGAAAATGTGTCGCCCACTTCTGGCAAAGGTACGTAGGGAAGGAAGATAAACATCACCAAGTGGCATCCTACCAAAAGCTGGGAAATCCACCCGACCTAAATTTTGCGGCTGCATAACAATATTGGCCTTGTAAATAGTGTAAAACGAATAAAGGTAATCACTTCTATAATTTGGCTCCTGGACAGCTTCTTCCCAATGTGGACCATCGTTATCAATTTCTACCAGTTATCTCGAGAAACCTCTTCACTTGGATAGGGGTCCATGGAAATCACAATTATTATCTGCAACTGAAGAAGTAGTCTTTAGCTATAATACCAAACACTTTTCTCATAAATAGATTGTATAACACAATTCTCTTAAGTCTTATCTCTAACATTCTATGGGCTTCCACATTTTCGAACTCATGGAATGTTGCATACAACATGGAAATAATGTCATTACTTGTTCTACTCAACTGTTGAGTCCTCTGAACAACGACAGCATGTTGACCATCTTCAATTTCTTTTGTCCAATTATCGGTATTGTACTTCTGTATGAGTGGGAAAACGTTGGTGTGGTTGTGAAGATACGGTTACAAACACGAAAGTATGTATACCACCAATACTGAAAAATAATAACATTCTTGACTGAGTACATTTACCATGTCAAAATAATAAATAAATGGTGTGAAAAATATTAATTCTTACCTCCACCACTCCCCAAAAACCATTAAGGATTTCATTGGAACACGTCAAGCATATACCGAGGGTTATAAAGTTGGTTTGAGAATAGATTCAGATCATTATCCATTACTTGGAGGCAATGTTGCAATTCCTAAACCAAAAAATATTCCTTGGAAGTTTCAAAAGATATGGATATCTCATCCCAGTTTCATGGAAGTTGTCTCTCAAAGTTGGAGTGAAGTAATACTTGGTGATCCAGCTTTTATCTACCAACAAAAATAAAAAAGATTAAAAACTATTCTCAAAGAATGGAACTGGAATGTCTTTGGTAATGTGCATGTGAAATTAAAAGAAGCTGAAGAAGAAGTTCAGAAAGCAATGCTGGAATCTGATATAAATCCTTTTGACTCTGAAGCTCTAGATAGATTAGTTACTGCTGAGAATAATTTCAACTCAAAAGAGGTTCTTTTAAGTACAATGCTCAAGCATAAAGCAAGAGTTAAATGGGTCAAGGAAGGATATGCAAACACAGGTTTCTTTCATACAAACTTGAAGATCAGACAGTCAAGAAACTTCATCAGTAAGCTTCAAGATGATAATGGTGATATTACAACAAATCAAACAAAAATTGCAGATACCTTAATTCAACATTTTCAAAAAAAGTTTCAGTTCAAAGATGTAGAAAAAGATGACACTCTTCTTGAAGTTATTTCAAAAGTGATAAATGAAGAAGACCACAAAATGCTTGATGCTATTCCTGATGAAGAAGAAATTAAAAGTACAATTTTTCACATGGATCCAGACAGCTCTCCTGGTCCTGATGGTTTCTCAGGTTGTTTCTACAGGTCATGTTGGCGCATTATAAAACAGGATGTAATACAAGCTGTGCAGTTTTGCTGGAAAAAAAGGTTTATACCTAAGGGTCTTAATTCAATTTTTTTGGTGTTACTTCCTAAGATTGAAGGTGCAAAAACTCCAAATCACTTCAGACCAATTGGCCTGAGCAATGTAAGTTTCAAGATCTTTACCAAAATCATCAATACTAGATTGTGTTCACTTATGAATAAGCTTATCACTCCTCAACAAGTGGCTTACATCAAGGGCAGAAGCATACAAGAAAAGATACTTCTGGCATCTGAATTAGTAAATGAGATGAAGAAGAAGAGAAGATGAGGAAATGTAGCTCTCAAGCTTGACGTTTCTCAAGCATATGATTCTGTGAGTTGGAGATTTCTTTTTCAAGTACTTCAAAAATATGGTTTTTCTAGTTCATGGTGTCAATGGCTGCATACTCTTTTTGCATCTGCTAAAATATCAATGATGATCAATGGAGGTCCACAAGGTTTTTTCTCAGTTGGTAGAGGTCTCAGACAAGGAGATCCTCTATCTCCAACTCTCTTTGTTTTGATGGAAGATGTTCTCAGTAGGTGCATTCATAAAATGGTGAAGGAAGGCTCATTAGCTCCAATGGTGTTTAGAAGAGGTATTCATCCTACTCACTTGTTCTTTGCAAATGATGTACTCATTTTCTGTAATGGTGCAAAGAAAAATGTTACAAATCTTCTTAATTTGTTGGAGAAGTATCAGAAGGGCACAGGGCAAATAATTAACAAAAATAAAAGCAAGCTCTTTATAGATGGTACTTAAGCACTTAGAAAAACTCAAATAAGATATTTGATGCAAATGGAATTGAGTGAGTTTCCTGATAAATACTTAGGAGTAATTCTTTCTCCTGGAAAAGTTAAATTATCTACAATATGGCCTATGGTAGAAATGTTTCAAAAGAAGTTAGCACTTTGGAAAGGGAAGTTGTTGTCATTTCAAGATAGACTGGTGCTTGTCAAATCTGTTTTGTGCAGCATTCCAATATATAATATGGGAATTTATAAATGGCCTTCTTCTGCAATTAAAATTTGTGATAAGAAATTTTTTTTGGTCTGGGGATGGAGAAGTGAGAAAACATAAAAATCTTGCATGGAGAAAAGTGTGTACTCCTTTTAGTGAAGGTGGTCTTGGAATTCAGAGATTGAAATTCATTAATAAAGCTCTCCTAATGTAGATGATGTGAAGAATCATTAATTCATAAGAAGAATGGGCATTATTCATTAAAGCCAAATTCAAAAATTCAAATGGACAATGGAATGAAAACTGGCAACTATCTTCTATTTGGACAGGTTTGAAGTGGGCTTCGAGTGTGTTAAAAGATAACATCAAATGGTGCATTGGCAATGGTCAAAATGTAAATATTTGGTTTGATAATTGGATTCATGAAACTCCTCTAAGTGATCAACCAGAAATGACTCAGTATATGAGGAATAATATACACATGAAGGTAGTTGATCTTATACAAGATGGCATATGGAGCATTCCACAAGAGCCGCAACAATTATTTCAATCTTTCAGCTTACCTTACATAGGAGGAGGACATGATAAGCTCTTCTGGACTGGCACTTTGAATGGTAAGTTCTCTACTTCTTCAGCCATTACCATGATAAGACATAAAGAACCCAAAATGCATTGCTCTACAAAAATATGGAATTCTTATTTGCATCCAAGCACCTCAAGCAATATTTGGAAAATAGTACAGGACTCTTTATTGATGATTCAGTTATGGTTGATAGAGGTTATAGCCTAGCATCAAGATGCTGCATCCGTGAAAATGAGCAAGACAGCATGAATCATCTTCTATGGCACTGTAGTTTTAGTGTCAAAATTTGGATATGGATTTGCTCAATTTTTTGTTTCAGTTTGCCTTTAACTTTTGATGATATTTGGACAAGGGCCAGGAATTGTAGTCCTCTATTTAGAGAGACTTGGATAACTGCAGCCTGTTCAGTTATTAAGGAATTGTGGCTTCAAAAAAAAATAAAAGACTCTTTGAAGACATAAAACCAAATGAGAAGCAGTTCAAATCCAAAATTAAGAAGGTGGTTCTTGAGGGTGGATACAGGATGAAAAGCAACAAGTAGAACCAGAATTATGATCTGTAAATAATCAATTTTTTTAATCTTGGTGCAAGACACAGTAAATTCCAGAGCATTAAAATTTGTTACTGGAATCCTCCTACTGTTGGATATATCATGTTTTGCTGTGATGGATCATCTTTTGGTAATCCAGGAGCAGCTGGTTTTGGTGTTGTTGTGAGAGATCATACATGTCAAGTGCTTGGAGTCTTATCTGGGGGTATAGGCATTGGAACAAATTACATTGCAGAAGTGTATGGAGTGGTTTGTGCAGCAGAATTAGCAGTGGAATGGGGCATGGAAAACATTGTATTATGTTCAGATTCAAAAATAGTAATTGGGGACTTTGCTCAGGGGAAGGTTCCGTGGTTTATTCACATGATATGGAGGAAAGCAACCAGTAAAATTGCTTCTATCATATACATGCACAGTTTCAGAGAAACAATTTTTTCTGACGATTCTGCAGCTAAAAGAGGTTCCACTTTAGCAGCTGGTGAAAGGCAGATCATCATGGGAAGACCTTCATTCTTAATTAGAATTAAACTTCCAGAGGTGGCATATTACAGATTCTGCTGATGAAGAGTTTCAGTTTCCAAATTTTCATATGTATTTGAATTTTCAATTTTTCCATTTCTTTTCTCTAGGCATGCTCTAGTGGGCTGCTTTGTGGGGTTATTGTTTCCATTTTTTTTTTCTGGGTCTTCTTTTGAGGGCTGATTTGTGGTGGGTTATTTTTCCTCTTGTATTCCTTAATTTTCTTATCAATGAAATATGATTCAGAAAAAAAAAATATACCGAGGGTTATGTCAGTTCTGATAAAATTGGAGACCCCTAGTCATATATCTTGGCGCCTGCTCTAAATATTCTAATGATTCGAGAAACTAATTAATGTCACTAAGCCAACATTTGGAAATACATATTTGCCTATTCTTCACAACACAAACACAAGTTCGAGCTCCACATAATATTCATGTTACAAATGTTGTGTATTTTGTAACATATTCTCATTCACTTTCCTAGCATAACGATGTAAAAAACTTTTCTACCCAACCACTTTTAGTCCATATGCTTATATTTTTCCATATTCAAGATTTCCATCTAGATCATTTGAGTATAAATGAATTCGCTTTTTCCATCTTTCTTCCGACTCCCATTTTAATTTGTTAAATGGAAGTAAATTTCCATCACATGGAATTCCCGTCGACATGTACAAATCCAACGATGTAACTTCTATTTAACAACGTATTCATAATTAAAGTTTGTTAAATTTTATCAAACTAAAAATAAAATCTAAAAAAATAAAAAAAACTTTCTTCATTCGAAATCTTTGAAATAGAACGTATTTTGTAGTTTTCTACCATTACTCCAATATAACTTGAACTATATGAGTCTTATGGTTTCTAGGTTGTATATCATATAAACGCCACCACGTATATCTTTGAACTCTTTCTTGAATATAAAAGGGGGAAGGTACCCAAACACCGTACGGATCTCAGACCACTAACCTCTTAGAGCGATTGAATTAAATTGCTTCGGACGACTAGATATGTGCCTAGGGAGTGCACCATCACCAGATAGTTGTCTAATGTTGAAACTCATATTCTTTATCCTGCTCAAAATTTAATCCACTGGCAGGGGTGCTAGTAGATCCTTTGTCTTTTTTAATTCTTTTATTTTTTTGGTTTCTAACTCATATTTGGGAGGAAGTAACTAGAGATCAAAAAAAAAAAAAAAATTAGAGAGAAAAGAGAAGGTTTGAGGAGGAATGAGGGGGAGGTGTGGTATTATTAAGCGTGATATAATCTACCGTTAGCGATATTGATTTGATACCAAGCTATAAAGACTCTATCAATCAGTGGCAGAGCCGGGAATTTTTGACGGGGGGACAAGTATATATAGGATGAAGGATAATATCGTCACACTACATTATGGCCGAAGATCACAAAAAAAATGTTTTAGACATTTTCTCCGCTGAGTACAATTTTATTCTACTCAATTGATTAGATTTGGTAATATGCATGTTGCCAAAAATGAAAGACTCTCACTCGTGTTGTTGTTCAATATCTCTACTTTGAACATATTAGAGGAATATGAATATGCTACCAAGATTCTCTGGTGAAGGTAATTTTCAAAGCTTACTATAGTTTCTCATGAGCTTATTCACTTGATGAAATATCCCAAGCGAAAAAAAAAAAATATTTAGTGCTAAAATTATATCTCTCAAAATCTTTCGATACGGTGGAGTGGATATTCATTAAGAAGGGCCTATTTGCATTTGGCTTTAATGGAAATTGGATAAATCTCATAATGTAATGTGTCTCGACAACCTCATTCTATATGCTTCTCAATATGGTTCACCCAGACCAAAATTCAATACCTCAAGAGGACTAAGACAAGGCAATCCTTTATCTCCTTACATCTTCCTCATCTGCATGGAAATCCTATCTAGGCTTTTTGAAAAAGCGACAACAGATAAAAAAAATTGGCTTAAAATCAACAAAAATGCTCTGAATATCTCATATCTTTTCTTCGCAGACGACTGTTTCTTATTCACCAAAGCTAATGTCGGGGAAGCTAAAAATCTTCTATATATCTTATATTTATATGGAGATATCACAGGTGATGCGTGTCGTAGGTGCAATCAAATTAATCAATATTTCCACTCAATTAAAAATAATATAATGGAAGTCAAGTTCGTTCCCACGAGGAGCAAGAGATTCTAGTTGTAAAAATTGTCACAAAAAGGGGGGTGTAAAAAGCAAAAGAAAATAAACAAAGCAATTAAAATCGAAAGTTGAAAGCAATAAGAGAGACAAGATCAAGGAATCCTTCTTCGTTACTAAACAATGAATCAAGTTATGTTCTTTTCTACTTGTTATTAGTCACAAATTATCACCAACCGTAGGTAAAGCAGCTAGAGCAAATGCTAAACCCCTAAATCCCTTATATCACCGGACACGGAAGTTCTCGATTCGGATTCTATTTACCAAACCACCTAGTAGTAGATCACTCTAGATGTAATTTAAATAAACGCATTAAGATTCATGAACTTATTAGGTCAATATTAGTAGTTAGACTCTTAGATCAAGGTCTACTTGCTAACGTTGTTTTCACACACAATTGCTCCACGGAATCCCTCCGCAAGGTCTCGTGTTTGCTACTTATGTAAAAAGTCAAGAAACGATTACTTATCCCCTAACTTTCACTAGCTTTAGATCAAATTAACAAATCAATTTAGCGTGCACTCTAAACAATCTATCAATCAATCATGAATGTCATTAAGATCATTCCTATTAGTAAAAACAAACGATAATCATGTGAAAAACCTCAAGATATAATTGAAACAAAACTCAAATCATGTTAAGAACTAGGAATTCATCCTCAATCAATAAGAAAATTAGCTACTCATGCTTTTGAAATTCACACAAATAATAAATATTAAAAGGAGAATTTTCAAGTTCACACAAATAATTAAGAAGAAGAATCTTAGAAAAGCAAGCAAAAACACAAGTGTTTTGTGTGTAGAGAGGTGTGTATAAAAAGATGTAGAAAACTTCTCTATTTATAGGCTTCAATATTCTCCAAATCTTCCAAGGAATAGAATCCTTTTTCTTTAGCAATTCAATTTCCAAAACCAAGCCTTTCTCAACTCTTCCATCTTCTCTTTCCAAATTTGAGTCCAATTCTCCATCCAATTCCAAGCCCAAGTCTTCACACCCATGAGAGAAGTCCATAGAAAATTCTGGATTTTTTTGGCTATCGGAAAAAGGTATTATGGCCGAATTAAGGGGAATAGTCGCCGCCGCCACCCGAGAATTTCACCGTCGAGGGAATATTCGACGGAATATTTCGATCCTCCGTTAAGACTAACGGTCAAATAGGGTCAAACCGTCTATCAACGGTCAAGGCGGATGATGAGTGAGTTAGCTACCGAGTCAGCAGCGAGTCACTGGTTAGTCTAATGGATTGTCTTACTCACCCGAGTTGGATCGGCTCACGGATCGATCATCGCCGAGTTAACTCGCCGGGAAAAACCGTACGAGTTTGCACTGTTTATCAGATTTCCGGCCAATTTCGGGCCATTCTTTCTTCGATTCTCGTGACAATTCCTATACATACATCTAGGCAATTTTTCTCACAACCCAGCTACTTCATTTTCCCTGTTGAATTGCACTCATCAACACCTTCATATCAAGCCACCCTTGTTCACAGCTCAACACTGCTACACGCCATTCAGTCGCAACTCCTCATCTTGAGCTCAAATCCATCAAAACATCACCATTTGTAGCACAACCGATGGCAGCTCAGTACCAACACCACCTGGAGCTACACAAACTCGCTATGCAGCCGCGACTCCACCACCAACCACAGACCCATTTGTATTCGATTTTAACAGCATCACGTCTCTGTAGAACTTGATTTTAACTCCATCCACGGCTGCATATCAGTCCAACATCGGCTACCTTTTCCTCCTTATCTTGACAATCTAACCGAACCCATCATTCAACCACCTCCAAAGAGCGGTACCATCTCGGTTCTCAACAAAGCGCCGAGATCTCACATCTCCGAGCTTAAATTGCACCCCTTCTAATCCTAACAAAACCCATTGCGTCAATTGAAATCGATCAACACAGTCATCATCTTCTACCCAATCTCATATCTGCATCGAACCCACCTTAATTCTCGACAAAGAAACTTCCCATCCGAGTTCATTAGAACCCTCCGGTTTCATCTCCTCTTTCCGATTTCCATCTGCAGGTTTCGAGACAAGCCAAACCCTATTCGATTTCGTCTTCAAATCGGAACCATAATCTCGTGATTCACTCATCCGAACAGAACCCTAATTTCTCAAGCCCTGGCACAAATTCGTTCTTCGATTTCTTCTCGATTCAACCTCTCACTTTAATTTCCTCGTCTCTGCACCGAAACACCATCAAACCCACAATTGCAGCATCGATTCTCGATTCCTTCATCTCCTTCTCAATTTCTTGAAATTATCGGCAGCAATGGTCGCTTCTCTCGGCTTCAGCGTAGGAATGAATGAGAGGCGAGACTCCTCTCGATTTAGGGTTGAGACGATACGGATAAGTACACCCCATAGATGAGACCCGATAAATACACCCACCGGCAAATGATAAAGGGTACCCCGATATCAACCCCCTTAACCTAGACGGGCTCGGCTTTAGTACTCCACCAAAAGAGTTGCCTCTTAACATTAACTGAGCTCCATATATCAATCGCCTGTAATATGACCTTTTTGCCCTTTTGGCTCAAATTGGGTGATTTCTTCTTCTTTTCCTCCGTGCCGTTGCGACTTTGTTTATTCGCAACCAAGGCCTGCCGTTGCTAAGCTGTTTCTAATTACAGGAATATCCCTACCCGGAACTAAAATGTTATTGGATATGGTTCTATTTTACTGGTTCTGGTTCTAATTTAACAACAGATCAAAGACGTTGCTAATATTTTGCATCATAAAAATAAAAGGTCAAGTCTTCATTGACCTGGTCAAAAAATCCATTTCCCCCCCCCACCCCCACCCCACACACACACACATTTCCCCCCCTGTAGTTACCCAGTTCCCCATATTCATCATTTCCACGGATATACAAACTATGTCATTCATTCATTCAACATACCAAATTAACTCATATTATGAAAAATGGATTCTTCAATTGATGTTAACAAAAAGTATGAGTATTTGATACAAATGTATTCTAAGTATCACAACAAACTTGTGTACACATTAGAAACATACTTGGTTCCTAAGTTCAGTTCATGGAAAGTTACGAAATTCCTAAGTTCTTCTAACTTAAATCACTATAAGGAGATACTACATAAACTTACAAATCTTGCAATTTGCTAAGGGACCTAATGGTGCTTTGCTTTGTTCTCCAACCTTAATTTCTGATCTC
Organism: Papaver armeniacum; assembly: GCA_023531295.1. Taxonomy (NCBI): domain Eukaryota; kingdom Viridiplantae; phylum Streptophyta; class Magnoliopsida; order Ranunculales; family Papaveraceae; genus Papaver; species Papaver armeniacum. The sequence continues at coordinate 159,750 of JAJJWW010016716.1, forward strand.
ATAACACAGCATCTTTCAATCCACTTGTGATTTCTGATTGCTCACCAAAGGCAGCTTGTTGTCTCTAAACCTGAGATGAGTAAACAAAATTTAAATGAGCTAACACTGAAACCAACAACAACCATTCTACAAAAATTAAGAGACTGTAACATTAGTTGATGGGGTTTATAAATCAAATTAAACGACATAGTGCAGATGCACTAATATCAAACCTGTAAAGTAAAATATACTGACGATATTGAAAATCGTCGATGCAGTGATAATGAACTAGCAAACAAAATTTGATTCAATAAGAAATATTACAGAAATTAAAAAAAAAAATGGATATAAAAACTGTAATTGATTAAAGATAGGGACAAGAAATGGTTCTCACCGCAGATAGCTTCTTTCCACCCTTTAGCGCCGCAGGTGGCTCAACATGAAACACGTGAGACATAATGATCCCCAAAGCGTTCATACACAGCCAATAGAAACTGTGAGTTTGAATGATGAACCCTCTGTAACTTCCGCCTTACTATCCACTTCACTATCGGTAACTCTGAATGATGATGGGCAGTCTTCATCATTTGCACATCTCTGGGAAGACAATATGAATAATGTAAGTCATTCGATTCATGCTTATTAAATATAGGAAGTGTTCATATGGTTCGAAAGGGAGTTTAAATTAGCTTTGAGGGAATCATTTGGGGTAATGGGGACTGTGGCAGCAAGTATTACCTTAACATTGGTGAGATCCACATGATGTTCCTCAAGGAAGCTGATGAATTATTTGAAATTTTCTTATGTGGGGAGGTAGTGGCCGCTGTATGGCAAAATTGCCTACATAAAGTCAAGAAGGAACCAAATTGTAAATCACTTGGCACAAAGACATTATGAAAATTTCTGTAAATACAAAGATGCAACAACTATACATACCTCAAGAACTCCATCATGAGCCATTAATCTTCCAGCCGTTGTTGTAGCACCACCGGATAGAAAACTCGAGCGCGGAAACTGTCCTTTTTTCTTCTTCCCAACATACAATGATCTTGACGTGCTTAGGAAAAAAATCAATTTGAAACCTTCAACATTGTCCACACTCTCCACCTTGTTTGTAGATGAGCTTTCCATCTTCCACGATTACTTCATAGACTTCCCTCTCTTTCTGAAAGATCAGAACAAATGAACTGTGAGTTAAGAAATTAAAACCCTTAACTGTTAGGTAATCAATTTATTGAGCCTATTGATTAAGACTTACAGGTTCAATATATTCGATGCATTGTCGTTGAATTGTGCTCTTGAGCAACTCATTAATTTCATCAATACATCAACAGATTCTTGTAATAACTTCATCTCCTACAAACCCTTAAATCTATCTGCAGTAACAAACTTCAAATCACTTTCCATAACTCTTGGCTCAATAGAATAACCACTTCTCATTGCACTCAGCCTTAAGAACTCCACCAAAATCAAGCCATATAGGAACTGAACTTGTAATACATTCAAAGTACAAATTACAAAATTCTGTACATCTCTAAGTTGTCACAAGTATCCAATAACTCACTGAGGAGACTAAAAGGAACAACATGTATTACCACTGAATCACATGTCAGCAATGAACCACAGATAGGCTTCTTTTTCTGTAACTTGTTTCTCATTCATCCTTTTGAAGAACTGAGCTTCAGTTCCTGCATTAGAAAAGGAAAGGGAATAAACATTGAAACTTTAACTTCAGTCTTCCCTATTGACAAATAAATGAATGTTTTACTTAAAGCCAATTCTCAATGAAAATAATACGGGCCAGCTAGTCGATATGAATTATTATAGAGACAAATAGATAAATGTATACAGATAACCACACATCTAAGATACAGTATGCATACCGAGAGGCCCATGAAATTTAACCACTAGCAATGGTTAAAACATGTGCCAGTTCAGCTTATAAAACTAGCAGAGTAGGCATTGTAGAGCCACCCACCTACCCACCTAAGTAGGACAAATTATTCTGTGACTCAATTCAATTCATATGCTGCTTTTCACTAGCATTAGTTTCTTTTCCTAAATATGGAAACTCTTTGGTTCATGATGGGCATCTGTATCTACAGAACATGTGAGCATAAGAATAATGTAAAGTTAATATTCTCTGTTGTGGTTACACTACTAGAATATGTGAGCATGGGATATTTGTATCTAACTTCTAGATAAGTCAATATTATATAGTGAACTATTTTCTTAAATTGATTTCTACTGAACTCGGGAAGAGCTGAATGAAAGTTAAGTAAGGTTTTCTCATGGTTAATTCTTAATGAGTAGTGTGGTCATAGAGCATTCTCAGTTTATAAGGACTTAAACAGACTGGAAGCTGGGGTCATGGCATGATTTTATAAAGATTGACTTCAGGGATTCCACAACATCATCATCCTTAATGAAACTTTACATAAATGAACATATACCATTTTTTTGTATCAGACCGGCATAACTCAACCGGTGAGGATGAATGTTCTTCCCACGCCTTTATGACTGTGATTGATGGAGAGCCTAGAACAGATTAATCACCATTACATGATCGGTTAGACAAATATATGACGTAGAGCACAAAAGAGATTGATAGAATTGCAGTAATCAACATATGCACAAACATCTATACAGAAGTAAGACCCAGACAGTGTACTTGACTTAATAAAGCAAAGAATTTAATGTAATAACTGGATTAACATATTGGATAAGTATATAGTAAGACATATTGGAAAAGAAGCTTACAGCAACTGCGAGGCCCATCTGAACAGGGAGGAAGAACAACAAATGTCCCTCAAGAATTTTTTTATCAACTAAGACTCCACTTGCTTCCAAATTCCTCAGAAAGTCATAGATAGATTCAGTTGTAGCTGTACTGCTTTTTGACTTAAGCCCAAATACCTGCATATGACCATAGACCACTATAAGTGAACTGAGCACAAATATCCTCATCATATGACCTCAAGGCCCTACTGTGAGATAAAAATAAAAAGGTATTCAACATCTCATAGACCACTATTAACTTCCATTCTAGGCAGATATGTGACTAAACCAGATAAATTGTGTTGTTTAAGAACGCGACGATAGCTTCAAAATTGATATTCATCTAAAGTTTGCAGAAGTTACTTGCTACAGAAAAGACCCAAATCCTAAACCCAACAACTATTAAGCTACGATCAAATGTGAGAGAAACTCAAGTCAAGCTGCTATTTTACCTTCATGTTAACAGCAAGATGGAACCGCTGCGTGTTCAATTTGGAAGTTTCATCAACAAGCTTTTTCAGGTTAAACTCCAAGTAATCCTCCCTAGAAATAGAGTCTAATTTCGATCTTTTTTGATCTATATAGTCCAAGAAAACACATAAGAGAGTAAATGAACTCATGATCGAAATAACAAAAATTATAAGACTAGCTGCAATTTCAGTTTAGGTATCGTACTGATATGGTTCTCCAATTCACGGCGTTTTCTTTTTTCTTGCTGAATCGTGTTGTGAATACCTTCATACAGAATAAAAAGATAAAATGTGTCAGAAGAGAAGACGCAGTCACAGGTAGGTTTAATTACTTCTATAGATTCATCGTAACATACACGCTGCCTTCGAAATTTAGCTGCTTTGTTTCTGTAATTGGTTTTGCTCACTCTAAAGTTTTCTACAGAGTGCCTCCAGACCAGTAATAGTGTCTTACAGACCTAATTTTTTGAATTTCACCAGCATCTACACCTAAGAGAAAAAAAAAATGAAGCACATAAGAGGTCTCAAACAGATCTTAGACAGGATTATTGCGCACAAATTTTTTTAAGATACATTAGATCAAAAAAAACGTGAAGGAGACAATGAATCAACACCTGCGGATACATGTCCACCATATCTAGATTTGGTCCATCTGTAGTGGTTTTCTGGAGTCCAAAGATCATGAATACCAAGTTGGTTGAAACCAGTAATATATCGGAACAAAATGACCTTGCACATGCTTGTGGTAATGAAAATGATATGACTGTAGGGACTATTATTTCCTTCTAGAAAATTGAATAACCACAAAATTTTACTCCAAATGAAAATAAATAACTTTTTGTTTAAGAGGCATCAAGATAAGACATGCTAAAAAATTGTATATACGCGTTTGAAATTCTCAGCAGCTAAGCAATCAGATAAGAGTTAAATAAAAATGCAATGAGGTATCGTATGAAAATTTGAGACCAATAAAATTTTGAGATGTTGATTTAATAGTGTGATCTGCTCAAGAAGTCACTGAAGAATACTTACATTCAGCAAGTAATTTGCTTCTCCACCTAAAGGATAGAACTCCAATTCAGCATTCAAGACAAACTCCTTGAAGTTCCCATGGGTTGCTAGTCTAACACGATGACCATAATCATGTACGAGAAAGGAATATCAACACCAATAAATTAGTGAAATGTACATTAATGTTCTCCTATCTCTTGATGTAGGTGTTGCTCCTAGAGTGACAAATAAAAAGCTAAGCAAAGGAAATTTCAAGATGTCAAAAATGTCAATACACAGAAAGGGTATAAGCTTATAACCTGTAAAAGTTTACCAATTGCAATAAATGGCGGTACATCTCCTTGGGTACCGACAATAAGCATTACTAACTGCAACTGTTGTATATACTGAAGGTACGTTGAGTCAAGAGGTTCCTCGTCAACTGCCTCACTGCCAGCATCTGCGGTTTCAAAATCAAAACCTCCATGTCTAACATCAATCGGAACTTTAAACTCAACAGTACCATCACGTTTCACAGTACCCATCTGCTCCAGCATTTCAAGCTGTATAATCGAAAAATAACTTCTCAAATCAATGGAAGACTGCAAAAATACGAGAAGAGTAGATAGTATTGTGCATGGTGAAACAAAAACTGGCGTATTTTTCCTAAAACCTTTTGAAGAAGAGGAGTAACTGGAACTTCGATAAAACCAGTTAGCCAAGAACTAGAGTTACTCGTTCATATAAGATATAAAAACTTTGATAGATGTACCTCGAGGAGGACAGGACCATACACTTCCTTTTTAAACTCGCCGATGTTCTTGTAAGTTATAACCGGCTATAAGCCTCGTATATTTTTTCAGCTCCAGAATTTTTCAAAATGAACTAATAGATAAAACAACCAGCAATCCCATCATTAGCTACAACAGAGCATGCAATGAAGGATGCTCGGTGCATTTCTCTATCTCTATTATGATAATTTGTTCCTTAAATAGTTGCACATCAACGAAAGCATACCAGCTTTTCCATGGACAACCTTGTGGTTGGTGCAGGAAAAGTGACTATAGAACCATCTAGATCTTCTCTTTTAGGTATACAAAAAAAAAAAAAAACAGGCAATTGCTTGAACTAGCTCAGTCCCCCTTTGCAAGCATTCATTCGCTAATTCATCTCTGGATAAATAAACGATTAGGGTTTCTTTAGCTTTCACTCCCACATGCAATTCAAGTTTTTGGAAAACCTTATTTGACAAACATATAAAAAAACGAAACTCCAAAACCACCAGAAAAAATCCAAGACCGGTGTATTGAATAGCCCTGTAACCTAAAGAACTCAAGGTGAAAGAACAAAGATTTACTTAAAAAACTCATGCAAGAGTTGACTTCATTTATTTACATCCCTTATCTATAGTTATCTTGCAGATTAATGGAGATGAAAATCCAGAAAAAACTAGAATCGATTTTTTTTAGAAATTTGAGATGGGTATGAAGATTAGGATCCTTTATTCACAGATCTAAAACCAAATTAAACATCGGACGAAAAATTAAACAGGTACAAGCAAGGTTAAGAACGAACCCTATTATGCTTTATAAAGATTTTTAAACATGAAATCTTTGAAAATGATCCTGATGATGAATTAAAACCCTTGATTGGAAAAAAAAAATCGAAGGAAAACATAGATTTTAGGTTTTTGAAACCTAAAATTATCTTTTTTAAAACTGTTCAAAACATCAAATATAGATGATTAATAGAAAAATCAGGGTAAACTTAAACTAAAAATTAAACGAAACCCTAGAAATCGATATACTTAAACTTAAATCTATAAATTGGAAAAATATATTCACATCAGAAACCCTAGAAATCAAAATCTCTAAACCCTATAAACTGAAACGAAAGGATGACACGAACGATTATACCTGGCTGTTGATTTCAGTGATTTTAGAGATGAAGTTCTTCATGCGGAGATGGAGAGGAGATGAATGTTCAGAGATGGAGAAGAGATGGAGAGGAGATGAAAGAGTCTGGCCGAGAAAAATGAGATGGATTTCTTCTCGATAAGGCAGGATATAAGTTAACTTAGGATGAAAGGTGGAAAAAAAAAGGGAAGGCTTGACCGAAGTTTGACTGGGGTGTATTTACCAGTCTTAGTGTTCCAGACCACACACGCGCTTCACACGCTTAAACCCAGCGCAGTTGCAACTCGCAACCTTACGTGTGAGGTTGCAAAATTCGCAACAGATACTAGACGTTGCGAAAAAAAATATCAACGGGGATTAGCAACTAATATTTCGCAACGGCACTACTGCCGTTGCAAATCTGGTTTGCAAATCCCTTAAAATGGTGTAGTGCAATGAGGGATAAGCATTAAAAAAACCACCAAAATTCAATAAGCGCTCCTCACGAAACTTGCCAGTAGACTTATTACTAAAGGAGATCAATTACGGGACCAAATACTTAAAGCTAAATATTCTCCAAATACTCACCCATTAAATTCCTCTAGAAATTCGAATTTATCATGGATTTGGACGAGTATCCAAAAAGGTTTAGACCTGATTAAGGGGAATTTTGTCTAGCAAAAATGGAGCTTCTACAAAAGTATGGGAGGACCGATGGATACCTAATGTGGACACAATCTCACAACCAACAAATTTACAAGAACCGGTAAGAGATGATAACAAAAGAAAATAAATGGGATCAAGAAAAACTAAACAAATATTTTGATCCAGAGGTCAGAGAGAAAATTCAAGCAATAAATCCAAAGAGACAAGGACAAAAAAAAATTAAATGGAAACATCATCATTCATGAAATTTCTTGGCTATGAATATCTACAATTTTCTTGTTAAGCAAGATCAAGATAATAATATCTTAATGGATTTTCCTTGGGAAAAAGTTTGCAAAATTCAGCCAATTCCAAGAATAACATTATTTATTTAGAAATTATTGCAAAAAGCTCTCCCAACTTTATCTGGACTTGGAGCCCATAATTCATCTATTGACCCTTATTGTCAGATGTGTAATTCTCAAGAACAGGAAACTGAACAACATCTCTTCAGATCTTTTCCTTTTGCTAAAGCTGTTTGGTTCAGATTTTCTCTAGAAGTAATACGGACTTGATAAATACTTGGGGTTAAAGGTTGGCTATCATACCTAGATTTGGTACAATTCACAGGAAAAGATAGCCACCATCCTATGGTTCATCTGGAAACATAGATATTCGGTCAGTCAAGGACCTCTTCAACATGAGAAAGATGGTCAGTCAAGAATCATGGATTCGCAAGGGTAATCGAACTGAAGAGGAAGCCACTTCAACGCTCCCTCCAGCAGAAGCTGCTTCAATGGTCTATTCAAGAGCCGCCGCAACGCTCTCTCCGAGACCCACGTTCGCTTCATAATCCTTCTTCAACACTCTCTCCAGACCCACCTCAATGGTCGCATCGTGAAACCACTTTAACATCCTCTCGAGACGTTTCAACACTCAAGCTGCATCAATAATCTGCGCTCCGGTCAAGTTATCTTTGATGTACTCATTGCTCAACATACGTCTCATCCATCCTTCATAAGGGCCCAGCGGAGCATGAAAAACCTAAAAGTCGATAGGAGAAGAGTTATCTTGTGGAAAAGATATTTCCCTATAGTTGAAAAGGCGCGGTGAACAACTCATCATCAATGTTCGGCATATATTTGAAGCTTTCAACACCTCCTGACTTGGCACCAGCATTATCTCCAGAAGACATCTCAACATGGATTCTTTTCTTCCACAATGAAATAAAAGACAGGAGTTAGAACTTGTATGAAAATACAGGAGAGATGTAGTCACACGGCAAGACACAACTCACATTGGAGCACACAATGGCCGGTCCAAACACCATTCAAGTCCGGTACAAATTTTAGTCCGGTACAAATTTTAGTCCTAGGTACAAATTTTAGTCTCGGTGTCGATTTCAAGACCGGTACAAGTTTCAAGACCTACAAGTACAAGTTCCAAGTATGTCAGGCGTATGTGGGTGAGACTCACGTTCAATCAAGCAGACACAACAAGCCCACATTCGATCAAGCAGGCGCAGTAGCCCCACGAACGAAGCAGGTGCAGCAGTCCGTCGATTAGGCACAACCCCACGATCGAGTGAAGCAGGCGCAATAGCCCCTCGACCGAAGCAGGCATAGCAAGGTCGATCGAAACAGGCAAGGCCGACATCATACTAGGGAAACACTCTCCTATATGCCTTTTGAACGTGACATACTCCAAGGACAGGATGACCCGTCCCTCCTGGTAACATCTAACTTTGCCTCATAAGTTTTATCTTTAACTGTCACCATCTCATGCCTACCACACAATAGTGTAACCATTATGTGCTAGGCAGGGGACTTAATGTTGATGGTGGATTTTCGTTTAAGGTTATATTTGTAAAAACCATAGAAAATCATGCGCTGACATCTTGTAAAAGATAAAGCCATCTATAAGTGTTGGATACTCCCTCACTTGATTCACCAAGAATGGAACTTGTAGCAACAGTCCCATTCTGTGAATTTCATATCAGCCTTGTATTTCTGTACTCATTATCGGTGTGGCATGACGACCGAGTGTTACTCTTCTGAGTAACACGAACCTCCAAGCACTATAATGAAACCATGTACGAAATACCCCGTTGATTCTCGGTTGATTCTCGGTGTGTTATACTAGCCCGATTGAGCCCCTCTCGGTGTGTTATACTAGCCCGATTGAGCATCCTAAGACCGACCATATCAGTCCGGATATGATTCGATCGCAGTCATCCAACTCCACAAGCATGATTGGATGACCCCGCATCAATTCCATCACCCTCAAGCGGTATGGAATACACACGGCCGACCCCGCATGGTCGACCATTGGCCTTTGCTTGCCAAGAAACCGTCCATACCAAGCATTATGGGCGGAAAACCCTAAATTAGGGTTTGCGGCATATTACATGTGCCGCAAAACGGTCTCAACCATCCATCTTCGCAGGTATAGATGGAGGGTGTAGATGTAGACTCAAAGGGCCCGGAGCATGTCGACACAATCACCATGTGACCGCCTACACACTTGACCAATCGGTCAAAACCAACCATGGTTGGTTACAACACATTCGCCCACCCTGAAAGAGCATGGTCGCACGGCTTTGCAAGCCAAAATTAGGGTTCAAGCCATCACGCGCGTCCATCTTCTCCGCACGAATGGAGGGTCACAGATCAAATCGAGCAGGTCCGGTCATACCAAAGATGACCACCGTGGGCCCATCTACCCCTCATGTGATCGGCCACGGCATATCATGCCTGGCCAATCCAAAACGCCCGCTCAAACATGCGTGGTTACACTCCCAAATTGCAAATCGATCTCGACCACTCAACTTCACCGGACGAATTGGGTGGCTTAGATCACGTTTTCATGGGACGGTGAGACATGGGCGTGAACATCAGCCTATCATCTTCATGCCAAACCAACCGGCCAAGACCGACCAAGCTAGGTCGTCTTGGAAAACGCTCCGGAAAAGAGTATGGCGCGCGGCTTCTTGCGGTATCAAACTCTTATCGCAAATCGATCTCGACCACTCCTCTTTGCCGGTCAAATTGAGTGGCCCAGATCGCGCTTTCATGAGGGAACGGAATACAGGCGCCTACACCATCATGCCGTCAACACGCATGTATGGTCGGTCCTCTCCAAAACCCTTCCCATGCTTGGTTCTGACCAAGCTGAAGAGTGATGCTTGCGCACCTCTTTAAAAACCCTAATTTCATCAACGGTCGCAGATGGGTGTCTCAAACATCATCTCATCCGTCCGACTTCACCAGCTTGGTTATACAACCCTGGTCATGAGTTATTTGGTTAGTGAGGAGTCATTACCCATCACTTTACCACACCGTAATGCGCACCGCATAAAATACACACGATACTTCACAAGTATCGACTTCCCGAATAACGCATTATTCAATCCAAAGATTACATGCTACCATTCGTGGATCCACGATCCACATTCCGGACATCAATCATGTCACAAAATGGGGGATACATACTGGGGTATTGGTCTCGGCGGGTTTACAGCGTGCAGCGTGCAACACGCCATCACAAGAACGTGTTAGGAAGTCATGGACGGTTAGAGATGAACAGGAAAAGTGGGCAAGACTGGTCGTGTGCTACCGATACACAACTCCACTACTCCATCATTCCACTACCTCCACTTCCCACGAGAAACGTGAATGAGGCTCAATGACTTGTATAAATAGGTTCTGCGCCCTATTTCCAACAACAAGGAATAACGGAGAACAACACAAGTTCAGACGAGACAGAAAATCAACATCCGAGCCTCCTTACATTAACCGTAAGCTTTGCTCACTTTTCGTCACAAGTCATAAGCAAGCCAACATCTTCACAATCTCAACACCTTCTTCGCTTCCCTCCCTAAGATCAACCCCATCTCCTTCACTTTGTGACCGAAACAAGTCCTGGAACGACCATTTCTTGGTTTAGGCCGGACTTGCACAGATTGATCTCTCGAATCTACAAGCACTCACCGCGCAAAGTGCATTTGTTGAAGGTTTAGATTCATTCCTCATCCACACCCCAAATTACCAAATTCTGCAGGAGTAGTTTTCACCCATCAACAATTGGCGACCACGGTGGGAGGTTGATCTATCGGTTGCACAAAATTGAATTCTCAATTCTTCGGTTTTCGGCTCACGATGCATCCTCATCAGAAACCACGGGCGGTTCGAGATACCATGGGAAGTGTAGATAGAATCTTTGGAGGATGTCTTGGCAAATCAAGTCTGGTATCACCGTAAGAAGAGCAGGAGCGAGACATTTCGCCTTTTGAATGACATAGCAAAGACAATTACAAGAAGGATCGCAGGCATCTACTCAAGCAAAGGCAAGAAATGCTTTGAATCCTTAGTCGAGTCACACCTTTACCGGTGGAGAGGCAAAAGAGCGTTTAACCGCGGGTGACTCAGAAAGATGAACAACATGGTCCAAGTCAACAATGAAGAACCAAGGCAACTCCACAGAGGAGAGGACTTGTCAGGAGTACTACAACGTCTACCGGATAAAGAAATGGGGCCTGCAGCTTACGGATCCCTCGCTGGAAGATTTACATCTCAAGACCCTTGTCGAAGCCGTGAAGAAACGCTTGAGGAAGGAGAGATCAATCAAGTAACACGTGAGTACGAGAGGATGGGAACGTTCAATTCGATCACTCGCAGTGATATTACAACACCTCCCATCACTGAGCAGAGCAGCAGTACGCAAGTCCCGGCATCTCATCAAGTGTAACACCTCCGGTAGTCACCGAGCAACAACTTCCACTCCTTCATCGGGACGAGGAACCGGAGGGGCGAGAGGAGGACCATCTCCCATTATTGCAGACTTGATGGAAAAGGGAAGTTCTTGTCAAGACTCAAACGGATATGGCCGCAACTCGGAAAGAGGTACTCACTTTTCTTAAGACATTAACCGATCGATTTCCACATGACCCGCAACAGCCCCCTCGGAGCCAACAAGGAATGAATTCAACGCACCGGAGAAGGTACTTCAATGGCACGGACCTACATGGACCCGATCAAAGAAGCGACATCGATATGAGCGGTCCTATCATGGAGGCTCCTACACCGGGACCGATCCTCACAACGATCTTCCTCGAGTCATTAGTTTCACTGCGGGCCGGTCTGTCATGGAGGCTCCTACACTGGGACCGATCCTCACAACGATCTTCCTCGAGTCATTAGTTTCACTGGTTCGGCCGGTCTGTCATGGAGGCTCCTACACCGGGACCGATCCTCACACCGATCTTCCTCGAGTCATTAGTTTCACTGGGTTCGGCCGGTCTGTCATGGAGGCTCCTACACTGGGGACCGATCCTCACAACGATCTTCCTCGAGTCAATAGTTTCACTCTGGGCCGGTCCTGTCATGGAGGCTCCTACACTGGGACCGATCCTCACAACGATCTTCCTCAAGTCAATAGTTTCACTATGAACCGAGGCCGGTGGATCGGGAAGCGGTTTCTCTAGTGGAAAGTTTATGCAAACTTTCACATCTCTCGAAGAACCGCGGAGACGTTTTCCGCTATCAACCGGAGGAAGGTCACGACCGTGACCTACATGTCACCGCACGCATCAAGGATTCGAGTTCAAGACAACCCTTATCTACACAGGATCGTCTTCATTACTCTCAAGATTCTCGGGACATCCAAGGCTCTCCCGTGCAAGGTCGTACGGAAGCCTACCACAATGACGGACTTCGAGGGAAACCAAACCCAGCACATATGGGAGAAGCTCCGTGGAAAGAATCGACAAGTTCGTTGCATCCCACTCCCCATGTGGGCATCAATTCGGGGAAGAAGACCGACTTGCATCATTGAGGGCTAGTACCCACGATGCATCTTTGCTGACGAAGCATTCTTCTCCATACCGTGAAGCCACAACCCACGTTCACACGAGGAGGGAACGAACTTTTATGGCGAGTCGTGACCAGAAAGGAAAATGGTATACCAAGCATCGCCATTATCACAGAGGAGACCGTTACCCAGTCTCTCCACCTAATGGAATGCTACAACAAAGAACGAACCACAAGAGCAAGTGCTAGATGCTCCACAACAATTTGCAAGATGGCACCAACTCTACAACTGATGAAATTGAAATCGTTGAGGAATCTCCTAGGCCTATCTCCATCAGCTCAACCTTGTGTACGGATAAACGCACGAAGCTCGTGCAACTTCTCAAAGAGTACCAGGACATATTTGCTTGGAGATATGAAGAAATGCCGGATGAAAATTGGTCACCCATCATATACATGTCATACCTGTATCCAAGTCGGTTAAACAGTTGTAGTTCATACATGAGGAAAATGGATAGATCAGGTGCTTTGCATAGACTTCGAGAGACTTGAACAGTCTTTGCTCCAAAAACGATCCTCCTCTCGCCTAACATCGACATGTTAATAGATACAACCAGCGGACACGGCATGTTCTCCTCCATGGATGGATGTAGCGGCTACAAACGAGATAAGGATGTACGAGCATGATGCAAGTAAGATATCTTTTCGAACTCCTCTCGGAAATTTTTATTATACCATGCTGCCATTTGGTTTAAAGAGTGCCGGTTCAACGTATAACCGCTCTATGACGGTAATCTTCCACTGGAGCCGATACCTCAAGGGAGCAGCCTCAAGAAGATAACGATGTCCAACCGTCATATCGAGAGAGATCCGAGGCGAATTACTCTATCGACATGGTGGTCGAACAAGATCCGGGTGAGTCACTTTATCGACAAGCGGTACATGTCTATCACGCTATATTGGAGAATCCGCGCTTTTGGTCATCCTCCTGGAGCTGTTGAACGCTCATCTACAACAACATATGCCCCGATAGAAAGAACCAGGCCCGCCTAAGAGCCTCATAATGTTTGTAGGGGCATATATCTCACCAACAAAGCGATACAACATTCAGCCTTCATGAAGCAGTTCCTTGAAGCAAAGAAGAGGAAAACCACCAAGATACAACATCATGCGCGTCCATCAACTCCAACTCCAAAGTACCACGTGCACGAATCCCACAATGATGAAACAACGTCCAAGGTATTCCATACCGGCTCGACAACAACCACTACGGACAAACCATGTAAACCACGCTTGGGGATCGAGGCTCGCATGAAGTTCCTTCACCGTCGATCAAGGACCTATTCAACATGAGAAAGATGGTCAGTCAAGAATCATGGATTCGCAAGGGTAATCGAATCGAAGAGGAAGCCACTTCAACGCTCCCTCCAGCAGGTCGCTTCAATGGTCTATTCAAGAGCCGCCGCAACGCTCTCTCCGAGACCCACGTTCGCTTCAGAATCCTTCTTCAACACTCTCTCCAGGACCCACCTCAACGGCCGCATCAGAAACCACTTTAACATCCTCTCGAGACGTTTCAACACTCAAGCTGCATCAATAATCTGCGCTCCGTTCAAGTTATCTTTGATGTACTCATTGCTCAACATACGTCTCATCCATCCTTCATAAGGGCCCAGCGGAGCATGAAAAACCTAAAAGTCGATAGGAGAAGAGTTATCTTGTGGAACAGATATTTCCCTATAGTTGAAAAGGCGCGTTGAACAACTCATCATCAATGTTCGGCATATCTTTGAAGCTTTCAACACCTCCTGACTTGGCACCAGCATTATCTCCAGAAGACATCTCAACATGGATTCTTTTCTTCCACAATGAAATAAAAGACAGGAGTTAGAACTTGTATGAAAATACAGGAGAGATGTAGTCACACGGCAAGACACAACTCACATTGGAGCACACAATGGCCGGTCCAAACACCATTCAAGTCCGGTACAAATTTTAGTCCGGTACAAATTTTAGTCCGGTACAAATTTTAGTCTGGTGTCGATTTCAAGACCGGTACAAGTTTCAAGACCGGTACAAGTTCCAAGTATGTCAGGCGTATGTGGGTGAGACTCACGTTCAATCAAGCAGACACAACAAGCCCACATTCGATCAAGCAGGCGCAGTAGCCCCACGAACGAAGAAGGTGCAACAGTCCGTCGATTAGGCACAACCCCACGATCGAGTGAAGCAGGCGCAATAGCCCTCGACCGAAGCGCAGGCATAGCAAGGTCGATCGAAGCGAGCAAGGCCGACATCATACTAGGGAAACACTCTCCTATATGCCTTTTGAACGTGACATACTCCAAGGACAGGATGACCCGTCCCTCCCGGTAACATCTAACTTTGCCTCATAAGTTTTATCTTTAATCTGTCACCATCTCATGCCTACCACACAATAGTGTAACCATTATGTGCTAGGCGGGGGACTTAATGTTGATGGTGGATTTTTGTTTAAGGTTATATTTGTAAAAACCAGAGAAAATCATGCGGCCGACATCTTGTAAAAGATAAAGCCATCTATAAGTGTTGGATACTCCCTCACTTGATTCACCAAGAATGGAACTTGTAGCAACAGTCCCATTCTGTGAATTTCATATCAGCCTTGTATTTCCAGTACTCATTATCAGTGTGGCATGACGACTGAGTGTTACTCTTACAGAGTAACACGAACCTCCAAGCACTATAATGAAACCATGTACGAAATACCCGCACGGAGTTGATTCTCGGTGTGTTATACTAGCCCGAGCCCTCTTGGTGTGTTATACTAGCCCGATTGAGCCCCTCTCGGTGTGTTATACTAGCCCGATTGAGCATCCCAAGACCGACCATATCGGTCAGGATATGATTCGATCGCGATCATCCAACTCCACAAGCATGATTGGATGACCCCGCATCAATTCCATCACCCTCAAGCGGTATGGAATACACACGGCCGACCCCGCATGGTCGACCATTGGCCTTTGCTTGCCAAGAAACCGTCCATACCAAGCATTATGGGCGGAAAACCCTAAATTAGGGTTTGCGGCATATTACATGTGCCGCAAAAACGGTCTCAACCATCCATCTTCGCAGGTATAGATGGAGGGTGTAGATGTAGACTCAAAGGGCCCGGAGCATGTCGACACAATCACCATGTGACCGCCTACACACTTGACCAATCGGTCAAAACCAACCATGGTTGGTTACAACACATTCGCCCGCCTGAAAGAGCATGGTCGCACGGCTTTGCAAGCCAAAATTAGGGTTCAACCCATCACGCGCGTCCATCTTCTCCTAAGCACGAATGGAGGGTCACAGATCAAATCGAGCAGGTCCGGTCATACCAAAGATGACCACCGTGGGCCCATCTACCCCCTCATGTGATCGGCCACGGCATATCATGCCTGGCCAATCCAAAACGCCCGCTCAAACATGCGTGGTTACACTCCCAAATTGCAAATCGATCTCGACCACTCAACTTCACCGGACGAATTGGGTGGCTTAGATCACGTTTTCATGGGACGGTGAGACATGGGCGTGAACATCAGCCTATCATCTTCACGCCAAACCAACCGGCCAAGACCGACCAAGCTAGGTCGTCTTGGAAAACGCTCCCGGAAAAGAGTATGGCGCGCGGCTTCTTGCGGTATCAAACTCTTATCGCAAATCGATCTCGACCACTCCTCTTTGCCGGTCAAATTGAGTGGCCCAGATCGCGCTTTCATGAGGGAACGGAATACAGGCGCCTACACCATCATGCCGTCAACACGCATGTATGGTCGGTCCTCTCCAAAACCCTTCCCATGCTTGGTTTCGACCAAGTCAAGAGTGATGCTTGCGCACCTCTTTAAAAACCCTAATTTCATCAACGTCATCGCAGATGGGTGTCTCAAACATCATCTCATCCGTCCGACTTCACCTGACTTGGTTATACAACCCTGGTCATGAGTTATTTGGTTAGTGAGGAGTCATTACCCATCACTTTACCACACCGTAATGCAAGACTCGCATAAAATACACACGATACTTCACAAGTATCGACTTCCGAATAACGCAGATTATTCAATCCAAAGATTACATGCTACCTTTCGTGGATCCACGATCCACATTCCAGGACATCAATCATGTCACAAAATGGGGGATACATACCGGGGTATTGGTCAGCGGTTTACGGCGTGCGGCGTGCAACACGCCATCACAAGAACGTGTTAGGAAGTCATGGACGGTTAGAGATGAACAGGAAAAGTGGGCAAGACTGGTCGTGTGTTACCGATACACAACTCCACTACTCCATCATTCCACTACCTCCACTTCCCACGAGAAACGTGAATGAGGCTCAATGACTTGTATAAATAGGTTCTCCGCCCTATTTCCAACAACAAGGAATAACGGAGAACAACACAAGTTCAGACGAGACAGAAAATCAACATCCAGAGCCTCCTTACATTAACCGTAAGCCCGCTCACTTTTTCGTCACAAGTCATAAGCAAGCCAACATCTTCACAATCTCAACACCTTCTTCGCTTCCCTCCCTAAGATCAACCCCATCTCCTTCACTTTGTGACCAAAACAAGTCCGGGAACGACCATTTCTTGGTTTAGGCCGGACTTGCTTGATTGATCTCTCGAATCTACAAGCACTCACCGCGCAGTGCATTTGTTGAAGGTTTAGATTCATTCCTCATCCACACCCCAAATTACCAAATTCTGCAGGAGTAGTTTTCACCCATCAACACAAGGATAAAATTTCTTCAGCAATTGTCTACATATTTGCAAAAAAGAATTCAGAAATCTAACATTTATTCTAATGTATTTGATAAAAATGAAATTGCAAACTTCTTCGTACTATATTTACTAGTAATATACTCTAATCTTTTCATAAAAAAAGGTAATTTTCCGAAGGTGTAATATGGGTTAGTTAAACCAGAAAGACTGTAAATATTTCATTTAACCAAATTATCTCTACAAATATTTCATTTGAGCAATATCTCGATTGCGGTATAGACAATATCACTCAATAAGGTTTTCTTCGCTTAACTCTTATTCCATATGACACATTTGGTTTGTCATGCCACCTGATATATCCATGAACTTCCACGGTAAATAAGTTTATTCAAGGGTTTTCTATCTTTCCTCTCTGAAATATTAAAACCCTATAAACCCTTCGAGGTTTGTCGGAGGATAAATCAGAGACGTGATATGGATATTAGGACAGGGATTTGTAAGGATCTACTTTTAATTTGTTCACACTGGCATTTTTGTACCGATCTTTCTAGCTTTTCTTTGTGAGGTAAGAGGGCATTTTTCTTTCGTTCTATCTCGAGGTTACAAGGTACTAGGAATGGATTTTAAGCTTGTAAGGGGTCTTTAAGTTTTGGATCCTATAATTCTTTTGTTTCTAAAATCTTTGTTTTTTTTTTTTTTGGGGTCCGCCTAAAAGTTTTTTCTTATGTTGTTTTCAAAACTCTTCTTAGTTAGAGTAAGTGATCTTGGTTTTAAATGAAAATTGGTTTTCTACAACTTTGTATTTTGAAAACTCATCTTTAATCTTCTCAAAGATGTTGGATTTATTTTCAAAACTTCTTGTTTTTGATTTTTTTTTTTTTTTTTCAAATCAATTTTTCTTCAAGTATTTTAGCAAAAGATAATCTTTCCTTATTTACCCTGTAGCATCTTTATGCTTGTGTATTTGATTTGTTCTAATTTTAATTTGACCTCTCAACGGTTAACCCAGCCCTGAAAGAGATCTATTTTATCTTGTGATTATCGACGCTTGTAATGCTTCTTATTCAATTTTGGGAGATTTATTTCAAATAAAAATAGTTGTTCCAGAACCTGTCGAGGGTATTAGTCCCACATTGTCTGGGTTATCTATGATCCTGCGGTTTATAATCCTTAGGGCCACCACACTCATTGCCAATTGGTTTTGAGTTGGATGCCCATATTCTAATGTGGTATCAGAGCATGCTATTTGTGTCGAGTCATTTGACCGCATCTTTACTCCGCGTCACCCGATTTATTGTCCACGCGTTATACCCAACAAGGCTACATGTGAGGGGGAGTGTTGAGATTATTAGTCCCACATTGTCTAGGTTATCTAAGATCCTGCGGTTTATAATTCTTAGGGCCACTCCACTCGTTGCCAATTAGTTTTGAGTTGGATGTACATATTCTAACAGAACCACTAAAGTGTAATCTATGGTTTGATCGTTATGTAATTAATGTAATGTCACTTTCACTAATCGCGTTTTTAAAGTGAAGCCCCCAGGTAAATCCTTTCTTCCCCTCTTTGATTTTTCTCTTAATCCTTCTTTAAGCTCATGTTTTTCTGATTGCAGATTTGCACTTTAGTTTTCCTAAATCTTTGAGTCAGCTCGCTGTGTGGTAGATTTATCCTACCGAGTTAACTCACTGACCTAGTTGGTAAATATTTGTCTTTCTCTTGTTCGTAACCTTTCATTGTCCCGGTCTTACGACCTTGATTTTTCGTGTTTGTGACTTTTTCAAGTCACAGGTTGGCCGATTCTCTGCTGAGAAAATTGACTTGATCTCTCTTTGCTTAATTTCTTTGTCATTGAGGTCTCTTCGGAGGGCACAGGATCAATCAGGGGGGTTTTCTCTTTGCAATATGTTGTTCTCACTATCTTGATAGATTTATCACTTGAGTTGGAACTTGCGGTGGATGAGGTAGAAGGAAGCACATAAAGGGGCGAAAAAAACTCTTCTTAGACAATTGATGTTATCTACTTTTTAATCAATGTAATCTTCGATTTTAGTTTCCGTAAGAAATCTTGTTCTCGATCTGATCTTCTAGTATAATCATTCTAGAAGTGCACCAGAACTTCAGTTAATAGCTTTTTGCTATAACTCTCTCTTCTTAGATTCTAGTACTTAATTAATATAGACGCGTTACGCGTATGACAATATCAACTGGTTGGTGAATCAATCAATCAATCAATAGTGAGAAATTACTCTCGAAAATTTCAGGCTGCAGATAGCATTTGTCAGTGTATAATTTCCGACCAAACCGCCATTTTTGCTAAAGGCAAAGGGACAATGAACGCGGAATGTATATCTATCGGGATGGGACAGAACGCGTCATAAAATTTGATCCCAGGCCCCCTCCCAAGTTCCAAATGTGTCTAGCACAACATTTGTTTTCAAGGATTTTCTTAAGTGGCTTTGTGTAGTACTAACCTTACTTACTATGGATGGATGTTGAGATTCATGAGTGAAAAGTTTTTTAGTCAATAAAATACAGCTTGTATATTATATTCCAATAAATGTAGATAAAGAAACAAAAAATCCTTGTCCTAATCATGACCCAAACCCAAAGAGGGGATTGATGATTGTTGTTGGATCATAAATATAGCTAACAGGTTTTAAATTAGCTAAAAGAGATGTTATTAGTTAGTACTTAATTAGGTTTCTACCTAGAGGTTTCTACATCAATTACTCTTTATTGATATAAAATTTTGAAAGGCTCATTTTTCCACTCTATATAATTGTTGTACACTTTTGTTAAAGATAAGAACGGTTGATGTGCAAGAAAAATTCTTGAAATATTCATGGGGAAGGAAAGAAATTAGACTTGATAGTCCATGGATTTCTTTGATAGATACTTGAAATGATATTTAATAATTAGCTGACTCAGTAATAATGGTTAAAAATTCCTTTAACTTTGCCACCTAGGGAAAAAAAGCATTATGAGGAGATGATGTAATTCCTAAGAGCAACTGCAGTGGTGCGACCATAACCAAAGAGCAAAGAGGAAAAAAAAAACTAAAATTTGGGTTTAGTCCGTGTTGTAACGCAGATGGAGGAGACTAAAATTTGGTCGCGCAACTTTGAGTTACGCCCCAACCGGCGCAATTCCAAATCTCGTCACATTTTTTTTTTTTTTTTTTTTTATTTTTGTTGGGCGCAACTAAAAGTTGCGCCCAATTTTTTTTTTTTTTTATTATTTTTTTTTAACTTAAGTTGGGCGCAATTTTTTTTTTTTTAAATTGCGCCCCATTTTTTTCAAATTTTTTTTTTAATTGTTGGGGCGCAACTTTGAGTTACGCCCATCAGCGCAACTTCAATTTACGCCCGACTAAAGACCAGACTAAAGACTAAATATGGTCTGGGTTTTGGTTATAGTCCGGTCTTTGGTCTTTACTCCGTCTCCACTGCGTCTGTTTTTTACCAAAAAATTTGGTTATACTCCACGACTGTGGATGCTCTAAGATAGGCCCTCATTGATTCTTTAATGCAATGGAAAATAGACACCAGTCAAGGCTGCACAACAGCTACATAAAACAAGCAGAAACAACCAAACTCAACAAGCTTTTGTATCGCTCCTCACTCGCCAAATTTCTCCAGCGTTTGAAATTTTTGTTGCGAGTTCACACCGGTAGCGTTGTTGTGACACCAGCGTACTATACTTTTGGAGATTCCATTTGATTTTGTTTTGCCCTTTTAAGAAGAAAAGAAAAAGAAAAGGAATTTCTTTTCCATTTCTTTTGTCCTCATTTGTATTAGAACTATAACATCGACAAGAGAGGTGTAAATCGAACTTAGATTCAATTAATATATTCAATTAGTACCTGCAGCAATAAGAATAAAATTGTGAATTACACCTTGGAAACGTGACTCAACAACAGGGAATTACCTTTGAACAAAATCAAATTGCTGCTAATAGTAGATTAACCTTCTTTTTCTTTGTTTCTTTGTGCGTGCAAGAAGGTCAGATTTGCTTATACTTAACTATCAAGTGTCGATGAAATAACTACTTAACTACTGAGTTTTTCAGATTGAGCCAAAGAAAATGATCAAGTAGCATATATTCTTGTTAGATGGAAATCAAGTGCATTAGCTCAACAAAAAAAGGGCAACCAGTGTTTTATTTGGGGGGTTATAATCACCATGACTATCTTTGTGACCAAAAGAAAGGATGAGAGTTCCCCCGTAGTCGCCCGGTTGCTATAGAAAAATAAAAACAAATAAATCAAAATCCACCTATTTGTGCATCACCCTTGCACCCAGCCTTATCTTGGCAAGAGATGAAAATTTAAGGAAATTGTGATATTCTAAGGTTTTACCTATTGGCCACCCACATTTATTCTATTTGCCACCTACTTTAATTGTCACCCCCATTTATCCTATTTACCACTCACGTATCTTATAATTTATCCTAAATACTACTCTTTGACTTTTTATTTACACCCAATATAAACAAACAAAAAAAATACTAACCCTAAAAGATTTATTCTTCTCCCCACCGCCGCCATCCCCATCCCCTGTCTCCAACTGGAAACACTACTTATGATGCAAGTACAAATTTTACCACCTTAAAACTGATCGCGATATATGATGCAAGGGCAAGTTTCATCACCCTAAAATTGATCGTGATATATGATGTAAGTGCAAGTTTGATGCAAGTGCGAATTTTATCATCCTAAAACTAATCGTGATAAAATTAGTGTATGATGCAAGTGCAGTTTTCACTGATGCCAACAATGCTTCCACAGCCTTCTTGGATCCAATGAAATCAAGATGCATGAAGTTTTATTTTTCTTTTTTCTTAATGTTTCCAATTGGACGGGCTTCAGGAAATAATTTGACAACTTTTTTATCTTCTTCTCCCCATTTTTGTTCGACAAATTTTCAGTCTATGTTACTGGTCATTATAAGTATTCGGCAGCTTGTGCCATTTAAATTTTATATCAAGTCTTACCTGATGTCGCTTTAATAATAATAAAATAGAAAATCATAAGCTGAACGATTACGGTTAAACAGAATTCTAACATAACTCTAATTTAGGTTTATTAATACCTATCTACTGAAAAGGATCAGGGAGGAAGAAAACAGGTAAAGTACTAGTTAAAATTATAGTCAAATTATATTTGACTTTTTATAGGTGGTAAATAGGAAAATGTACAATTAAAAGTAAAATTAGTTGAGAGATTTTGTTATGGTTCTACCTATTTGCCACCCACGTTTTTCCTATTTGGGTGGCAAAATTAGTTTATCACTGTGCTTCTAGAAAGTAAAATTAGTTTAGAAACGTGGGTGGCAAATAGGTAGAACCTATTCTAAAGCCTTTATCACTGTGCTTCTAGAACAATGGTATGTCTAATGCTGCGAACGGAGGGCAATTCATGCACCCAATTATTCTGCACTCTGAGGATTATGTATGAAATGAAATAACAAGCTGAAAAGCTTGGTAATAGTGTCGCTTTAATCTGTACATTATGTATGAAATGAAATAACAAGGACTCATTGAGCTAATGTGGCGGCGTAGTTCCTCAGTCTGTTTTCGTCGAACAAACAAAAGTAAGACTGAAATAACAAATATTTATAAACTCCGACGAAACTAAAGTTTGAGTATCAACATAAGCACCTAAATGATTAAAAAAGACAAGAACTAATCTAACTCATAGTCAGCATGTTTGGAGCACAGAAATAACCAACAAGCAAGCTCTTAATGTTAATTTTCTCAAACCGTAGTGGCTCAGGTGTAAATTTTCTGGCAACCATAACTGAACCTTAGTGAATAGGCCTTTTGACATCAAATCCAGGCTACGAGCAATCTACCAACCTGATCACGTAAACAAGGAGAAACATGGAGAAGTTAATTCTCAATCGAGTATCCAAGGCCATCCATATTCCATGAGGACTACAATCAGCAACAAGAACAAGATAACTTTGTCTTGATTTAACTTGCGAAATGTAAAACCCGCCGCATTACATTTTCGACATTCTACAATGACCGCCTTCAAGCTTTAGTTGTAGATGCTAAATTTGGAAGTTATTTCACACATCAATGGCATGCTTATGAAAGTGTCTAAAATTGGCAGTGACTTCATCCGGATTGCCTGTAGAATGTAAGATTAACCTTGCTAGGCAAGACCGGGGCTAACTGACTTTTTACCTTAAAACTCATTTTAGAGCTTTCATATTCTCTATTTTCGTCCTAACCTAATTTTACACCAAATGCACCTATTTCCTATTAGCTTACCAGAAGCCTTGTAAGTATTAATACAACTCTAATCTCTTACTTTATTCTTCGTTATGAATATGTTATGTTATAGGAATCTAGCAAAAAATCTTAATTCAAAAATCAACCAACAACAGCAACATGTATCAGTATCAGATAAGAAAAGCATTTTTTTCCGCCCGCTTGCTGTATCAAAACCCAAAAAGTAAGAAAAAGAAATGCATTTTGACTTGCAATACTGATATTGAACATTAGAAAGCAAATGTGATGGATATGCCGAACAACTCAAGTAACAACATGCATATCTCTAAAATGGCACCAACATCCATATCAATAATTCCTAGTCAAACAACCCGAGATTCAGTATTCCTCATACGGAACCTGATGACAAATCGCAATTACGTATAATGCAGCTCACCAATTTACAGTTACTGGCTTCTCTGCACATACTTAGTAACTAATGATCTTCACACATTACGAGTAATGACACCAAAGAACATACATAAACAGTTAAGATTAAACATACATTTTATAGTCCTTTGAGATGGAAACTTACTTACAACTGAGGGAGTGAGGGTCGTATAATTTCATCGACAAAAGAGGTGTAAATCGAACTTAGATTCAATTAATATTCAATTAGTACCTGCAATAAGAGTAAAATTGTGAATTACACATTTGAAACGTGATACAGTGACAGGGAATTACCTTTGGTGGTGGATTTAACTTTTTCTATCTTTTTTTTCCCATGTCTCCGACTCTCCACTGTGCAGGAAGGTCGCATTTACATTTGCTTATGCCTATTACTTAACTATCAACTGTTGATGATATAAATACTTAACTACTGAGTTTTTCAGATTGAGCCAAAGAAAATGATCAAGTAGCATATATTTTTGTTAGATGGAAATCGAGTAGCATTAGCTCAACAAAAAAAGGGCTACTACTTGTATAGTATCTGGTGTTTTACTTGGAGGGTCATAATCATCATGACTATCTTTGTAACCAAAAGAAAGGAGAAAGTTCCTCGTAGTCGCCCGGTTGCTGTTATAAATAAATAAAATCAAAACAATAATAGAGAAAATCCCCTATTTGTGCATCACCCTAGCACCTAGTAGATGTTTGTCAGATTATCTTGGCAAAAGATGAAAATTGAAGGAAATTGTGACATTCAAAAGACTTTATCACTGTGCTTCTAAAACAATGGTATGTCTCAATCATCATCTTGGAGTGGTTCACGATGGGCGAGGGCCGTGAGGCTAGTTAAAATGCTGCGCAGAGAACAGAGAGCAATTCATGCACCCTAATTATTCTGCACTCTGAGGATTAGTCTTATGACAAGCTGAAAAAGATTGGTAATAGTGTCGCTTTAATCTGTACATTATGTATGAAATAACAAGGAGTAAACTAATGTGGCGGCCTAGTTCATCAAACAAACAAAAGTAAGACTGAAATAACAAATATTTATAAACTCCGACGCAACTAAAGTTTGAGTAAACATGAGCACAGAAATAACTAACAAGCAAGCTCTTAATGTTGATTTCCTCAAACCATAGTGGCTCAGGTGTAAATTTTCCAGCAGCAATAAGTGAACCGTAGTGAATAGGCCTTTTGACATCAAATCCAGGCTACGCGCAATCTACTAACCTGACCACGTAAACAAGGAGAAACATGGAGAAGTTAATTCTCAATCGACTATCCAAGGCAATCCATATTCCATGAGGACTACAATCAGCGACAAGAACAAGGTAAATCTATTCATTATGGTTAACATTCAAACGTTTATGACCAGGATAACTTTGTCTTGATTTAACTTGCGAAAAGTAAAACCCGTATAGGACCTATACAAAAACCACAGATCACTGGCGCATTACATTCTACAGTAACTTCCTTCAAGCTTATGAAAATGTCTGCAATTGGCAGTGACTGCATCCGGATTGCCTGTAGCATGTAAGATTGACTTTGCTAGGCAAGACCGGGGATAATTGACTTTTTACCTTAAAACTCATTACAAAGTTATCATATTCTCTATTTTTGTCTTAGCCTAAATTTACACCGAATGCACCTATTTCATGTTTGCTTACCAGAAGCCCTGTAAGTATTACTACAATTCTTATATCTTGATTTATTCTTCGTACAGAAGACGTTATGTTATAGGAATCTAGCAAAAAAATCTTAATTCAGAAACCAACCAAAACACAGCAACATGTCGGGTGAGAACTGCAACAACAACAACAAAAAAAAAGATCTGCTGTATCAAAACCAAAATTAAAAACAAAATGCATTTTTGCAATGCTGATATTGAACAGTAGAAAACGAATGTGATGGACATATCAAACATGTGAAGCCAGATTAACGACATGCATAGATCTAAAATGGCACCAACTTCCATATCAATGATTCACTAGTCAGACAACCCGAGATTCAGTATTCCTCATACGGAACCTGACGAAAAATCACAATTACGTACAAGGCAACTCACCATTTTACAGTTACTGGCTTCTCTGCACATACTTAGTAACTACTTATCTTCGCACATTACAACTAATGAAACCAAAGGATATACATAAACAGTTAATCTTAAACTCGAGATGGAAAGTTACTTACAACTGAAGGAGTGGAGGTCATATAACTTCAGCAGTGGCGGAGCTACATGTAAGTTGTGGGTGGCCATGGCCACCCCAACATTTTGCAAAATTCTCTAGGGTAGTAGACAGATTTGGACCTAATTTTCTAAGTTGTAGTTAGTGGCCTCCCCATTATTTAAATTCTGGCTCCGCCGCTGAACTTCAGTACACAAAGAAGAAAAACACAATCTGTTTAACAAGTTACAAAGACAATTAAGCTAACTTGTGAATGCATATAGACATTTTATACTGCTTTAGATCACTCAACTAGCAGAACATCCCAATTCAATTACCCAAATTTTGAACCATAAATAAAAAAATTGATCAAAGTTAACAATACCTTAAGAATTATCGTGGAACCACCCACACTCTTTCCTTCAAGCATCATCCATATCTCTTACACTATCCTCAGACTCCTCATCACGCATGATGTCCGTAGGCATACAATCATGCATCAACTTCAAAATTACCCTCTCTATTTCCTTGGTATCCTCAGTCCTAGTTTCCTCAAAAGGACGTTTGTTTTTTGAATACTTGCCCCAATTAATTTTGCACATATCCTCCCAACTCATTGAATTGAATGCTTCTATCACTTCTTCCGTAGAAGCATCCTCCTTAAAGGGAAAATCTACCCCCTACAAAAGGAGATGAAACATTCAGTCAATCAAATTACAAAAAAATAAATAAATAAAAACGAAAATGAGATTTATGAATTTGAAGTAAGAAATTCTTCCAGATAACTAATTTTGTCGATTCCCATCTTTCTTCTGCGGTAACCTTCTATATCCCAACAGTAACGACGAATCCTTTGTGTCCCTTCGATAAGACCTAATGCCGATGCTGATGATGTCTTCGAAGAAGGAGATATCTTAATTGCTCTCATCGCCATTCTTATTGTTTTCCTGATAATCTTTTCTCCAAAATACTATACTATACTGATGATGCATATGGTAGGGGTGATGGATATCCCCAGTTAGTTACCTAAAATGTAGAAGCCGGCTTGATTTCCGCTTCACGGCTTTCTGTTCTAGGTTTCCCGGACCCGGTGACAGCGTGAATAAACTTGATCAATTAGCCATATGAACTCAGTTTCTGCGTCATCATAATTGGACGAGCAGAACTGCTAAACCCGGAATAAACTTGATTTACCTAATTAAAAGCACCGGACCTGTGTTGGCATTTGTTAGACCCAATGATCCAAGTCTACCGAGTATAAGGTCAACTCACTAAACGAGGGAGGATCCATCTGAAAAAGGTGTTGGAGCTCAGCTTGTTGCTAGGCTTTCATCCAATTTCTTATCAGTTGATAGTCTTTCTGATTTGTAATTTGAATCTGAAAATATAAAAAGATCGAAAACTTCTATTTTTGAAGGTAAATCTTATAAATACGGCCTTTACTCTTTAGATATTTCCATTTTTCGGACGTGTCAACCATAATTAATTTGTAAATACCCTGTTAAAGATTTTTTATTTTTTTTTTCTTGATAATGAGTACCAGGAGGAAAACAACTAGCCAAGCATGGTGGAGACCTGCTCGGCGGAAAGTTCTGTGAAATTACAAGGTTCATCCTGGAATGCCTCTATTGTGGTATTGTTTGAGACATTCCAGCATATATCTAATATGGAAATAAGTTTTGGCAACCAGTGTTGCCTGAGAGGGTTACATATAATTGTTCTAAAATAGTAAAAGAATTCGACCGAATTATCGATAGTTTCATTATTGGTGAGCTTTTCTGGATTTTTCCACTTTTGCAAACATTTTCTCCCCAGCTTCTTGTCTTCTACTTCTAAATTGCAACTCCTCATCCGGCGTTGTTGTAGCCATTTCATTGCATGAATCAGGCCAAGAGACCTGGCTACACCAATATCTAGTTGTCTGCTTTTGAAAACTCTTGCTGCTACTGCTTGTCCTTTTTCATTCTTCATGAGTAGAAGGATACATGTCATATTAAAAGATTCTTTTTTGCAATAGACCATTATGGTAATGTTTGGTATTTGGATTTGTATCTGCAAGTCTTGAACCTGGTTCAGAGTGGGTTTTCTGTTCATTATTGTCTGGTTGGTTTTGAAATTGATGCTTTTGATATGGCTATGGACAAGTATGATTGTTCTTCTTTGGTGAAGCAGTTTCATTTTGAAAAACTTTAAGACATCGAGCTTTCCATATAAACCAGCACACAATTGCACATAAATCTTCCCAGGCAACATTTTCTATGGGACTCAACTGGTTATTGGCAAACCAAGATTCTAACCACTGTCTAATATTCATTCTTAAGCAACCATTCATGTTACAACTCAAACCAAACCACACTGCCTTACTGAAAGGGCAGTGTAGCAGAAGATGGATAAGTGTTTCCTCACTGCTATTACATAATGAACACCAAGGGGAAATCGGAGGTATTCGATTACTAAGAATAGCATTGACTGATATTATCTCATGGTAGCATTTCCAAATGAAGAGTTGCACTCTTGGTAGCACACCTAATCCCCAAATGTTTTTCCAGATCGTGTTGTTGCTTCCATGTTGTGAGTTACTATTGTTTTCATTGATTAGGTGATTGTAGGTTGATTTGACAGTGAGATTTCCAGAGTTTGACAAAGGCCAAACTAGTTTATCAAGATGAGCATCATTGGTAGGGAGACCTAAACTTAGAATGTTTTCAGCGACTCTAGGGGGCATGACCTGGTTTATGAAATTCGTATTCCATTCCCCATTTTCGCTCTGGATGATATCACTCACCTTGCGAAGAGTGTTTCCAATGATAGGAACAATTTCAGTCCTACTTATGGAGTTTGGAGTATCAATAGGAATCCAGTTGTGGGACCAAATTTGAATGTCTTTTCCATCCCCTATTTCCCAAACTCCTACCTGTTGGACTAATCGAAGACCAAGGTACAGACTTTTCCATAACCAAGAGCTATTCGGCTTAGCTTTAGAGATATCTAGAGGAGATACTCTTTTGAAGTATTTAGCTCTAAGGATTTGGGACCAAGGATGGTTCGGGTTCATGATCATTCTCCAAGCTAAGCGAGCTAACATTGCAATATTGAATTTTCGAAATTTTTTGAAACCCAGTCCTCCTTCCGATTTTAGCGTACAAAAAAAAGACCATTTTTTAATGCAGAAACCCCTATTGTTATCTGTGTTGTGGCCCCAAAAAAACGACCTGTTTAGAGAATCCATTTTCTTTGCTATGGTTTTAGGAATAGCAAAACAAGCCATTTGGTAGGTGGCCAAGGAATCAGACACATGTTTAATCATGATGCCCTTTCCTGCAGGAGATAAGAGTTTATTGATCCACCCAGGGAGTCTAGATTTTAGTGTTTCAACTATAGGTTCAAAACATCTTATTTTAGACCTATGTGTGAAAAGTGGAACTCCTAGGTACTTATCATCCAACTTAAGCCGACCTACCTTTAGGATATCTATAATTTCCCTAGCTTCTCTATTTTGGACATTTTTGCTGAAAAAAATCCCTGATTTCTCATAATTTATCAGTTGACCTGAACCCTGGCTAAACATATCCAAAATTTTCAAAAGATTTTTACACTCTTTTTTTTCAGCCTTAGTGAAAATAAGACAGTCATCTGCGAAGAGCAGGTGGGAGATGGATGGGCAATCTTTGCCAAAATTAACTCCATTGATCATCTTTTTTTCCTCGGCATATCTTAGGACTCTCAAGAGGCCCTCCATACATATAATGAATAAGTATGGCGACAGAGGGCCACCCTGTCTAAGGCCTCTACTAGGTTTGAAGAAACTAGAGGGGGAGCCATTTACAAGAACAACACTAGATGGGGTGCTAATGCATTGAAGGATTAGGTCAATCCATGGTTTGCAGAAGCCTAATTTTTCCATCATCTTCACTAGGAAAGGCCACTCAACTCTATCAAAAGCTTTAGACATATCTATTTTTAAGCCCATGTAACCTCTTTTTGTTTTTTTCTTTATAGAACGCATGGTGTGGATCACTTCATGAGCAATAACAATATTATCCGTAATTTTCCTGCCAGGGACAAAAGCCGACTGAAAAGGGGAAATAATTTTTTCAAGGAAGGGCTTTATTCTGTTTGCTAGCAATTTCGAAATAATTTTGTAAATGGTATTACATAAAGAGATGGGCCTAAAGTCGGCAGGAGACTCGGGAGACTCTTTCTTAGGAATTAAGGCAATAAAAGTTGAGTTTATCTCTTTTAACAAATGTTTAGACTCGAAAAAACCTCTTATCGTTTTTGTTAAATCATCTTTAACCAGGAACCAATTTTTTTGATAAAAGATTGGTGGGAAACCATCTGGTCCCGGAGATTTGTTTGGGCCCATATCAAAAAGAATAAGCTTTATCTCCAATTCATCCGGTGGCCTAAGCAACTTTACATTATCCAGCTCTGTAATGCTACAAGGAATAAGATTTAGAATCTGGTCAGAGATGATAGGGGAGGAGGTAATAGCCATAGAAGCAAAGTGGTTGTATAAACAGTCCACGATGCCTGTCCTCTCATTGCACCAAGTACCATCCGGCTGTTTTATGGTTTCGATTCTCAGTTTTTTAGCTCTATATTTAGCAGAGGAGTGGAAAAAACCTGTATTTCGATCTCCTAAACGAATGTTGTTATCTGTGGCTTTAGTTTTCCAAAAAGCTTCCTCATAGTTGTACCATTTTTCGAGATCCTCTGTAGCGGAAATGATCCTAGAGTGGTTATCAGGCAATTTTAGCTCAAGTTTTGCATACTCAATTAATTGGTTTAGAATTTTGATGTTTTGTTGAATATTACCAAAATGGTCCCTATTCCAAAGCTTGATGTTTGCTTTACGTTTTTTTGCCTAGTAACTAACTTGAAAGCATAAGAACCCACTGGATCTATATCCCAAGACTCCTCAATAACCTGATACCACGAAGGGTCTTCCAGATAAATACCAAAGAATTTAAATGGTTTCGCTCCGTCTTTCCAGCATGGCGCAGTTCTGACCAGAACAGGGCTATGGTCAGATCCAATGGCCGGCAAATGGTAGACCATGGCACGAGGGTGGGTATCGAACCATAAAGGATTTGCTATGACCCTGTCGAGTCTAGCTTCTATGAATTTGGTTCCTTCACGTTTATTCGACCAGGTGAACTGGTAGCCCACAAAACCCAAATCGATCAGCTCTACATTATTGACTAGATGGGTGAAAAAAAGAGTTTCATTCTGGTCTACAGGCTTGCCCCCGCACTTTTCTGAATCGTTCAAAACAAAGTTTAGATCACCCGCCACTAACCAGGGGACCTCTACAGATCTAGACATTTGGTAAAAGTATTGCCAGCTCATATGTTTTTTAATTCTATAAGGACACCCATAAATCCCAGAGAACATCCAGACCGTTTTACTAGCTATATTGGTTACTAGGGCATCTATCTGATTATCCGAAATATGGACAATATTAAGATCTAATTTAGAAGACCAAGCTAACGCCATACCACCAGCAGTACCAATCACACCCTTAGGATTCACAATCACCATATTATTGAAGAAGATTTTGTTCAAGGTTTCTTTTACTTTGGTTTCTTGCTGTTTGGTTTCTTGTAGGAAAAGGATGTCGGGTTTATGTTCATCGGCAAGCTTTGTTAGATGAGAAGATGTGAGGTGTTTTCCTAATCCTTAGCAGTTCCATGCCAGAATATTAAGAGACATTGTTAAACAATTCAAAATGCAGTAATTCTTGATCTGCCTATAATAGTAATGATGTAAGTTTAGGCTTACCTAGTTATCCTTGATTGAGCTATCTTCCCCGATGCTGGCATTTACTTTTGTTGTGGCTTGTCGAGGAACGTCGACATTCACCCATCTCTCAATTGTATCTGTACCTCTGTTCTTGTGGGTAGACATTTTCATTTTTCTTTTGTTATCACTACCAGGTAGGTGTGCTGTTCTAGATGTGTATGGGTTCTGATTGGGGGTAATTTCTGGTTTGTGGCTTTTAGGTGAGGTCTTGATTTTATTGTCAATTGTTGTTGAAGCTACCAGACGCCTCTCAATGGCATCTGAAAGCACTTCCCGTAGCCTTTTCTCATAATTCTGGGTAAGTAGATTTTTTCTCACTGGCAGTCTTCTCACTTTCATCTTTGGAGTGTTATGGCATCTAATTTTTTTGCATTTTTCCTTCACCGCGCCGCCATCCGAGCTTTTATGCACTTCAATTTCAGCTAATTTATTTTCTTGTTTAACATCCAGACATTTTTTCTCTTCCATTAAATTTTTTCCTGACTTTGGTAGAAGTAGAACTGCGCACTGTGTAAGCTTATCTTTTGCTATGTGTGACAGAGATTCTTTGCTTCTTGTCCTCAACTTCTTCCATGGTGGCTCTTCTCCTTGCTCTGAACTGGCTTGTCTTTTTCTCAAATCATCTCCGTCTACCCATTGGTCTTCGAGGTTCAAATAAATTCTGAAGCTTGGAGAAATTGCTTTGGAATAAAAAACCCCAAGAGACGTATTCTCAAAAGCGGTAGTGGAGGCAGCTGAATTACTTTCTTTTCTCTCATAATGAATTTGAATTTGATTCCATACTAAGATATCCACTAACTCATAGATAAGCAGGTTTACTAACCACCAGTAAAGCTTTAGGGAAAAAATAATTTGAACTGCAGTAAGATGGGTTTTGTAGAGATATAATGAGTTTAGGAAAAACATTATGGGCAGATTTTTTTTTTTTTTTTCTTTTTCTGTTTCGGTGAACGTCCAACTGCTACAATTAAGTTAACAAAGATGGAAAGTGGGGGCTTTAGAGCTGAGATGAATGGGTTTAAAAGGATTTGAGTAGTCTGAAGGTTTGATGGAGGAATGGAACCAATAGAGATAGCAAAAGAAATTGAAAATGAATACCCTGCAAAAACAGATGGATTAGCACAACATAGAAGAGACTGGATCGTACATACATACCTTGATTCTCATTTGTAGCCTAGCTCGGGGAGCTCGAGATAACTAGGTAGATGGCTAATCACTCAGCAGACATTTTCCAATCGATTGATTTTTTTTTCTCAATTTTTTCTTTGCTTTCTTCAATAGCAAAAGAAATTCCGCGGAAATGTGTAAGTTTTGAAAATTATTGATGGATTAAACTAAGGATCTTAGTATAAAAGTAGTGATCGAACAAATCAAACACTAGATCTGTTGATAAATTGTTGGGAATTTTTGAAACGGATAGAAACTGTATTGACTCATTTATCGCCCGATTCACGGACGCTGTGACAGTTTTGTTTTATCTTGTTAAAGATTCTTTAATTCCCTGTAATGAGGGTTAGTTTCCTCCGAAGGTGAGCTTGTATATGCCAATAAACTTGCGACACTTGTTATGCCCCTTATTATAAAGGCAAATCCTATTATGTTTTCTTATTCTGCTCTTTTTAATTTGGAAACAGAATCAAAATTGATTCGTTTAAAAATTTGCCATATTTGTACATATATATACTGCGTACATTCATCTTATCAAATAAAATCACTATAAAACACCACCAAGAAATCAGAAATCAGTATTCATTAGCGTTATACTTAGTTTTCATTTCAAGGCTGCTTCTGTTTCAACTTTCAATCATAATGTCATCAAAATCATCATTCTTAGTTTTAGGATCTATTGTTGTCATCTTCTTATTTACTCTTACTTTATTGTGTGTCCAATCAGTTGATGGTTTTAGTTGGGGACCAATTTTTATGAATAAAAAGAGGGTTACCGTACAAAATGATATATATCCAAAAGTAGCTTTAAAACTCCATTGTTGGTCAAGTGATGATGATTTTGGTGAGCATACTCTGTATTACAAACAAAATTTCAGATGGAGTTTTAAGGTTAATTTTAGGCAGACAACTAAGTTTGTATGCGATTCAAGTTGGACTGGCGCGGATGGTGGAAACCACTATGTACGGTTTAGCGCTTACAAAGCAAAAAGAGATTGGGGGCATCATTGTGGAGATTTTTATTTTTGGAGCCTTCGTCAAGACGGTGGCTACTATGGTGATATTATTGTTGATCATTATCCGGTCAAAAAGATGTTTTCTTACTGAGAGAAGACAACTTGATGTATTTGATTCTTATTTGGATTCAAATATTTATTGAAAAATTAATAAAAAGATATTTATATATTGAAAAATGAATTAGGACTGAATTCTTGAAAATTTGTGTTGATGAATGTTTCTTGAGAACCCGTTACTAACCTGACATTTTATTGCAGTCTTGATGTTGTAAGTTTGTCGATTAGTTGGAAATATACGGATACCTAAGTTTGTTGGGTATTAGTACCATATATTTTTTTTCCCTTCCTCATGAGACAACAATGGTGGGTACAGCCATAGGAGCGTGCGACTTGCGAGAAATGATTTTTAAAGCTTGAAAGCTCTGCAACTCTTCAATTCAATTTAGATATGAAATGTATAGCTTCAACTGGGGTTACCAATCAAGATGAACTTTGGGGCAGTAAAAGTATCATTTCCTTTAGAGCCGTCTGATTATGAATATGTATACAATTGGCAGTGACTTCATCCGGATTTCCTGTAGCCTGTAACATTAATCTAGCTAGGCAAGACCGGGGCTAATTGACTTACCTTAAAACTCATCTAAGAGCTATCATATTCTCTATTTTCGTCCTCACCTAATTTTACACCAAATGCACCTATTTCCTATTAGCTTATCAGAAGCCTTGTAAGTAATAATACAACTCTAATCTCTTACTTTATTCTTCGTTACGAAGATGTTATGTTATAGGAATCTCGCAAAAAAATCTTAATTCAAAATCAACCAACAACAGCAACATGTATCAGGTAAGAAAGGAATTTTTTCCCGCCAGCTTGCTGTATCAAAACCCAAAAAATAAGAAAAAGAAATGCATTTTAACTTGCAATGATGATATTGAACAGTAGAAAGTGAATATGATGGACATACGAATAACTCAAGTAACAACATCCATATCAATAATTCCTAGTCAAACAACCCGAGATTCAGTATTCCTCATACGGAACCAGATGAATAATCGCAATTATGTATTAGGCAACTCACCATTTTACAATTACTGGCTTCTCTGCACATACTTAGTAACTACAGATCTTCGCAGATTAGATTAATGACACCAAAGAACATACATAAAAAGTTAAGATTAAACATACATTTTTATAGTCCTTTGAGATGGAAACTTACTTACAACAGAGGGAGTGAGGGTCGTATAATTTCAGTACGAAAAGAAGAAAAATCGGAATCTGATTACCATGTTACAAAGATAATTAAGCTAACTTGTGAATGCATATGGGGGTTTCACTTTTTATATTACTACGGTGATATTGTTGAAGATGGTTATCTGGTGGAAAAGATGTTTTCTTACTGAGAGAAGACAACTTGATGTATGTGATTCTTATTTGGATTCAAATATTTATTGAACAATTAAATAAAAATATATTTATATATTGAAAAATAAATTAGGACTGAATTCTTAAAAATTTGTGTTGATGAATGTTTCTTGAGAACCCGTTACTAACCTGATATTTTATTGCAGTCTTGATATCGTAAGTTTGCCGATTAGTTGGAAATATACGTATACCTAAGTTTGTTGGGTATTAGTACCATAGATTTTTTCCCTTCTTCGTGAGACAACAATGACGGGTACAATCATCCGAGCGTGCGACTTGCGAGAAATAATTTTTAAAGCTTGAAAGCTCTGCAACGCTTTAATTCAATTTAGATATGAAATGTATAGCTTCAACTGGGTTATCAATCAAGATGAACTTTGGGGCAGTAAAAGTATCATTTTCTTTAGAGCCGTCTGATTAAGGTCGTCACCTTCACCGGTCTCACCAACATCTTAATGAAAATATCATCAAATCCTATCCTATTTGGTATAAAAATGATGTTATTGAAAATATTCTCATCTGGAATTTTGGAGACTTTGGATGCCAATTTATGGAGACGTGCAAATATCATGATAAAGCTCATGCCATGATCCTACGTCCCAGATATGAAATGGACACTTTTCGTTGGCCTCCTCGCCAGTGGTAGAGGCGTATCTCTTTACTCGTGTGACTACTTTTTCTAGTAGCACAACTAAATGGGCAAGATCATGGACCTTGATTCACATGATAAAATCATAATTAAATGATAAAACACAAGAACATAAATAAGATAATTGGCGAGTTTCGTATTGTTGTGTTGTGATGTTTTATTTTATTTTTCTAAAAAAGATTATTTTTAGAAATAAATTTAATATCAAAATATTAAAAAAATAAATAAATCGAGTTAAGTTAAGATTAACCAAGAAACAAGTGGGCGCCAACACCCAAATTTTTTTAATTTGGTAATTTTTATAAGAAACAAGTTGGGCGCCAACACCCATTTTATTTTATTTTTTTAATTTATCTTTATAATTATTTTTATTATTTAATAAATATTATATTTATTCATTTAATAAAATAACTAGAGTAATTACACAGAAATGGTTGGAAATCGGGCAACAATTTGTGCCCCGACTACTTCTTGGAAAGCCAACCCTACCCTATGAAAAAGAGAACTACCTACTTTGTTAGTTGCGTCATAATTAGTTAAGCAGTTCTTCAATTTCTTCAAGAAAACAATCATATCCTCTCCGAGTTCACCCAATGTTAAGAAAGTCAAAACTCCAAAGCCATAGTCATGTATTGTGCACTTGTCTAAATATTTGTTACATTTGCGGGAAACAGCTGCAATGATAGCTTGAGCCGGTACAAAACTGCGAGTACCTCTTCCGGTAAAAGGTGAGACACCCGTGACATCGAAGCATACATCTCGACCGTTTTCCCAATTGTATACAAGTATATCAGCAGGCCTCAAGGGAGCATTCCTCTCTGACAGAAAATTCATTGGTACTTCTTTTCTAGCGGCAACACTAGCTTTGTAACAAATGTCCATAACTACATCACTTACCAAATTGCGAATAAAATATTTGAGCCCGTCTTCGCTAGCGCAATGGAGAGCATGATCGCCGAAAATATCCATGTCTCGTTTACAAATAGAACAAGTAGTGTCTTCGGGGGAAAGTGGCACACCCAATATGTATTGGGTTACAACCCTGAACTGTCGCGGCCCAAGAGTTTGATTTAACCCAGCAATTGGGACCACTTTCAAATAATCCATTGCATGTTCAATAATATTACTTTACCATAATTAATAATTTACTCGGTACATGTACCATGACAAATATAGTCACGAACAAGGTTGAGTATACGTACCTGGTACACGTACTTGCCCTGTCGAATATTTTCAGATGCGCATAAAATTCTTTTTGTGAGATAATTAGCACTTCAATAAATCTCTAACAACACTATATAGACATGATTGATCACATTATACCTATGGTTGTGACTCAAACTAAATTCTTAAGTGTTTATGAAAATGATTAAGCTTATAGTTTAATTGGTTAGTTTCGGCCAACCATCCATGAACAATGTCTTTGTACACAGTTCGGTTACGGTTCATCATAACCAAAGTGTATATCTTGAAATGTCAATCACATTTAAAAGATTCATCTAACGGTGGATATTGTTTGTTTGGCTCCAAAGCTATCTTAGCTTAAACCTAAAGCAACATATATACTTTGAGAGTCTATATAAGGGGAACCACAAGCAACTGAGATCTTTGAATCCCGACACTATCTTTGTGTGTCCTAGTTGTAAACTAGAGTCATCCTTTTCCTAAAACCCTTTTAGGGTTTACCGACTAAAAAGACTTCATAGGGATTCGTGAATCCTGGTCCAACTATCTTTTATCTTAATAATTCATGTATTCTGATCTTGTTTGATTGTTGAGCTGCTCACTCGAATAAGATAGATACAAATCGCAAAGTTCTCTTCGTCTCAGACTTTGTGATTCCACAGGTTTAATACTTTTGAGGTGAATAATAATATAGGCTTCTCCTCGGGAAGCATAAGTCCAGATTTTGAGATTAGATAGACTTTGTCTATTGCTATCGATTTCCAGTCTCACCTTGATCTACGATCAAAAAAAAATCAACATATATGCTTATCTATGGGAGGCAGATTGGTTTAAAGTCTTCAATTGAGTTGAAGCAACTCTTAGGCTGTAAAGGACATCAGCTAAGGGAATCTATTGCTCGGAGTCCTACTGGGAGTCAAGAGGCGTAAGGAACGTGACTGTAACTGAATTGATGTGAGGGTTTAATTCGATCTCAACTATATTCTAGTACGAAGTTAATTGGTAGAAGGATAGTGTCTGTAGCGGCTTAATACAATTTGGTGTTCAATCTGGACTAGGTCCCGAGGTTTTTCTGCATTTGCGGTTTCCTCGTTAACAAAATTTCTGGTGTCTGTGTTATTTTTTTTCCGCATTATATTGTTTATCTTTATAATTAAAATATTATAGGTTGTACGTAAATTGATCAAAGTAGATACATCCATCCTTGTTTGTTGGGTACGACTTAATTGATTCTTGGATATTGATCTTTGGAATCGTCCAAGTACTCTCACACGTAAATCAGGTTCACAGACTTGTCTTTGTAAACTTTCTGATTGTGGGAGACAGAGATACAACTCTAAATATTATTCCTTGACTGAGATTCATTAAGTTGAACTCTCAGAATTGTATTTAAGGTTGTCCATACAGGTTGCCTAAGAAAAATTTGGTGGTGTATTTTGGTACCCCGCGTATCGCTATATTTGATTAACATTTGTAACAATGTATTTCTCAAGCAGTATGTCTACTTAACACTCCATATGATTTATTAAAAACTCCTTAAGGATCGTGTAATGAGCTTTATAAGCAAAATTTGTTCTTTTCCATCTTCACTATTCCTCTCGAGCTCGCAATACGACCTCAGAAATTGTGTCACCCCTAGGCTAGGTCGATATCGATTGAGAACATGAATTCTGCAACTTATTTTCTTATAGTTCCAAATCGACTGAAGTACCAGCTACATTACGATTATTCGGGTTGTCGGTGTCATTGCAAAAATTTTCGTAAACCCTCTCTCAATAACTCACATTCACTAAATGACTTTACCATCATTCTGCACCTTAGCCGTATAACTTACTACAAAATTTCTAAACATATATTAATATTTATCTACAGTGAACTCTGCAAGATTAATATATGACTGAGCCATTGCTCAGAAATAGGCATGGGAGATGGATAATGTGTGATTTTAGAAGTAAAAATAATTAAATTTATAGAAGATGAGATTGTATCTGTTGGATAAACTAGTCATTATCAGCTCAATCAGAAATGAAAGTCGTCTCGAGCAGAGCCAAGCCTCAGCCTTCCCTAGTCGATATGTTATAATTGATCCGGTTGTCTCAACTTGAGAAGGGATGGGTAAACGCTCAAATTCGAGTCTTATACATAGTTTTCATTTCAATCGTAATGTCATCAAAATCATCATAAATTTTAGGATCTACTGTTGTCATCTTCTTCTTTACTCCTATTTTATTGTGTGTCCAATTAGTTGATGGTTTTAGTTGGGGAGATGTTTTTATAAACAAAAAGAGTGTTACTGTAGAAAATGACATAGATCCAAAAATAGCTTTAAAACTCCATTGCTGGTCAAGTGAAGATGATTTTGGTGAGCATATGTTGTATTACAAACAAAATTTCGGATGGAAGTTTAAGGTTAATTTTAGGCAGACAACTAAGTTTGTATGCGATTCAAGTTGGACTGGCGCTGATGGTGGAAACCACTACATACAGTTTAGCGCTTACAAAGCAAAAAGAGATTGGGGAAACCATTGTGTAGATTTTTGTTTTTGGAGCCTTCGTCAAGACGGTGTCTACTATGGTGATATTGTTGATGATTATCAGGTCGAAAAGATGTTTTCTTACTGAGAGAAGACAACTCGATGTATTTGATTCTTATCTGGATTCAAATATTTATTGAAAAACTAAATAAAAAGATATCTATATATTAACATTCAACATTTTAAATTAAAACTAAAATTCAATTCTTAATTTTACAATAATTTTTAAAACAACCCTCATCGAAGGAATTATTACATAAGAAACTCGTTGGGAGCCTAGCAACAAGCTGAACCCCAACCCCCTATATATTGAAAAATAAATTAGGATTGAATTCTTGAAAATTTGTGTTGATGAATGTTTCTCGAGAACCCGTTACTAACCTGACATTTTATTGCAGTCTTGATATCGTAAGTTTTCCAATTAATTGGAAACATACGTATTAGTACCATAGATTTTTTCCCTTCCCCATGAGACAACAATGACAGGTACAGTCGTCGGAGCATGCGACTTGCTAGAAATAATCTTTAAAGCTTTAAAGCTCTGCATCGCTTCAATTCAATTTAGATACGAAATGTATGGCTTCAACTGGGTTTAACAATCTTAAGATGAACTTTGGGACATGAAAAGTATCATTTTCTTTAGAGCCGACTGATTAAGGTAGTCACCTTCACCGGTCTCACCAACATCTTAATGAAAATATCATCAAATCCTGTCATATTTGGTATAAAATCAATCATATGGGAATGATGTTATTGAAAATCTTCTCATATGCAATTTTGGAAACTTTGGATGCCGATTTTTGGCAACGTGCAAATATCATGATAAAGCTCATGCCATGATCCGACGTCCCAGATTTGAAATTGCCACTTTTCGTTGGCCTCCTCGTCAATGGTAGAGGCATTTCTATTTACTCATGTGACTACCTTTTCTAGTAGCACAATTAAATGGGCAAGATCATGGACCTTGATTCACATGATAAAGTCATAATTAAATGATAAAACGCAAGAACATAAATAAGATAGTTGGCGAATTTGGTATTGCTATGAGTTTTAGAAAAGTGTTTTTCTGTTGTACGATGTTGTTTTATTTTATTTATTTATTTTCTAAAAAAGATTATTTTTAGAAATAAATTTAATATCAAAATCTTAAAAAAAAATCGAATTAAGAATCGTACAAAGCTTTGATTGGTAACCTAGAAATAAGCTGGGCGCTAACACCCTTTTGATTTTTTTTTAATTTAATTATCTTATTCTATGGGATGCCACTAGAGCGTTTATTGAACAAAATAAGAGTTTTACATTGGATTGACAGGGAGTGTTGGAAGCCTGGCAACAAGTTGCGCTCCAACACCCTTTTGGATAGAAATTCCTACCCTATGAAAAAGAGAACTTCCTATCTTTGAATTAGCGTCATAATTAGCTAGGAAGTTCCCTAATCTATTAAGAAAGCAAACAAAATCATCTCCTAACTCACCCAAGGTTGAGAAGGCTAAAACCCCAAAGCCATAACCATGAGATATGCACATATCTAAATATTTATTGCGCTTGCGGCTGATGGCGACATAAATAGCACGACCCGGTACGAAACTACGAAGCCCATCACCGGAGAAAGGAGAGATACCCGTGACATCAAAACAGGTGTCACGACAATTTTCCCTATTATAGACTAAGATGTCAGCCGGCCCGCGACCTTTGTCATTTGCCACAAAGCCCAACGAAACTTGTGAATCCAACTTTATAACAAATATCCATGACCACATCTCGACACAAGTCATGTCGAAATTTAAGGCCAACCTCGCTTGCATAATGGATGGCGTGATCTCCAAAGGTGTCCATATGATGATCACATCATGTGCATATGCTATCCTAAACAAACAGTGGTATTCCTAGACGATATTGAAGTACCGCCCTGAAGTGTCTAGGCCCTATGCTCTGGTTGAGACCAACAATAAGAATAGCTTTTAAAAAGTCCAATGCATGCGTCATCTTGTTACCCTGCCACAAAATTATATCTCTAGCTGACATAACGAACTTGGTAGGCAAGTCTCGCTTAACAACGTTGAAGTAGTGAAGCAACTTGGAAATGCTTTCATGCTCTTAGGCCCCTTCTTCCCCGAAAGGGGGGGGGGGGTAGGGGGGGGGGGGGGGGGGGCAGTATCACGAACATTGAACGTGGATGAGGAGAGGCCACGGGTCTGCATGTACGTATCGAGAGCAACTTGGAAAATCCAACACGTAGTTGAAGTGTCAGTGATGCTTAAAATAGTGCCTTGTAGATCCTGAGTCTGGATATGTGATGCAATATAATAGTATTGGCCAGTGTCATCCATTATGTACTCCCCCAAGCCCCCATCTTTGATGGGTAATGTAGCTAACCTCTGTTGAAGAGGGCCAAACCTGCGCCATCACTGGTGACCAAGTGTTGTAAGAACTGAAACAAGTGACGATCAAAATGATTGCTAGCAACATGTAACACTTAAGGATTATTGGTACGTACGTAGGGTGAAATAAAGCTTAGAAACTCCGGTACAGTTGCGCAACAACAGCAATTCGCATTGCGGGTCGTTTTGTTTCTTCCCAGAGTCCATCAAGGGAACGGTTTTACCAACTCTATCCATAACCAAATCATTGTTGTATTGTTCATTCGTACTAACTGGTCCGCCAAGCATCTTGACACCCTTTGAAGCTCTGCCTATATTAGCAGGGAACACACTATTCGCAAAACTTCTAGGATATGTAGTAGGCCAATAAATTTCAGTTTTCTTGATGTTTAGGTGAAGCCCCCTAGCAGGTCCTTCGCGTTGGATGATATTAAGAGCTTTAGAAAACTGCAATGTGTCTCCAATTATAGTACCATCGTCAAGGTACCATGCATTGAGATCCAAGGCGCAATGAGCAGCTATGTTGCAAACTATGGGATGTAATGTCAGAGCAAAGAGCAAAGGACCAAGAGGGTTGCCTTGCTGAACACCTTTTCCGAGGATAGGGTTGATTGATTGTAATATAATTTAGCTAGTTTGGCATAGAAAAACTCGACCCAATTTGATATGCTTGGGCACTTCTCCCTCACTTCTTTGATAAGCACAAATCTATCAACCAAATTGAATACATTCTTGAAGTCTATAAGCATCATAGTGAGATCTGTGTGTCTACCTTTTAGTTCGAATATCCTATTTGATGAATGTACCCTCTCCCCCACACGGCACACCAACACCGAACTGATGATTTCCTAAATATGTTGTCATTGCAGTACTCACACAACTCGCTGCCAACTTAGAGCAAAGTCATCTCCATATTGTGCCAATGGCTATTGGCCGGAGACCCCCATCAGGTTTAAGCAATGGAGTGAGGGGGGCACTGGCAATGTACTCACCCAAACTAGCAGGGCATTGGCCAGAAAGCCAATGATTCACAACACCTGCAATGGAGGCCAATAGTTCATCGGAGACGGCAGCTGCTGACCCACTCAGTGGGTATAAAAGATGTTGAGATCTCAATTCATCTTTGCCACAAGAGGTGCCTTTGGGGAAACTCCTAATGGCTGCCAGCACATCTTTAGCCTCAACTGCAGCAGGTGTAGCATTATTGTCCGGAGGAATGGAACATGGAGGTGCATATGGGTGCTTCTGTTGTAGCTCGTGCAGAGTGCCTTCATTAGGAGGTGCAAGACCATTAGAAGACAAGATTCTAATAGAAGCTGTATAATGCCCATAGCTAAGCTTCTTTTTACAAGCCTCAATATTTGTTTTTTGCTTCTTTTTATTGTGTTTCTTGCTCCTTTGATTATCCTTATTAACCTCCAGAACTTGTTGAACTAATGTAGTGCACCCATCAGGTTCCCTCCACTTGAGCAATGCTTGATTGATGGATACTGATTGTAGTATTTTCCTATTTCCGGATCTCCCCTTCATAGTGCTCTTAGGCATATAAAGATTAAGGGTGCAAGTAGGCAGTAAGAGCAATTGTAACCATGATGATAAGTTACTGGGTTGGGCAAGGACTTTGTCTAGGGACGCTTTGAGGGTTCTAGAAAAGTTAAGTCTCTGCAGTGAGGTGGAATGCTTGAAACTGTAGTAATTTGTTTTTCAAATACCAAATCAAGCAACCTTGTAGAAAGACTCACAGAATCATCGGCAATGGCTGTACCAGCGTTGCCCGTAGGCACATGAGTATGTGCATCAAGTTTGTCCACATCATAAAGCAAAAAGTTAGCCTCTCTGCCATTAAAAGGTCCTGGTAAAACTCCACCGTGATGATCACGGCATGGCCTTTTCCATGAGTACTATTGAAAACAAGGTAAGCAAAGCCACATCTGCAAATTTTTCAAAAGTCTCTCCCAAGCCCTATAAACAGTAATCTCAGTACGGATTCTCTCACGGCAAACAATGATACCATCAGAAGTGGATATGTGCATGTCTTGTATATGCTTTAGGATGGAGGTTTTGGCGTAGCCTTCCCCCCCTACACCATCTGAACATCTCTCATAATGTTTGTAAGGGCAATGACACATCGTATCGTCATCGGGATCGTTATCAGAGCATGTAGATTGTTCTTGAGAACATGCAAGAAGGCCTGCAGAGGAAGATGCAGATGAAGCATTAGACAATCCTGCAGTTGGAGTCGCTCAACCAGATGATGATCTAGTTTGAGTCATTTTCACGATGAAGAAGAAAATAACTACCCCTAACCGTATCTCAGAGGTGAATGGAAAGATGGCACTGGATGGAGTGAGAGTAGTATCAAAAGATGTAGGAATAGATGGTGAATCGAAATATGTAGAAGATGGATAGGGTTTGCCGATGATTGTAAGTATAATAATGCAAAGAGTAAACACATTTTTTCAATATCGTGGTTTTCGCCAGAGTTTCGCTCTCCAACGATCCTTTCTAATATTTTTTTTTGAATAATATTATTGGATAAAGAATATTATTACAAGAAACAAGTTGGAAGACTAACAAGCTAAGCTACAACAACGTAATACTACATTAGTTGAAGGGAAGGTTGATAGGGGGCTGATTTTTTTTATGCTTATTTTTATTATTTAATAAATAATTTATAATTAGCCTAT
Source organism: Papaver armeniacum (assembly GCA_023531295.1). Classification (NCBI taxonomy): domain Eukaryota; kingdom Viridiplantae; phylum Streptophyta; class Magnoliopsida; order Ranunculales; family Papaveraceae; genus Papaver; species Papaver armeniacum. Next base: position 204,738 of record JAJJWW010016716.1, read on the forward strand.
TTCCAACGAACAATTTTTTTCACGAGACCAAAATCAAAATTTCGCCAAGGGAACCGAATGGCGGATAGGGGGCTGATTTTCAAATATTTTTTTTTTTATACTTATTTTTATTATTTAATAAATAATTTATAATTATGGATTACTTCAAAAAAAAATTATTTCAAATAGAAAATATAGGAACAATTTTTTTTATATAAAAATAAAATAGTAATTGTACAATATTCTATACGACTGAGCTATTACTTAGAAATAGGCGTGGGAGGTGGAGAATGTGTGATTTTAGAAGTAAAAATAGTTAAATGTGTGATTTTAGAATATGAGATTGTAGCCGTTGGATAAATTAGTCGTTATCAGCTTAATCAGAAATGAAAGTAGTCTCAAGTAGATCCAAGCCTCATCCTTCCCTTAGTCGATATGTTGTAATTGATCCGGTTGTCTCAATTTGAGACGGAATGGATAAACGCTCAAATTCGAGTCTTTGCCCATTTCGTTTACGTATCCCACTTTTTATGCTCATAGGAAAATTTGAGCTAGTTAATAATTGGGTGGAGTATTAGACCCATGAACTTCCACCATAAAGTTTCTTCATAATTTCATTTTTATCTCAAAGAGGTAGAAATATTGGTCTAAACTATGATATAAGTTTGCAGTGATGTATGGTCGGACATACTTCGATGCGCTTGTATACAGAATTTGAACACATCCGGTACCAACACTTGAGACTACAGAAATATTTAATAATCGAAATCGTGTGAACATGATTTATTTCTACAGTGGCATGTTTAAAACCAGAAGGCCCTAGTTACACGTTAAAGTTTGTGGAACCCAGAATTTTCAAGAAGGATTAAGAAAGGGACAAACCTACATTGAATTTGTACGAGACAAGAAAATATCGGTCTTGTTAGACCCACCGAAGAATTTGCACCGTGAACACACCAAGGGAGATCGCACGGATCCAGGGCAGCAGTGGCGGATCCAGAACTTTATGTTGGTAGAGGCACTCTACAGAAAATTATTATTTTATTTTTCTTATAAGAATAATCTCTTTATTATATTAATACATTTGGTAACTGTCCAGGACGATTTTTCATGTCATGGAACCGTCCTATGATAACCTTTTTATCAACAATATGAAAAATGTATTTTTCAATATTACAAAGCAAATTATCATTCATCCACTCATCTGCCATTCGATTGTAAATGCAGTTCTTCGCTAATTAAATTTTCTAGTGGTGCTTTATAACACTGAATACCATATACAAACTACATAACTATTGTTTTAAATTTACTAATCGAAAATTAAAACATATAAATAAAGGTAGAACTTTTCCACTTACATCATCAAATGTATTAGGAATAGGAATAAGAGATAGTGATAATTTTTTATCTCTTGATATGTTTTCATTTCCTAATGTTTCACTTGTTTCCATTGGATTTATTGGTGTTGATGACGTGTCACTTCTTTTAATTATTTTAAAAATCTTTCGATTATCCTGATTTCTTGGTGTCGATTAGAGTCAAAAGACAATGACGACTACTCCAACATTCATTATGAATTGGTGCCTTGGTGGTGATGACGTTTTAGTAAAAGCCTAAAATACATAAACTTGCAAACCGTAAAATAGGAAAGTCTTGGTTTTTACCTATTTTGTAGCTAAAAATATCAAATATGCATTGATTACGAATATTTTGTTAGCTAGAAAATGTTCTGAATATGTTTTGTTACCTATTTTCCTTGATGAAAATCTAAATGGATTTATTAGAATAAGCAAAAAAAAAAAAAATCTAGGTGTTTGAGGGTGAAAACGGTTTCTGCTGATTTCGGTAATTTCGCGTGAGTGGGTGAGAAACTGAGTCTAAACCCTAAACAATGTACTGCAAGGGAGTACTTTAGATTCGAGAGATCAATCTGTACAAATCCGGCCTAAACCAAGAAATGGCCGTTCCAGACTTGCTTCGGTCACAAAGTGAAGGAGAAGGGTTGGTTTTAGGGAGGGAAGCGAAGAAAGTGTTGAGACCAGAATAGTTGATTCTGGAAGAGTAGTTGTTTGACTTGTATCAGAAAGTGAAAGCTAACAGATGGGAAAGCTAGCAAGTGGTTTCTGAGTGTTGTATGCTCCTGACCTGAACTTGTTGTTCGGTGGAAATAGGTAAGACCCATTTATACAAGTCGAAGTGAAACGTACTCTGGTCTCATTAAGAAATGGAAAACGGGTGAGTAAATGGGAGGAGGTGGTAACCGGTAACGCCCGGAATTGATGTTCCATAAAAGAAAGCGTTTCACCATTACTCCTTGTATTTACTAACCGCCTCATCCTTATGACACTTTCTTATAACGGTCGTAGTGTACGCCGCACGCTGTAAACCGCCAAACCAATACCCAATGAGCATCCCCCAGTTTGTGACATGCGTTGATGTCTCGAGTGTTTTCGTGGAAAACATGTAGCTACGTGTGTCGTGGCCAAAGGATTTGGCGTTTATAGCCAAGTTGGTGCCGTGACCAAAGTATAGGCATCATAGCCAGGTTGGTTGATAAGTGCATATTTTACATATATTTGGTGTTCATTCCATGCTAGTATTTGTTGGTTTTCTTGCAAAGTATTGTATATTACGCTTGTTTTCTTTTATTTGTGTTTTATTAGATGAATCATCCTAAAGAAGTCAAATAGCTACAAAAGTGAAGTCACAAGTGAAGAAAGGCCAAAGACCCAGCGGAACTCATGCAAATGGAGGATTTCTAGTCATCATTTTGTAGAGGAGGAGAAGACGAAATCAATGGCGAAAGAATGAAGTCATTCTGAGTTTGTATGAAGAAGTTATGAGCAAAATAAGAACTTGGAAGACTAAAAGGGCAGAGTGGTCATTTCCAGGACAATTGATATCGGCACCCCAACTGTACGTCAAAGGTAGCCATTCTGTTAAGGGGTGCACTGTTTCAAAGGAACAACTAAAGGCAGTCTTGTCATTTACTGGGGGAAGCTGGAATTCAAATGTTAGGAACTCGACAGAGGTTTGGTTTCCGGGAACCATTGTTGCAGACGAATGAGAGCTGTGGTGATTCTCGGTGATTGGACTTGAACAGGGAACGTGGTCGTGCCACTGACTGGTGGTGTTTGATACGGTTAGCGATGGGCTCAGCTCAGCTCGTGTTAATGGCAGTCATAGTGATGATCATGATGGAGACCACGAGCAGCTAGTGAGGTGGAGAAGAAGTACAAAGTCTCAATGGATGCTGTCAGGTTTTGAGTTGCTAAACAAGGACCAATCAGGAGAGCTTGGAAGTGGTGAAGGTCGAAGAGATGCTCGAGATGAGAACAGGAGATGATGTTGCCGATATCGATGGAGCTTGAGTCTACCATGGCTGTAAACTCGAGTAGCAAAACAGGTCGCTGCTGCCATTGACGATGGTGACTACTGGTGGTGATGCTGGCAGTGAACATGGACTATGGAGCTGGATATGAGGAGTTTGGGTGTTGTTGATCAGTATCGATGGAAAAGAACTCAAGCTCGGTGGTGATGATGGTCTGTGTATGATTGCAGGGACTGTTAGGAGGTAGAGGTTTTGTTGGTTGCTGTCGTGATGAAGTTAAGGTTCAGGGAGTTTGCTGCTATCGAGGGTGATTGAATGAGCCTTGGTAGTTGATGGTGCTCGGATGAGACGACAGAGATATTGGCAGTGACAAGGAGTTAGTCTGAGCTTGGATAGGTATCGTGTTTGCCGAGTCTGTTGTGAGACTTTGGTTGTGACCATTCATGGCAATGACGAGAGGAAAGAAACTGAGATGCATGGCAGTGATGACCAACGAGTAATGGAGGTTGAGTCCGAGTCGAGAAGAAAGTGGGTCCGATGATATAACGAGAGATGAACGAGGAACCGTTGCCGATAATATCTTGGCAAGTAAATGGCTAGGATTGTTAGCATGGTTTGATGACTGAGCGGAGGAGATTCAGAGGTTCTGTTAAGATTTTATGACGGTCACGAGACTTGAATTGTTGTTAACTTTGAAGACTTGCGAGAGAATTCAGCTGGGATAAATCTTGGAAGGGGTTTGAGAAGAACAGAGTTATCTCTTGGAGAATTATTCTCACGCGTAAAAGAGGAAAGTGGGAATTGAGTACAAAACGGAGCATCAAAGCTATATGTACATCTTGGTTTAGAACAAGACACATTGTTTAACACGGGCCCCACGGATGTTCAAGCCAATAACAAGATGTGTGCACCGTACTAAGATATTCTCTGTAACACTAAATCGGAAGCACTTGTTTTCAAATCTGAAAACTCTGTTGACCGACAACCAATCTTTATCTAATTAGATTTTTAGGCGGAGTAGGTCTGGGGCGAAGGCTATATATAGCCTTGTGTAGCCGAGCTTCAAATACAACTTTTGAGAGAGAGACAGAAAATAAAAGAGAGAAGAAAGGTTCTTAATTTATATTCTAGGGTTTACCCCTTTTAGGGGGAAACCAAGCTATTTTCTTCTTCTTATTTCATATACTTTTTATGGGTTTTAGTAAATCCATGTGTAGCTGAATTTTTACTGATTAAGGTATGATTTCAAAGTCCTGGTTTATGAAACTTTAATTCTTTTTACAAGTTTATTTTAAGTTGATTTTTCTTGTAGATTGTCTCTATTATTTTTATCGTCTAAGATTACTACTGGGTTGTTCAACTGGCCATTTGAATTAACTTGGTAGTAATTCTTCTACTAGTATTGGGATTGGTGATACGTGTAATAGTCACTCAATTCCATACACAAGTAGTACATCGCAAAAGCTGACAGAGGAATTCTGTTAAGCAATTGTGTATAGAGATGACACTAGTAAGCAGACCGAGCTTATGCGTCTGATGCTAGGATCAACCTAATTCACAAAACGTAATGCATCCGGTGGGTTACATCTTGAGAGCTTATTCATGGTGGCTCAGATGGATAGAATCTGGTAGTCGAGCGCTCCGTATCAAAGTGGCAACAGGAATTCCGGGGATAGCAGAGCTTATTGCTATTCTACGGTTGGTGATAATGGAAATTCTATAAGAAATAAACAAGTACTTTTATTAAGTTTCTTTCCAGTGTCGGCGAATGATTCCTTAATCATCTTTCTTTTATTTATTATTCTTTTTATTTCACTTTAAACCAATCCCCCATTCGTTATTTACTTGATTTTGCTGATCAAATAACCTATCAATTACACAGCTCTCTGTGGGAACGATCTCTTACTACCGCTATATTACCAGTTAATTAGTGGGAAATATCTTGAATAATTTGTTGTGTAAACGACGCGCATCATTGGTGCCGTGACCAAAGGATAGGCGTCGTAGCCAGGTTGGTGCCGTGACCAAAGGATAGGCGTCGTAGCCAGGTTAAGATTTTGGCGTGGCCAAGCTAGGATTTTGGGCGTGACCAGGCTAGGATTTTGGCATGACCAGGCTAGGATTTTGACGTGACCAGAGGTGGCCATGCGTTAGCTGGTGACCTTGGACGGCTAAGATCTGCATCTTAGACGGAAGGGTGGTCGTTGATCGTTGCAACCCTTCGTTTGGTGAAAGCATGGCTGACATGTCTTTAACGTGGAGTAGAGGCACTAGCAGTGTGCGTCTTGGAAGGGAAGCGCTTGCGGCTTTGTCTAAATTAGGGTTTGGTATGTTGAAACCCTAATTAGCGCCCTTTACTAGAATCGATGTAGAATTCTCATACGGACTCAGATTTTGATGGTCCGCCCTTCCATTATATACGAAATAGAATTTCCTATCTCCCTAAAATATATAGGTTTTGAGCTCGTTAGGGAGATGAAAAACAACCCGAAAGTAAAACTCAGGAAGAATTCCAAGGTTACCATCGTTGTTTGGCAACCTTGGACGGCTAGGATTCGTATCTAGGATGGAAGGGTGGCCATTGATCGTCGCACGCCCTCGTTGTGGTAGCCGCATATGGAAGGCCGGCATGGTGGGACGTGGCAAGGTGGTTGGCATGCCATTGGCACATGTGGCATGGCATGCCTTGGCGCGGTTTGGCGTGGCCAAAACTAGGGTTTTGGGCTAAAGGTTACCATGCGTTGTTTGGCGACCTTGGACGTCTAGGATTTGCATCTAGGAGGGAAGGGTGGCCGTTGATCGTCGCATGCCTTCGTTTTGGTAGCCGCATGGGGAAGGCCGACATGGTGGGGCCAAGGCAAGAAATGGCGCGGATGGCTTGGCATAGTGGGGCCAAGGGTTTAGCATGGACGGCTTGGCATGGTGGGGCCAAGGCAAGGTGCGGTTGGCTTGGCATGGTGGGGCCAAGGGTTTGGTATGCCATTGGTGCATGGTGCGGCTAGCATGGTTGGGGCCAAGGCTAGGTGCGGTTGGTTTGGCATGGTGGGGCCAAGGGTTTGTCATGTCATGGCCGCATGGTGCGGCTAGCATGGTTGGCATGCCTTGGCGTGGTAGACGTTGTTGGCATGGTTTTCCATTGGCATAGTGGTGCGGCTGGCATGGTTGGTATGCCTTGGCGCGGAGATGTGGCTGGCATGGTTTGCCATTGGCACAGTGGTGCGGCTGGCATGGTTGGCATGCCTTGGCGTGGAGATGTGGCTGGCATGGTTTGCCATTGGCACAGTGGTGCGGCTGGAATGGTTGGCATGCCTTGGCGTGGAGATGTGGCTGGCATGGTTTGCCATTGGCACAGTGGTGCGGCTGGCATGGTTGGCATGCCTTGGCGCGGAGATGTGGTTGGCATGGTTTGCCATTGGCACAGTGGTGCGGCTGGCATGGTTGGCATGCCTTGGTGCGGAGGTGTGGCTGGCACGGCATGCTATTGGCACATGTGGTGTGGGAATTAGGGTTCGGCCTATCGAAACCCTAATTAGTATTAAAAAAAAGGTACCCTGGTAATTTTCTAGCTGACATATTAAAGGGTTCAATAAGTGCGCTTAGTGGATACATTATTACTCAAGTTCTGTGATGTCACTGTCTGACTAGGGTTTTACGATTTTAATCCTAAGCTAAAAACCACTATCAACATTAAGTCCCCTGCTTAGCTCGGAACAGGGGCATTGTTGCGAGGTAAGCATAAGATGGTGACAGACAAGGACAGAATCGAAACGTAAATCATGCAAGATGGTCAGAAAGATCTGTCTAACCTTTTTCGAGAGGTAAAGAGAGTTTGTGCTTCCCGTGTTGGCGGCCTTGCATGAATTGTACTTGTGGTGTTGCTGGCTAGACCGTGAAGTGGTGAGATGTAGACTGTCGTCTTGGCTTGGTCACGCATCATCTTGGCTGGATTAGGGAACGCGGAGGTGCTGGCTTAGCGAGTTATTGGCGTTGCTCGGCTCGGAATATGAGCCGTAGGTTTTGTGTGGCTTGTAATGGAGCCGCAGGCATTGTATTGGCTTGGAATGGAGCCGTCAGCATCGGTCGGCTTAGAATGGAGCCGTCAGTATTGGTCGGCTTGGAATGGAGCCGTCAGCATCGGTCGGCTTAGAATGGAGCCGTCAGCATTGGTCGGCTTGGAATGGAGCCGCTTGCGTTGCGCGTCTTGGAGTTGAGCTATCTTGAGTTCCTCGGAAGGATGACGGCTGGCTTTAGTTTCGTGGGAAGGTGACGACAGCTTCGGGGAGATAACAACTTGCTTCAGTTCCGTGGGAAGGTGACGATTGGCTCCGGGAAGATAACAACTTGCTTAGGTTCCGTAGGATAATGACAACTTTGTCTAAATTAGGGTTTAGCATGCCGAACCCCTAATTAGCGCCCCTTACTAGAATCGTTTTAGAATTCTCGTACGAACTCGGATTTTGACGGTCCGCCACTCCATTTTAATTGGAAAAGAATTTCCTATCTTCCTACGAGGGAATATTTAGGTTTTGAGATCGTTTAGGAGGTGAAAACGGCCCGACAGTGAAACTCAGGAAGAATTCAGGAGGGATGTTGCGGGCCCGGGGTAGCATAGTCGCGCCGAGTCATCTATTCCCGTTCATGGAGCAAGAAGGAAACTTTATTCTGTGAAAACTCTAGAAACTCCGTCCATATGAAAAGAGGTATTGACCTTCTTCTATTTTTTGTTGCTCGTCCGGATCCGTGCTTTCGTCTGCAGTGTCTCTCCAGTAGATTCCAAAATTTACCAAACTTCGTTGCATTCTTGGGACAGATGGATGTGGTTGCGTTGTCAGTCCATCCTTGATTTTAGGTTGTTCAGTGCCTGGACCTTCTGATCACGATGACAAAGATCTTTGTGGATGCTTGTATGGTCGAAATCTTCCGGAGCCACTAGATGAAATAGATGAGTTGGGAGACGTTTCGTTGCCGACGTGCTGCTATCAAGTCTTCAAGGACTTTGTTCCAAGAGACATCCTTTGAACCATATTCTGAATGTTGCACTATCGTATGGAATGGGATGCGGTGAGCAGTCCCCAGTTATATTTCCGTTTGATCCGATGGCACGGCCGAACATGTGAATGTATCTCTGTCGCGTGCTTTTGGAGTCTTCGATACACATGTACGGCTTCGTGTTGAGAAATTCCTGCGGCTCGTAAAACTTCGACAGTGATGATGTTGAAATCATAAATAACCTGGTTGATGGGGGTGAAAGCGCCCCGTGCTGGTAGTCCCCATATGTAGCCTACTTTCATTGCATCGCCTTGAATCCACGTCCACGGGATTTGATACAAGCTTATTGTACTCTTCCGGATGTGACGCTGGGATGCTCAGAATATCACATGGATGAAATACTCTGGATAGTAAAGTGGTAAAGATGAGAAAGTTATGTTGTTTATCGTGGCTCCCTCTGCTTCTTCAGGAAAATGTTTCAGCCGGGTCTCTGGGGTTATCTCATAGATCTTTGATGGTCATAGGGATGGGCTGCGATGAGCAGCCCCCAGTCACACTTTTCTTTAGCTTCTGAAGTTGTTTCTTCTGAGCAGGCTTGGGATCCACCGCGGCCTTGTAAAGTGTTGCAAGCGTCTTCTAGACAAAGAGGTGATGATATTCTTACGCTACACCCTTGAAGAGTAGATGACCTTGTTGTGGTTATGATTTTTTGGTTGACTGTGTCTTCTGATCTTTTGACAGTGAAAGGATTCCGTGTAGATCCCCAGTCCCCAAGTATGGTTTACATGTTTCCATCTTGTATGGTCGGTGGGTTGACCATGATAAAGATATCACCATCGTGTGTTCGTACAGGTGATTTTATTACTTCTTTCACATGAAACTAAAATATGGAGGAGCACGGGTTATCTTTGTAGTGATTGTTTCTATGGTGAAGCTCTGGCTGGTATCAACAAATGAGTGGCAGCAGTTCTTGGCAGCAGATGTGATCAGAAGAGACTACATTATCGTGAGAACAAAGTAGGTTGGCTAGAATTGTATGGGCATCCATGGAAGTAAAAGGATTGGCTGGATGTGTAAGCGAGCAAACTGTCCATGGTCACGAGTTTTGGTGGGATGGATCAAAAGGTGTCCATGACTATGAAGATTGGCTGGCTGTGATCATGATCCTTGACATGGAGAGTGTGGTGGCACGACCCTTTGCAGGAAGGAGTGGTGTTGAAGCGAATGTTGAAACGGAGCCACTTCTGGAGAGAACATCGAAACGGCGCCTTGAAACTCCCAGAGCCTTGACGGTTACAATGCTGAAGCTGGAGAGTGCGTCACTCAGCGTTCTGTCAAACTCGACATCCCTCAAGTGAACAGTGGTTAGGAGTCCCCAGTTCCATCTATCGATCGTGCTTTCCAGGAGAGGTTGGGGTTTGGGAACGACCTCTCTGGATGGAAACAACTGCTTTTCTGATACAGTGCGGTTGAGGGATGCAAATATGTCTTGACGCTACGCCTTGGAGAAATATAGAATCTCACATAACTGTTTCATCATAGACCGCACGATTTTGTGGGCGAAGTCCCTTAAATCGTGCATATCCTGACAGGAAGAGGGTCTCTGTGAATTCAGGAGGGTTGCTGATTTCCTTTACCTCGATTTTGGAGAAGTCGTTCCTGATCTTTACGTGTGATGAAATTGGATTGCTGATTCCCTTCTACTAGGCGTTCAAGAGCAACGCGAGCCCCTTCATCTATAAACGCACATCCTGCTAAAGTGATTGTGCCGGATGTTAAAAGTATTCCTTGTCAGCTCCCCCTTGGGTTGACGTGACTCTTATGGTGGTCGCTCCGTCAGTGTCTTGAGGAAATAGGTATCTCTTTCCGAGTTATAAACACGTCTGTCTGAGCCTTACGAGAACCTTTTGTCTTTCCATCAAATCAACAGTGGTAAAAGGAGGTCGCCTTCTTAGGATCTTCTAGTATCTTGCCCCCGATGGTGGAGTAGCAGCGTCTCTGGTGACGGTTGGAGCTGTCATACTTGAAGAAACGTTGGGGTGGCGGAAGCGGCTCTGGTTCCGGTGATCGTAGGTGTATCGTGCAACGATGGCGCGGTTTTGATCACGGAGTGCTGGAGCCATGGCGTTGTTTCGAAGGGTGAGGATGGCACTGCTTTGGCTGGTTGTGGAGCGGAGAAGATGGCGTTGGAAGGGTGCAAGCTGTTAGCGCTAGAAAGGATGCAAGCTGCTGGCGCTGGAAAGATGCAAGCTGTTAGCGCTGGAAAGATGCAAGCTGTTAGCGCTGGATCGTCTTGGAATGGGCGCTGGCTTGGCGTGGGCGCTGGCTTGGATTTGGTATGGCGCGGACTGTTGGCTGGGCATGGTGCGGACTGTTGTCTTGGCACGGCGCTGGCTTGGCACGTCGTTGGCTTGGCGTGGCGCGAATTGTTGGCTTGGCACGGCGCTGGCTTGGCGTGGCGCGGACTGTTGGGCACCGTGAGGGTTGTTCTTGCGGGCCCAGTTGTCTCTTTCCATAGGTAGCTCAAACAGGAAATCCTTTCCTTATTCGAATTCCAAAAAGTGTTAAGCTTATGAAAGGGGTTGGCTCCCCTTTTTATCTCGTATCTTTGTTATCACGTCCTGGTGTTAGCGGTAGCGTGGTAGCAATAAAGTGGTCAAGCATATTCCAGCTATGTACTCCAACGTTTCTCTTTCAATTTGTTCTCTTGTTTTCTTGTGTTGGTGCAAACCCTAGCCATAGGTATGCCTTCCCTAAATCTGTAGAAATATTTTTCTTCTGAACTGGTGTAAACCCTAGCCATGGGAATGCCTTTCATAAACTTGTAGAAATACTTTATCATAAACAATTCCTCTTCGAATATCACCATAGTAACGTCGGCTACCTCATGAATAGGGACGGGTAATCATTATTATGCAAAGTAGGCACGTATGGGTAGGTGATTTTTTTTTTTTTGAAAGGCAAACAAACCGCCTGGTTTATGGTTTGATTTGAATTGATAGATAACTATTATCTATGAGGGTTTTGGATTATTCTTTTGGAATGAATTGTTTTGGAATGAATTGTTTTGGGAATGATGTTGTCTTAGTCACGATTGCAAGTGACGCAAACATCCCAGGAAAACCATGGAACCGTGTGTTGGTAGATGACATGGGGTGAAACATAACATGACTATTGGTTTTATCATTCCCGTGAAAACTTGAAATAGCAAACCATGTATCTTGTCTAGGTAAGACTCACTCGGTTTTTCAGACCTTCTGATGAAAAGAGAACCTTCCGGGTGTAAGACCGAGTTTTATGGGAAGCACCGCCGTGATTGTGGAAAGTCCCCAGTCGTCTCATCTGATTAATCGAGTCGTCGATCCCTGGTTGGATGATTCACTTATAATCTTTAGGAAGTCCCAAGTCATCCCTCGCTGTGTCAAGACTGATAATCGGGTCGTCTGGTAACTGAGTCGTCGATCCCTGAGCGGACCGCCTGCTTCTACCAAATTGATGTCTGGGTCAAAGCATGAGATCGATGGTCGAAAATTGACATTGTAACCGAAAGATCAATCTCCCACTGTGGTCGCCAATTGTTTGAGGGTGAAAACGGTTTCTGCTGATTTCATGAATTTCGCGTGAGTGGGTGAGAAACTGAGTCTAAACCCTAAACAATATACTGCAAGGGAGTACTTTAGATTCGAGAGATCAATCTGTACAAATCCGGTCTAAACCAAGAAATGGCCGTTCCAGACTTGCTTCGGTCACAAAGTGAAGGAGAAGGGTTGGTTTTAGGGAGGGAAGCGAAGAAAATGTTGAGACCAAAATAGTTGTTTGACTTGTATCAGAAAGTGAAAGCTAACAGATGGGAAAGCTTGCAAGTGGTTTCTGAGTGTTGTATGCTCCTGACCTGAACTTGTTGTTCGGTGGAAATAGGTAAGACCCATTTATACAAGTCGAAGTGAAACGTACTCTGGTCTCATTAAGAAATGGAAAACGGGTGAGTAAATGGGAGGAGGTGGTAACCGGTAACGCATGGAATTGATGTTCCATAAAAGAAAGCGTTTCACCATTACTCCTTGTATTTACTAACCGCCTCATCCTTATGACACTTTCTTATAACGGTCGTAGTGTACGCCGCACGCTGTAAACCGCCAAACCAATACCCAATGAGCATCCCCCAGTTTGTGACATGCGTTGATGTCTCGAGTGTTTTCGTGAGCTACGTGTGTCGTGGCCAAAGGATTTGGCGTTTGTAGCCAAGTTGGTGTCGTGACCAAAGGATAGGCGTCGTAGCCAGGTTGGTGACGTGACCAAAGGATAGGCGTTGTAGCCAGGTTGGTGCCGTGGCCAAAGGATAGGCGTCGTAGCCAGGTTAGGATTTTGGGCGTGACCAGGCTAGGATTTTGGCGTGACCAGGCTAGCATTTTGACGTGACCAGAGGTGGCCATGCGTTAACTGGTGACCTTGGACGGCTAAGATCTTCATCTTAGACGGAAGGGTGGCCGTTGATCGTTGCAACCCTTCGTTTGGTGAAAGCATGGCTGGCATGACTTTAACGTGGAGCAGAGCCACTAGCAGTGTGCGGCTTGGAAGGGAAGCGCTTGCGGCTTTGTCTAAATTAGGGTTTGGTATGCTGAAACCCTAATTAGCGCCTTTTACTAGAATCAATGTAGAATTCTCATACGGACTCGGATTTTGATGGTCCGCCCATCCATTCTATACAGAAAAGAATTTCCTATCTCTTTACGAGGGAATATTTAGGTTTTGAGCTCGTTAGGGAGATGAAAAACAGCCCGAAAGTAAAACTCAGGAAGAATTCCAAGGTTACCATGCGTTGTTTGGCAACCTTGGACGGCTAGGATTCGTATCTAGGATGGAAGGGTGGCCGTTGATCGTCGCACGCCATCGTTTTGGTAGCCGCATAGGGAAGGCCGGCATGTTGGGACGCGGCAAGGTGGTTGGCATGTCATTGGCACATGTGGCATGGCATGCCTTGGCGCGGTTTGGCGTGGCCAAAACTAGGGTTTTGGGCCAAAGGTTACCATGCGTTGTTTGGCGACCTTGGACGGCTAGGATTTGCATCTAGGAGGGAAGGGTGGCCGTTGATCGTCGCATGCCTTCGTTTTGGTAGCCGCATGGGGAAGGCCGAAATGGTGGGGCCAAGGCAAAAAATGGCGCATATGGCTTGGCATAGTGGGGCCAAGGGTTTAGCATGGACGGCTTGGCATGGTGGGGCCAAGGCAAGGTGCGGTTGGCTTGGCATGGTGGGGCCAAGGGTTTGGCATGCCATTGGCGCATGGTGCGGCTAGCATGGTTGGGGCCAAGGCTAGGTGCGGTTGGTTTGGCATGGTGGGGCCAAGGGTTTGGTATGTCATTAACGCATGGTGCGGCTAGCATGGTTGGCATGCCTTGGCGTGGTAGACGTGGCTGGCATGGTTTGACATTGGCACAGTGGTGCGGCTGGCATGGTTGGTATGCCTTGGCGCGGAGATGTGGCTGGCATGGTTTGCCATTGGCACAGTGGTGCGGCTGGCATGGTTGGCATGCCTTGGCGTGGAGATGTGGCTGGCATGGTTTGCCATTGGCACAGTGGTACGGCTGGCATGGTTGGCATGCCTTGGCGTGGAGATGTGGCTAGCATGGTTTGCCATTGGCACAGTGGTGCGGCTGGCATGCCTTGGCGTGGGGATGTGGCTGGCATGGTTTGCCATTGGCACGGTGGTGCGGCTGGCATGGTTGGCATGCCTTGGCGCGGAGATGTGGCTGGCATGGTTTGCCATTGGCACAGTGGTACGGCTGGCATGGTTGGCATGCCTTGGCGCGGAGGTGAGGCTGGCACGGCATGCCATTGGCACATGTGGTGTGGGAATTAGGGTTCGGCCTATCGAAACCCTAATTAGTATTAAAAAAAAAAGGTACCCTGGTAATTTTCTAGCAGACATATTAAAGGGTTCAATAAGTGCGCTTAGTGGAGACATTATTACTCAAGTTATGTGACGTCACTGTCTGACTAGGGTTTTAAGATTTTAACCCTAAGCTAAACCACCATCAACACTAGGAAATATCAGAAAAACAAAAATAGGTAAGGATTTTTTAGCTAAACTTTGTATTGGCACGTGCCTAAGTGTGCCTGTACATAGATACGCCCCTGCATGGCAGTGTTCGGTGCATTGGGATAGGGGTAAGGTAGAAGTGGGCCCCACTCTTCCTCTCACATCATCTCCCTCGGTGCATTCACGGTGCAAATTCTTCAGTGAGAAAATATATAGTGTAATCATTCTAGAAGTTCATAACTTTTTTCTATAACTCTCTCCTCTTAGATTCTATTAGCTAGTTATGCTACTACTAATTAATAAACGCGTAAGACGATATCAACTGATTAGAGAATTAGTAGTTGGAAAATAGTCTCGAAATTTTAAGGCTGCTTTTATCATTATTTGTCATCAGTGTATAATTTCAGACGAAACTACCATTTTTACCGAAAGGCAAAGGGACATTTCTAGAACGCGTACTATATATTTATCCCAAGTTCCAAATTTGTCAACACAACATTTGTATCGAAGGATTTTCTCAAGTACTTGTGGATATGAAAGAAATTATTATAGATACTGGTATATTGAAATTTATACGTGGAATTACAAATTAGAATTTTACCAAAAAATGAATGAGACTAAATTGAGTCAACAAAATACAGCTCGCATAGTCGGGGGTATACTCTATTCCTACACATAGAGAGAGGGAAACAAAAATCCTTGTCCTAATCATGCAATATCCAAACCCAAAAATAGCAAAAAGAGGTTTTAAATTGAAACCTATTATAGGGGCTCCTAGAAAAAGTTTTGAGGGCTCACAAAATGACAAAACATGGGTTTCCAAATAGTAACCAACAAAACCCCTTATCCAACTATTATATGTATTGGCTAATTTGCCCTCTATGAATAATTTGATTTATACCTAGTCTCTGAAAATCAAAATATCAAGATTAGGGAAGGAAGAAGAAAAAGTTTGAGAAAAACCAAGAAATTTAGGTTTTCTCAATCCAAATGAGTGGCTCTAGTAAGATTAGTGAGGTAGGTGAATCCTCATCTACCAAATCAAACAAAAATCCTTTTCTAACCCAACCACAACCTCAACCTATACATGAAGAATATGAACACTATTATGAATTTGAAGAACCCAAAGAAGATGAATATCAAGAACCAAAGGCTCTAAAGAGTGTGGTATACCTCTAACTTAACTCTAATAACAATTCTCTTGTTTTTAATCGCATGAAGTACGTAGAAAGTTGGAGCTTTTTGTTTTTTGAAAACCCCTAAATCTGAACCGTGAGAAACATACGGTTTGGATAAATTATCGACCAAACCGTAGATGCTATATACGGTTTGGAATATTCATACTTCCAAACCGTAGAAGGGTATACGGTTTGGAAAATTCATATTTCCTAACCGTCGGAAATTGTAAACCCAGAAGTTACGGTTTGGAAAATATAAACTCCAAACCGTAGGTACATACGGTGGTGTTTCACACCGTAGTTACATGAATGCATTTAATGATATTCATGCATCTACGGTTTGGTTTCCAAACCATATCAATCATAGGTAAGACTACGTCTTGGAAACACAACCGTAGGAAATCACAGGGTGTCATACGGTTTGGAAGTCCTCACCGTATCCTTGTCTACAGTTTTCTTTCCAAACCGTATGTGTATGTTTTCAGATGCATATTTTTCTAATCCTTTGCAATATTTTTCATATGTTTATAGCTCGATCTTCAACCTGAACCAATGGACGATCAACCTGAACCAATGGAAGATCAACCTGCAGCTCTGGATATTTTTTCCGAAGATACAAGTTCTCACTATGCCAACAACTTTGAATGGGAAGATAAAAAGGATGCAAAAAAGTGGGCTCGAGAACAAGGGTTGAAGAAGATGTGTATCATAGTCCAAAATAAACAAGTTAAAAAATACAGCTTTCAAATGGTTTGCGAGTCTAGTGGAAAATACGAGAGTCATCAAAGAAAAGGTTATGAGTATCAACCAAAGACCTCGAGGAAAAAGAAAGTTACTCATACAAAAAAGACCGGGTGTCCTTTTAAACTTCAATTTAATTTCAACCAAGAAAAGAAAGTGTGGTATATGAGTGAAGTTAAATCGGGTTATCATAACCATCCTATCCCGAATAGTTTGCTTAATCATCCTTATCCGGCAAGGCTCAACCCCGAAGAAAAGAAGCTAGTAAAAGTGTTGACTAAAAAACGAACAAGGCCTATTGATATTCTAGCTAGTGTGAAGGTATTAAATGAAAAAAACACATCTATCTTGTCTACCATATACAATGAAAGAGAAAAAATTAGGAGCGAGGAATGGGAAGATAGACTACTTATGCAACAACTATTGTATTTGGCAGAAAAGGCGAACTACTCGGTAGCCTATGACGTAAATGAGAAAAAGGAGGTGGTACATCTTTTCATGGCTCATCCGGAATTCGTAAGGTTGGCGAGATGTTTCCATCAAATACTTTTCATGGATTGCACCTATAAAACGAATAAGTACAATATGTCGATGTTGAACTTTGTGGGGCAAACATCTACAAAGGCGCCATTTAGTGTCGGTTTTTGTTTATTGAGAGACGAGACGAAGGAGAGTTATTTGTGAGCATTAGGAAAGGTAAAGTTATTGTACCAAGAAGGTTACACTCCTAAGGTATTGATCACGGATAAGGAGCAATCATTGATGTGGGCGATAGAACGTGTTTTTCCCGACGCACACCATCATCTTTGCACTTTTTATTTATGGAACAATGTGCAAACTAATTGCAAGAATATGATTCAAACACCAAGGAAAACCGTTATGGAGATGATTAAGAAACTCCCGTTGGATAAACAACAAGAAGCCAAAGAGAAATTTGTTGAAGATGACAAAGTAGCCGCGGTTAAATGGGCTAGGTTCCAAGACGAGTGGGATAAGTTGACATGGTCGACCACGGAAGGAATGTATTTTGTAAATGAGCGTATTCTATTTGACAATTGGGGAAGCTACCCGGAGGTGATAGCATATTTGAAGAATGAAATATTGGATCCTCACAAGGAAAAATTTGTTAGTGCATGGATAAACAAGCATAAACATTATGGCAACCAAGCCACAAGCACGGTGGAGTCATCTCACTTTCGATTCAAGAGGAGGTTAAATGGGTGCGATGGTGGTTTTGTTGTGATTTTTCAAGCTATGGATGAGTACTTTAAGCGTGATCTCGATAGAGTAAATGAGGATTTTGAGTTTAATAGATCTAGAAGGGAAACTACTGATCCGGATAGTCATTGGCTCCGAGGAATTAATCTCTATGTATCGCATTGGGAGATTAAGAAGATTATGAAGGAAGTGAAAGCTTTGGAGAAATTTATTCCAAGGGATTGTATTTGTCCCAACATGTCGTCATTGGGCCTTCCATGTAAGCATATTATAGCTAAGTACTCTCCAAAGTTTATCCCAATCCAAGACATCGATCCTTTTTGGTGACAACTTAGCTTCGATGATCTGTTACCCAATGAAGGTTTTGGAGAAGTGTTTTGCGACACCGAGGCGCACAAAGAACTATTTGAAAAGTATGCTTCATTGTATCCGGCTCAAAGACAACTTTGGTTGTATGAGTTGCGGAAATTCAACTGCCCTCACACGTCAAATGATATTCTTGAACCAACCAAGGGGAAGGGTAAGGGTAGGCCTCCATCTCAACAAACAAAGAAAGAACGGAGGGAAGAAGCCAAGAGAGTGGTTCAAGAAGGACCACAATTACCGGCTTCAATGCAACGAGATCTTTCGGGTTTTGAGCGCTTGAACGCCCTGTATGAGGAGGAGGTCATTAAAGGAAAAGGTAAGTCTACAAACAAACGTAAATTGAATGAAATGGAAAAAGGCGGACCAAGTCGAGATAGTGAAGTGAAGGTTAAAGGGCCCAAGAAGACGTTTGTTCCATCCCAAGAAGGCTCAACAACAAAAGTTGCACAAGTTAAAGGAATTGGTATTAAGCAATTAGCTAGAAGCCGATGTAATGACGTCAAAGGAAAAGCACCGTTGGCCGAACCATCACAAATCACCCCACAAAGAGTTGTTAGTGGTGAGAAAGAGACGGTTTTTTTGGATGTAGGTCCGATGATATCACCCCCCATAGATGAGGAAGGTAATTATATTCGACCTACTTACACAATATTTAAAAATTATATGCCTTTGTTTACCACATTTTATCCAGAAGTACGTGAAGTCCACCGATGATGTTGAGGGTGATGGAAATTGTGGTTACCATGTGTTCATAGATCAACTTGGACCTTTTGAGGATGCAAATGATTGGGGTGACGACCAAATAACTTATGTAAGACAAAAGTGTTTGCTTGAACTACGTTGTTTTCCCGATTTCTACAAGCCAATGATGAGATGTGGAAAAGAAGAAACGGAGGCGGCGTTAAATGAGAAGTTCCAAGCATTTGAACGGCGTTTAATGGGAAACATTGGATTGACAAGTGAATATTGGATGGCAATGCCAATATGTGGCTATCTACTCGCCAACTCATTCCATTGCGTTATTCATACTTTCTCCTATGGATATAGTGCTACATACGCACCAACAAGACGTATTTTTACCGAAAATGATGGTGCCAAGACCATATAACAAATAAGCAATAGCTGTATGTCTAATGCTATCTTCTTTCATAAATCCCTTTTCTTCCTTCTTTTTGGATCCTTCAAACATTTCCCTCAAATTCTTCAATTTAATCTTTCTTACAATGTTGACGGCCACATTTGTTTCATTCCTCTTTCTTACCCTTTTGGCTCTAGGTTCGGCTCCAGCGGCAAGTTCAAACTGTTCTTCCGCCGTTGCCTTGCTCCACCCAAGACACTCTCGAGCCAAGTCACAAAGCTTGTCAAAAGGCATTGAGTCGTCAAAATCTTCAAAAACAGCTTTACCTTCCACGGGAAGCCCAGTAATTTGATGA
The DNA here is from genome assembly GCA_023531295.1 of Papaver armeniacum. Taxonomy (NCBI): domain Eukaryota; kingdom Viridiplantae; phylum Streptophyta; class Magnoliopsida; order Ranunculales; family Papaveraceae; genus Papaver; species Papaver armeniacum. The sequence continues at coordinate 224,011 of JAJJWW010016716.1, forward strand.
ACATCGTCAGGGGTGATGGTCATTTCGCCGAACGGGAGATGAAAGGTGGTGGTTTCGGCCCAAAACCTTTCTCTGAATCCAGAAAAAGTGACAACATCGAAGTGCTTTTGTGAATACTCAAATGCAGACCATAAACCCGAACCTTCTACCAAGGCTTTAACAGCATCACATTCATCATCCAATGGCCAATATTGAGCTGTTTGACGCTTCAGTTTAGGAACCGCTTTTGTATGATCCTAGAGAAAACATGAAATTGTTAAAGAAAGATTAAATAATGGTAAGAAAAAATTGAGAATCGACAAAGTTAAGGAGAGATCTTTACCTCTGCTGCACAAACTCTTGCAGCCCATGAAGTTTCATAACTAAATAACACTTCACCCCCATCTCTAGGCAAACCCCAAGCACTTCCGTCTGCCTTGGGCGGCATTAACACCATAGCCTCGATCACTTCTTTTGCTGAAGGTGGAGCTTTATAATTCTTCTTTCCTTTTCCTTTGTCATCATTTGTAGGTGGAAGATCACCTTCATTTGTAGGTGGAAGATCACCATGTTCTTCCGTTTCAGGATTGCTTTGTTGAGCAACCGCAAGTGCACGTTCAGTCACTTCTTCTCTTGGTCCACCAATGACGATGCCTTTGTTCCTCTGTTCAGCACCCAATGCAATCTTGTTGCGAGGCGGTAGAGTCCGCTCATGAGATGGTGTTACTTCTTGCGATCTCTTCTTCTTTACCTTATCCTTATCCCTAGCCTTTGGTTGTCGATTCCTAAAAATGTCAGCAACTATGTTTAATACATATAATGAACTTAACAAAGCTGACAACTAAAAATTAAGGTGTGGAAATTAGTTAACCTACGGTTTGATTTCCAAACCGTAGGTAAACTCAGTCAAGCCTACGGTTTGAAAACCAAACCGTACACAAACTCAGTCAAGCCTACGGTTTGAAAACCAAACCGTACACAAACTCAGTCAAGCCTACGGTTTGAAAACCATACCGTACACAAACTCAGTCAAGCCTACGGTTTGAAAACCATACCGTATATCAACCCAGTTGAACCTACGGTTTGGAAATTACTACCTACGGTAGGGAATATAAATTTTCAATTTTTGCTTAAGGATTAACATACGGTTTGGAAGTTTGCATTTTCCATACCGTACGCAGAAGCAGTTAAGCATACGGTGTGGAAGTTTGCATTTTTCAAACCGTATGCACTACGTACGGTTTGGAAACTAAGAACTCCAAACCGTACACAGTTCTGAAACTATTTTTTTAAAACCTTAAATCGATCGATTCTATCTATTCTTGCATCAAAAACAATTGAAAGAAGATGGGTTTTTTGATTCTTACCTTATTGAAGTCATTGCGGGTGTTTGAGCGCTTTGATTGTTCAATTCTTCATCTTCATCTAACTCCTCATTTGGTGTTGCATGTGATTGATTCACTGATTTTGGATTATTGTTTCTCTTATTATCGTTTACCCGTCCCATAATTTTTATAGATGTTTTAATCGACGATGAATAATATTGATAATCGACGATTAATCGAAAAAGAGGTGACGGAGGAGATGGAGAGGCTATGGAGAGGAGATGGAGGCAGAGGAGATGAATAGAAAGTGTTAAACTGATTTTGGTTTAGGTTTTGGTATTTAAGGGGTGAAGGATATTTTGGTATTTTCAAGTATAGAATAGGTCTCCCTTTATCATATTTTAGGACACTAGAATCCTTAGGAGCCCTCAAAACTTTTTCCTTGGAGCCCCTACAATAGGTTTCTTTAAATTAGCTTAAACATGTCAAGAAGCTATATACTTAATTAGGTTTCTAACTAAAAGTTTCTACATCAATCAATTATACTTTATTGATATAAAATTTTGTAAGGCCCATTTTTCCACTCTAAATAATTGTTATATACACTAGTTAAAGATAAGACTGTGCAAGAAATATGGTTGAAATATTCACGGGGAAGGATGGAAATTCAGACTTGATAGTCCATAAATTCCTTGGATATGTCCTTGAAATGATATTTAATAATTACATGGCTCAGTAATAATGGTTAATAATTCCTTTTGCTTTGTCATATTCAAGGAAAAAAAACATTATAAGCCTACAAGGAGATGATGTAAGTACGATAGATAGATTGGTGATTATCCGATGCAATGAAAATGGACACCAGTGAAGGCTGAACAACAGCTAGATAAAACATGCATAAACAACTAAATTCAGCAATATTTTACATCCCTCCTCACTCACCAAAATTCTCCCGTGTTTGAAATTTTTGGTGCGAGTTCACACCGGTAGCGACTCTTGTTTTGACACCATACTATACTTTTGGAGATTCGATTTGATATTGTTTTGCCCTTTCAAGAAAAGAAAAAGAAAAGGAATGGAATTTTTTCTTCTTTCGGCCTCATTTGCATTAGAACTAAACATCAACAAAAGACAAGAACTAATCTAATTCATAGTCAGTATGTTTTCAGCACACAAATAACTAACAAGCTAGCTCTTAATGTTAACAAGCTAGCTCTTATCCACTCAAATATAGATTACGTTAAAACCTTTTATTATACAATTATTTTCTTATTTTATCCCACAAACATATCTGTTCATTTAAAAAAAAATATTCTCTCATTTCACCACCTGCACTCCACCACCAGTCTACCATGCTATGTTGCACGGACACTCCAAGAAAGATGCCGTAACTGTGTCGGACACGTAAACGGACACGACACTTCTCGACACTCGATGGACTCGCCACATCATGTGTCGCGTAAAAATTGTTATTGGACACTTTGCGGACACCAATTAGACACTTTGCGGACACGTCATAAATGATTATTTTGGTTTGGAAAATCAAAATAAACTAAATGAGGCGCTAATTTATTCTTGTTTTAGTCAAATCCAAGCATTATTCATGAAAAGTTTTACTATTATTATATTATTATTAATTTTATATAATTAGTAATCAAATATTTTAAAAATAAGAGTAATTATTTTGTTGTGTAGATTGTAGTAATATTTTATTTTAATGATGTGAATATATATATAACGTGTCCCCGTAACCCGTTTTTTTGAGATTTGACGTGTCCCGTAACCGTGTCCCGTGTCCGTGCAACATAGCTACCATGCCACCTCCAACTCGCCGCCACTAGTCCACCACCGTCGCCGCCAATCCACCATCAGTCCACCACTACCATTTTACCAACGCCACATCCAAATTCACCACCACCTTAGCAACACCACCATTACCGCCGCCGCCGCCACTTCCACCACCACCGCCGGTGGTGTCAACAACCGAAGTTGATCACAAAAAGATAATCAGAAAATAATAAAAACAAATGAAAAATAATATGGTGCGAACAAGCGAAGTTGATCCCAACAACAAAACTCAAAAAATAAGAAAAAAGAATAATGACATGTATCAACAACCGAAGTTGATCCAAAATAAGAAAAAATAATAATAACATGGTATCAACAACCGAAGTTGATCCAAATTCAGAAAATGTTCAGATTATATATGGTGTCAACAATCAAAGTTGATCCCAAAATATGGTGTCAACAATCAAAGTTGATCCCAAAATATAACGTCAACAACCAAAGTTGATACCGAAAAATGATTTATTAAAATTAGTGAACCTGACGTGAATCGAACACGCATCTTCTGATGTGAAGTCAGTTGTGCTACCATTGCACCACAGATTCGACTTAGAGGGAAACATGTAGTTTGCAAGGATCTAGAACTGGAGCACCAACAAATGCATCCTCGAAAACGAAAATGAGCAGTTATTACATACCTGCAAATAATCACCGAAAACAATAATAAGAAGAAAAATCCATATAGAGTTTAAACTGACAAGTTATTATATACCATGTACTTGCTTCTTTCACACTCATCTCTAACAGGTGTGTTTCCCATTTATGGTGCATATTCACTATAGTAAATTTTCACCTAAACATTCAATAGATGGTCAAATCTCATCACGTTGCGCCGTTTCACAAAGTTAATAAAATGCTGGAAAAAATTAAGATACAATAAAAAGTTAGGATTATGTGTTTTACATCTTATTTTTACAAAATACACCATGGCGTCGGCCCACCAACGTGGAACCTGAATCCCTACTAGTCTTTATAATGTTCATCTAAGAGAGGAAATACGCAATATGAAGTTAGCATTTTAGGTACTCGGTCGTATTGAAAGTAGCAAGAAATTAAGCTAACACATGATTTAAACTACAAGCATGATTACACTAATCCAGGAAAATGATGTCAACAATAGGAGTTGGTCCAAAAATGGGATCAACAGGAGTTGATCCTATGAATGTATCAACAACATGAGTTGATCCCATAAAAACTGAAATCCAGGGATTTTTTTTTCCCCATAACTTGTATTGCACAACCACTGGTACATAAAAACTAAATTTCCCAAATATATGAAGTGCAAGCATGAAATGAAGTTTTTTTTTTTTTTTTGCAAGTTTGTAATACTGACCTGTAACAATAATTTGGACTGACCAACTAATATATTCTAGGGAATTATATATGTTGTTATAAGATGTGACCGCGTTTCCACCAAACAAGAACCCTGCACCACGTGGGCTTAAACCCTCACCATCAACTATGTGTTCAGGGACTGACTATAGAAGGTCACACATGGCACCATCATGAAGTACCTCCTGCTTCAACTGTTCTAATATGTCCAATATAATTCATTAAATTATCAGATAGCACAAGCTTCAAGTTAGCAATAAATAAAGAAGATGTGAGATAAAACTTGGTCTAATGTGGAAATGGATGGAGAAAAGCCAACATGATTCCATGAACACTTCAAATTAGGTTCTTAGTGAGTGCAGAAACATAACTTAAGTTCAATAAGAAAAGATGAAAATCATAATTTAAGTCAAGATAATACAATCATAAGTAGATACTGACGTTAATTGTGTGTGTCAACTATATGCCAATACAATTTTAACAAACCTTGAAAACAGTTCAATCATCCATTTTCATCTCAAATCAATCATAACATACCCAGGGTAAAAAGATTAAAGTACTAAAAATAATTCCATCCTAACCAAATTCATCCAAATATCATACAACAATGACAAAACCAAAATACACAAATGAATCCATATCTTAAACAAACATACCGTGTTTTTTCCAAGAGGAACTCTAAGAGCAAGTTGATCAAAGGTCAAACACTCTCCACCAACTTCCTGAATCCTAGCTCTAGCAGTCTAGACCTCAAGGCAACCATCTTCATGTTTGGTACTGGGTCTACCATCCTTACATCATCACTAACTGTACCAACAAGTACACCAATCTTCTCTCCCTGTTAACAAACAGAAACCCCCAAAACACTATCAAAATCCAAATCCGAGAGATCACTACTCAATCTTATTACGATCTCTATGCTACAAACAAATCAAGTTGAATCAACTTCGAAAATCATAAGAACAAAATGATGAACACACAAACTGAATTGAACATTCAAATCTTCAAATCAAAAATTACCCAAAACCGAAATCTAAAAATCAAATTACTCAGATCTTTAAATATAATTTTGAATACAACCTAAAAATGAAAAAGAAAAAGAAAAAGATGGAGTATGAGTAAGTACAAACTGATGTTCTTGAATGCTCAATCTGTTCGTCGCGACGGAGATGGTGGGGGCAAAAACGGGTGGTGGCAATGTCGGAGGTGGTTGTGAATCTGGTGATGTACTGAAAGAGGAACAAAGAGAAAAGAGAAGAGAGAGAGAATTTTGGATCTGAAAATGAAAGGAGAATGTTATCATTCATAAAGTTAATATCGGTGAGGGTATTTATGGGATTATAAATAAAATAATTTTCCTATAGACTGTCTAGGGGTATTTATGAAGATTTTAAGGACATTTGTGAAGGCCCATCAAAAGGAGGGTTATTTATATAATTTCCACATAAGAATACTGGTATTTTGATTATTCTTCAACCATTCAAAGGCTTCTTCAGTGAGATGAAATCCGTCAAAGCAGTTTCCGCTAATCATTGTAATCACGACCCCTTCCGATAGCCATTGATTTTCTTTGTATAATTCTTGATCATCGTCACGTCGGAATCGATCGTCTTCAAAGATATGCTTGAATCTCCCATTGGATTTCAATTTAAGAGCAAATAGGCTATAATAAAACGCACTAATGGCGATTAGAATTGAAATTATGACAAGGCATGAAATGGCCATTAAAACAACAAAAACAAAAGAACAATAACATAAAAGTAAAATTCTAAAACCTAATCACAAAGTGATTGTAGTTGCAGGAAATCCTACACTACACCCCTCACAATAATCCACACAACTAAGACATTTGAAGATGAATAACAATGATTTTATTGATTAATTCCTTGAATGTTTACAAGATAAAATAGAAAAGAGCTAAAGAAATTACAATCACCACAAACTTTCTCTCTCCTAATGACTTGTCTAACACTCTCAAAAAGATCCCCCTCACAACAGGCTTATTCAACTCTTTATATAGGGTAGTACACAATGGATGACAGCTAAGCTGTCCTTTATTTTCGGGAATGACTTGCGAAATATCGCAAGTGTATAAACATATAATCTCGCAGCTCTCCTAAACTTCGCTAAGTCTTCACACCTTTCTCGTGTTTTGGCTGTCGTCATTCATTGCGTCATTTATATTACTCTTCTGCGACGCCCTCGCAATGCTGTTGTTTATTGATCTCGAAGTATTGATGTCGCGATATTCTGATCCTACATCTTGCCTCTTCTCATGTCTTCTCTGCGAAGAAGAGAATGTCATGAGAATTAGTAACTTCAAATGCCGCAACTGTTCATATTTATCTGTTACGATCCCGTACTTCTACACAGAATTTATTACACATGTTTCTTCTTCCACTCTTTTCTTGACACGTCTCTTTCAACTGTTTTTTCTTGACCACTCACGTCCCCTCTCGCATTAAATGCATTTATCTTCTCGAGAATTCTTCTCTATATATAGTTTTCTCATCCTCCTCTTCTTCTTTTTTACTTTCTCTCTGCAATTCCTCTTCAATTCTTCTCCTCCGCCATTCACGTTCTGCTCATCGTAAATCTTTTTTCTTTTCTTTTGATCTTTAACCTGTCTAATCATTCCCATACTCGAAAATGGCTCCACCTGGTCGTAGATATGAAACCCTTTTGGATGAGACTCAAAATAAGTTACAAGAGAAAGGTTTCACCTTGTCTACTATTCCCAATCAAGAATCTTCATCTATTCTTTCTGCAAAATTATTTACTGATCATCATTGTGATGATAAAAAAATCATAATCTCGCTAGGTCAGCTTCTCGCAGGTCTTCCCATTCCTCTCTACGATCCCAAACTGCCCTTATTCTATGAAATCCTTGCTCATGAGAAATTCTCGCGAGCTATTTATCAATTAAGTGGTGATTGCATCCGTCTAATGCTTGAATTCGCCAATCGTGGCGCTGGTAAGGGATCTCTATATCCTGATAATGTTAAAGATCCTAAATTCGCAAACTTACAGATAGCCGCTGAAAAGTACTCAGTAGAAAACTTTTTTGAAAATTATGAAGTGATAAATATGAAGAATGATAAATCTCATTTAGGGTGCTCGATTGAAAAGAAAAGAGAACGTTCCCGACGATAAGATACTCATGTTAGATATTGATTGGCACTCTGGCAAGAACAATGTTCCTCGCTACTCTAAAGATGAGAGGTGGTCTGTCTTTCCACTATTTTTGAACGGACCTTACATTTCAGGTTCCAATATACTCCCTGCGAATCTCGCAAATTATCACCCTTGGGTATTTAATTGGCCCGAAAAAGCAAAAGAGGTATACTTCCTAACTTTTACTTATTTTACAATCTTCACTCCCTCTTATATCTAATCTTGTGAATTTTTCAGATCATCAAATTGAGAAAAAGCTACAAAAGAAATCCAAAGGCGAGTACTCTGGCGATACTTCGTTCAATCACGGATGAAGTAAGAAATATATTTCCTTATTATTTTTTAACAATATTGTTGCCTCTGTTTCTTATCTTCATTCGTGTGCGAAGGTTGGCGTTGAAGAGAATGATATTTCTGAAGCTGCGAAGGCTAAAGGCAAGAATAAAATCACTCTTCGCAAGGATAAATCTTCTGCTCCATCTTCTAAAAAACGGAAAATCCATCCCACTTCTCACTCTAATTCCCAAACCAGCGAGAACTATGATGAAGATAATAATGAGGTTGATACTTCTTTTGCGAAGGAGAATCATTCAGTCGAATCTGCTATGGCGCAATTGTCTAGTGTTTTCTCTGATTCTATGCAAGGAATGGGAGATGATCGTTTTTCTGCTACTTGCGAAGCTCTCGCAAATATATGCGATGCCCCCCTGCTAGTGGATAATGATTCTTTTTATGGAGTTTCCCGGACAATGACTCCCAGTTTCTTAAATGCACTTAGTGCCTTGATATGTTCATATTTCTTTATTTCTTTGTGATTTCGATTATAAACCTTATCTTAACAATTTCTTTACTTTCCTTTATAGTCTGGGAGAGCTTCCTTTGTTGTTGCCTCAGATCTCGAGAAAAGGCGCAACAATCTTGAAAAGAAAAATCTTCAACTTAAGGAGAAGAACAAAGAACTAGAAGTCGAAGTTGCGACATCTCGCAAGAAGAGTGAAAATGAGACTGCTGCTCTTCGCGAAAGAATTCAACAACTGGAAACTGAATCTTCTACTCAGAAGAATAAAATTTCTACCCTTCAAAGTGTTAATCAACAACTTTATGGTACAAAACTCTTCTCTTTTCCTCGTTTTTATTTTGTCATTTATTTTTCTTCGCCTGACTTATCATTTTCGCAGACATTTATAATCTTTCTGAAGAAGCCATCCTTCTCCATTCATTTCCCGAGCCTATGGATAATGATGCTCTTCTTGCTCATCTCAACGAATCTTTAAGTAGTTCGTCGAACAAAATTAACTCTCTTTCAATAAATGAACTTCGAACCAAATTTCATCTCTTAAATTGAGCATAGATCTAGTTTAGGTTTAGCCAACCGATTTAAACGTTTATACCTTAGCTCCCACGAGAATAATAATATTCTAAGGAACAAAATTAATAGCCTTATAGATGACAAGGATCGCATTGCTAATCAAGGTGCACATGCATTAGCGAAATTCCAAAAAACTCTTCTTGAAGTCCAAATTGAACGAGATGAATCTCTTCGCCAAAACGCCGTGCTTAATGAGCGAGAAAATCAAATTCGTTCACTTCTTGTCATAAATAGTGATGATGAATTCGCTTGGGCCGCGAAAGTTCTAGATAATGCCGAGGAAATAACTTAGGTGTTAACGTCGGTCTTCATGCTTGAGCATATTTTGCCTTGGTTAAAGATATGGTTTCTGACAGAGAAGGTTGTTAACTGTTCTTCTTTACTTTACCACTTCTTTTTTTGTGAAACTGCTATTAAGTTACTGACTCATTATCATATGTTCGCAGAAGCTGAGAAGAGATATCAAACAAGGATTGAAGAACTTGAATCTGAAAAAGAACAACTTGCAAAGGACCTCTCTCTTCGCAACAACAAGTATTCCAGGTTGAAGAAGCAATTACAAACTACGGTAGCGAATTTCAATAATGACGTTGTTCGTTTTCGCAATCAAACTATTGAGACAGTTTATAATGACCATCGCATTCCTCTTTCTTCATATCCTTGTCTTCTTGATGAAGTTCCTGAAAATATGCCTTCCTCAGATGTCTCTGATAGTGATGCAAGCGAAGAAGAGGAATCTGATAAAGAATCTGATGAAAAAGAAGAATAAACTGAGAGATAGCTCCATTTTTTTTTTCTCTTCTTATGATACTTGTACATTTATCCTTCTAGCCTTCCATTTTTGTAATCTCTTACTGTAGATCTATCATATGGAAATAAATAACAAATTTTTGCTCTAATCATTCCCATATTTGCCTATGTTATTTATTTTCACATGAGAGATTAAATCGATACCCTTTAAGTAATAATACTCCTTAGTTTCACAACTGATGTTGCTAATTCTTCACAAATAAATGAAGTAATATAGCCATTTTCACAAGTTCATTTTGTTACTCAATTTCTTATGTGATCTTATCTTCAGTTATGTTGAAATTCATCATTGCGACAAGATCGCAGGACGTCTTTACATTTTCATGTAATGACCCATTGATCTTGCCTTATCATTGTTTTTGTGTGGTCTTATTTTGCCTTCCTAGTTAAAGGTCTTATTTTGCCACCCCTCATTTTTGCGTCAATATGACAGGCCTAAATATTCTTGCGAACATAAAGCCCCATGACATTGCCGTCTTGCGACAAAATCGCAGGACGTCCTTACACTTTCATGTAACGACCCATTGATCTTGTCTTATCATTTCTTTAGTATTTTTGCCTCTGCAGGATATTTCTCTTGCGACAATATGACAGGCCTAAATGTTCTTGCGAACGTAAAGCCCCATGACATTGCCGCCTTGCGACGAAATCGCAGGACGTCTTTACACTTTCATGTAAGGACCCATTGATCTCGTCTTACCCTCGCGTTAGTATTATTGCCTCTTCAGGATCATCGCACAAATATGACAAGCCTAAATTTTCTTGCGAAAATAGAGCCTCATGACATTTGCGTCTTTTGACACTTATCAGCTCCCTAATGGAGGGTGCCGCCCTTATCATCTCCCTGGTTGCCCCTTCAAGGAGGCGTATATCAGCCATACAAGACTAGCTCCTCCCATCCGGTCTTAACAACAACCAGTTGTTTTCGCAACCTCTTATCCCTTATACCTATAGGGCTTATGGTTACGAGACCGCACCCTAAGTGGAGTTTTCTTGGGCCGAGTGAAAAGCATGTGCCAAGACTTGCCAAGAATGGCCGAGACACTTCAAATGCCCCAGGCACTCTTGGCTCAACCATGTACCTCGACGCCTTGGTCATACACTGACTCCTTGGAAGAGACCCTCGGTCGTCCAACCAGGGTATAACCTTATATATATAGTTGTAAATCCAAGGTATCTCCCCCGGATGGGCTTTATTGACCCCAAATTTTCATGACTCAGGTTCCAGGGGCGGTGTAACCTTTTCCCTGAGCCATGTCAAGAGATACCCCCTTATATGACGCACTTTAGGTCTTACATTTGCCTCTTGCGAAATATCATTCGCGAACTAGGGTGTACGCCATAAAGGTTCGTCCCATTCACTCATTCATTCATTTCAATCAATTCTTGCAATCATTCATTAATTTTTGATTATTTCTTCTCATTATCTATGTGAAATTATCACATAATCTTGCTTCATTTGCTGTGATCTTGCTGTAATTATTTAACCAAACTTTCGTTATATTCATGAATCGCGAGACTTTCGCGTACTCCTTCATCGATCATCATATCCTTTGTACCTTTGACATATCTTTGTCACCCCAAACATTTTTTTTTTTAAAAAAAAACAATCCCTAAAATCAATTATTTATTTCTTACACTTCTTACTCCTGTTGCTCTCTGTTTCTTCATTCAAATTCCCTGATATTTCCTTCCCTTTTGCGAGATCATCGCAACTTCCAATTGTTTTCAAGCATTGGTCTCGCAATATATCTTCATCTCTCACTTCTATTGTTTCCACCATCAGCCTTTCTCTTCTTTGTTCTTCTTTGATATTCCACTTCCAATTCTTCTTTTGAACAGCCCTTTCCTCGCAAGACTCCACATCAACTTCATAGCACTTTTGTCCCTCAACCCAATCTCCTTTTATAACTCCAACACCACTAGGGTGAGGAAATTTGATACATTGGTGGTAAGTTGATGCTACACCAAAGATCTCATGTAACCAAGGTCGCCCAATTAATGCATTATAGGGGGATTCCACATCGACTATACAAAACAAGATTTCAGTTGATAATCCTTTCAGTGGTATTCTCATGCGAGTTTCTCCTTTAGGTTTATTGGCAGTACCATTAAAACCATAAATCTTATAGGTTGAAGGTATCATATCTTCATCTCCCCCCCCCCCCATAGTCTTGTAGGTGTGGTAAAAAAGGATGTTTACAGAGCTTTCAGTATCAATTAAGATTCTATTTATTGCCCATGAATTTTCTCCCCCATCATCTTCATCATCAACAGGTTTTGGGTTAATTTCCAATCTTACCACTAATGGAATGTCATGCATCTCACCACCCTCAGGTACCTCTTCTGCGGTAAAAGAAATAATTTGTGTTTGACATTCTTTTAGTGGCGATGTCTTCGCGATGTTCATTACTTCTCTATTGTCAGCATCCCTTGCGAAAACCCTACTGAGAACACTATCATGAAAATCTTCGATTGTCTTGTACGAATGTACAATAGAATTGCAGAACAAGTTTTTGGCCTTCGCTCCAACTTCCACTACAAATGTTTCTTTCCCTTTTTTGTATTTACTCGTGAATTTACGGAGGTGTTGGTAATGGTTGAGTCTTCTCTTCACATTTTAAGAATTGATTTAGTTTCCCTTGGTCTATCATTCTAAGGATGATTCTTTTGATATTCCTGCAATCATTCGTTTGGTGTCCATGAAAATGGTGGTAGGAACAGAATTCATGACTTCTGTCACCTGGAGGTGGTTCATTCCCCATGTTCCATGGTGCGGGTATGTTTTCCATCAGTATTATAGCTTCCCATATCTTCTCCACGCTAGCATTTAGTGGTGGCATCTTGATTTCTTCCCATACGACTCTATGACCTCGCTGCCCTCTATGATAATTCTGTCTCTGGCCTCCATAAGTCTCTTGCGGCTGATCAAATCTTTGAATTTTATTATTTCCGCCACGGTTGTAGAAATTTCTTTCTCTTTCAAATTCTTCATGATCGCGACTTCCCATGGCTACCAACTTTTGCTGACCATCATTTGGTATCCTCATTCCTTGTTGACCTTGCGAGGTACTCGCCACAGTGTTTATCAATTTAGGTAACAAACTTGCATTCGCAGCTCTTGAACTTGTATTCGCGACAGGGTATGATTCCATCTCATTTTGCTTTTCCTCTAAATCAATATACTCCTCCTGAAGCTCTCGCAACTCAGTCATGGTGATTGTATTCTTGGTTCTAAAAATTTGAATATACAACAGATTTGTCGCGAACATAGCATTAATGAATGATAAGATGAGATATCTCTCCTCCACACGGCCAGCCATTTCGCTACACATTGTCTTCCACCTCACAGTTAGACGCTTCAAACTTTCACTAACCCTTTGTTTCAACCCAAATACATCTTCAATACCTGGTCGCGAGAAATTATTGCTTATATATGCCCCTAAAAATATAGCCTGCAAGTGATTGAAAGATGTTATTGTATTCTTCGGTAGCCCTTCAAACCATTTCAAAGCTTCTCCTGTCAGACTTGATGCAAAATATTTGCACAATATAGCATCATGATTCTCCCATTGTAACATACATCTCATATAAGCTTTGATATGGTTTGTATCGCACAAGTTGTTCCATCGAAAATGCTGGTTAATGTCGGTAAGTTGCACTTCGGTGGTATTCCTCCTAATTGTATCTCTTGTGTGAACGGAGTTTTCGCAGCTTCTTCTATGGCTTCATCCAACTGTCTCTTCCCTCCCCCCCTTTTACTGTGCATCATTCCTCTCATTTCTGCCAATTCTCTCAAAATTTGTTCATTTACATCAGAACTTGAATCTATTTGTCTTTTTAGTTCCGCCTCTCTTCTCCTGCGTTCATGTCTGCTTTGACTATCATCATTCTCTTCTCGTCTTTCTCTACGATCTTCTCCTTCACCTCTTTCACGAATTCGCACACCGTTATATCTATCAATCTCTCTTCTTTGTTGTCTATCAACTCTCCTTTGTGCTCTTTCATATTCTTCATCAATATTATCATTGTTGCGATTTTGTTCTCGCCTTCTTTCTCGATTGTCATGATTATTCTGGCGAATTTCCTCCTCCAACTCCTGTTCTTCCATTTCTGCTCTCAATCTTTCTCTCTCGCGAGCTAGACGTGCTTGTTCAACATAATGTCTTTCAATTTCATCCTCAATCTCTTTTTGCTTCCTCTGTGCTTCTCTCCCATGCAATATTCTTCTTCCTTCTTCTTGATTTTCTTCATCAACTGGATTATTTTGCCTCTGACGCTGCCTATTTCCTTGGTTTCCACCATTCTGCTCATTTTGAAGAGTCTCGGGACGTGGGATATAACGATCTTCCATCATTTCTCTTCTCTCGCAATGTTCGTGCTCGGATTTTGTGCTTCTTCTCGGTTTTCTTCATCGCATTTTCGTAGGTACAATTCTCCTCATTTCCTCTCTAACTGATCTTGAACTTGATCTTGTAGTGCTTCTCGACCTTCTATTTTGTAATCTCATGTTTTCCATCCTCAATTCATGATTCTGTCTTGTTAAATTTGCACGTTCCTCAGCTTCTAATCGCCTTTCTTCATGTATTGTTTGTCTCAATGATCGCTGTCGTAAGCGACACAAATATAATTACACTTTCTTACTACTCAAAATATAAATATAGCAAGGGCAAGAAAGGATCGATCCCACAGAGAGGTCTAGGTTGTCAAATTGTTAAGGTTTCCTATATAAAGCACCAAGGATTTTCTGATTGTGTAAATAAAAATAAACAAAAAGCAAATAAACAAATAAGCAAACAAATAAGATAGAAGAGATATTGGTTAAGGATTTCGTTTTCATTCACTAACATGCTTTTCACAATAACTAGAATTGATATTTTAATCCCAACTTTTATCAAAGACCCTAGAATACCTTGATCGCAAGTATATCCCGCAAATCTCCTCATGTCATCAACAAACACATTAAAAGATGCGAATATGAATTCTACCTAAAGGAACAACCTAACGTGTAAAAGCACTAATCAAGTTTAATTCCCTAGATGCGTTAAGTTCTATGAAATCAGGCCAATCAAAGCAATTGAACGTGGAAAGCGCACTAATTCAATTTAACAAAGGTTACGATTCACATATGATCATGAGAATATATCACTACAAACCATAATCATAATATGCTACTTGTGTTCAAGGAATATCACTTTTCCGTATAATAAACCCTAAACTAGCAATAGATGTGATTAGAAGTTCTACCAATTTGCAACTTGACAAAACAATCAATCAATCATAAAACAATATTTTCAGAGAATTGCAAACGATAGATATGAGACAAAACTAATATATTGAATCAAAGAATCATGCTTTGTGAAATCCAACTATTCCATAACCAAAAGATAATTAGGTACTCATATTCAAGGAGTTCATAACAAGAAGAAAGAGAAAAGACTTCATGGTTCTAAACCCTAGAATAAAGTAGTAGAGATAATCAAAAACGTGGTATCCAAATTGTGCCTAGGCTTCTCTATATATAGAGTTTTATAACCTCCTCTTGAAGAAACTAGGAAACCTAGTAAAATTAGGAAAGTGTCCGTGCATCACCCCGTGCAAAGTGAGAATTTCCAAAATAAGCCACGGCCAAATTCACACGTCCAAGGCTTGGCCGGAAAAATAATTAAGAGAACCAGATGGGCTCACGTCAAAACTGGAGAAAACCAGCCCGTTATAACATTAGCCTGTCAGTCCATTGGAACTGACAAGGCATTTTACGCTTCCCAAATTCTCTCTTTTCTCGATCGAGTTCTTCTCATGACAACCAGCAGCTCGAGCTCACAGCATCATCAGTTGAAGCTCCTCTCTTGACAAATTCTTCCATCACATGTTCCAACCTTCTCGCCTGACATCAACCTCTGTCCCTGAAGTTCTACCCGAGCATAACAACATCCATCAAACAGCTTCCAATAATCATTCAGCTCATCACTGGCATTGGTAGAGAGTTCATCGTCACCACAGCTCGAGTTCTTCTTGATTCTCTCCATCACTTCCATGAATCACCCATGCATTCAACAAATCCAAGCTTCATCACTTGTTCATGGTGACAAATGAAACAAGGTTCTTTGTAATCACAGAACCACAGTGAATAGCCCTCGGGATCAAACATCTCCCAAAATCCTCCAATTGCAACCTCACGGAAGTTTCTTGGTGTTTGAGTACAGCCTCTTCCAGTCATCCAAATCCATCTTGCTTGGTGGCAAAAGATCAAGGACGTTTCAACTTCCTTGTATACCCTCTTCCATCATGCAACAGCGACGAGAATCGACCATTGTTGCTATCATTCACCATTCGCTGGAAGCAACCCAAACTCCAGCTCTCCGTCTCTCCATAATCACCAGAACATCTTCCTCCATTGATCACCGAGACTCCATCGTCATTCGCTGCCAATACTCAAATTCTTCTTCTCTGCCAGGATCATCACGATCAATCTCGTCGCCGACAACAACCCATCACAGCAGCATCTCATCATCTCTGATAAACAAACAACAACCATTACCGAGTACCATCATCACCATGGATTCATCGTCTCTTTAGCCCGAGAATATCCAGTTGCCTCGGTTCCCAGATTCAACTCCTTCTCGCCATCGAGTTCGCAGGGCAAAGCAGCATCCTACAACCAACAGCCTCCATCTTCCCGAGCTCACTTCTCTCTGTTCCACTCGAGTTCCATGCATAGCTTACTCATTCCTTTCATCATCAATGCATATGTTCACAGCTCCGTCACCCGTCTCGAACATCCATTCCGTATCATCTCCCACGGCAGAGAACATCAACACCGACCATACATACCGATCACGAGCAAGCAGTACATTACTCGAGCTCCAACCGTAGCAACATCTCATGTATTTCCATAGTCCAAACTCAACATAACCCTTTACTCGCCACCGTGAACAAGATCCACCACTCGACCTTCACAAACCAACACCATTCTCTCCATTGTCTCTCACGGTCCCATTACATTCTCGCACTCGAGCTTTAACCTCTCGCCGTTGCTTCCATCATACTTCCTGTCCGCTATAAGTGACCGATCACGAACTCACTTTCCCGAACATCACTTCTCATCATAAACTCTTCATCACTTCTGCTACATATTCCAGCTCGAACCCTTAAAAATCCACATTAACTATATTCTAGACGGAAACATGAGATTGAAAGGGGAACTCATCGTGTTCGTTGATGGGAAAGAAGATGGTGGTGGCAGCCCCCGAACCGATGGTAGGGTGCCCTTAACACTTTTTGAAATCTGACTTCCCCGTAAATGATATGACTCCCTTTAGCGGTTCCTTTAAGAAAATCCACCCCTTAACAAAATGACTACCCCTTAACGTACGGTGGGAGTGCCAATATCACTTGCCCGACCATTTTGCTCTTTTAGCCTTCAAATTCTCTCAACGCCTCTAATGCTGTGATTTCTTCATTTCCATGAATTATTTCTCCAGTCTCTTCTCGGTTTCTCTCCTCTTGTCCATTGTTTTCCAATTGTTGTTCTTCTCCCCTTTCTTACACATAGTCTGATCTCCAAGTATGCACGCTTACTCTATCATAATCCACAGTTCTATTTGCTATTGGTTGAATTGGTGATTGAATTTGATTTTCTTCATTATTCCTTATGTTCATTCTGGAGGATTCTCCCATTTTATTTCTCCCTTCTCCAGCAATTCTCCTACTCCTTCTAACCGTTGTTGGTTGCTCGGATACATTTCTTCTTCTAGCCATTTCTTAATTTTGGTAAACTGTTGAAAATTATAAGAAATTCCTTCCCTACCACTCCAATTTCTTTCAAATCACGATGTCAATCCTTATTCAAACAGCCATTTCTAACGCCAATATGTAGTTGCAGGAAATCCTACACTACACCCCTCACAATAATCCACACAACTAAGACATTTGAAAATGAATAACAATGATTTTATTGATTAATTCCTTGAATGTTTACAAGATAAAATAGAAAAGAGCTAAAGAAATTACAATCACCACAAACTTTCTCTCCCCTAATGACTTGTCTAACACTCTTAAAAAGATCCCCCTCACAACAGGCTTATTCAACTCTTTATATAGGGTAGTACACAATGGATGACAGCTAAGTTGTCCTTTATTTTCGGGAATGACTTGCGAAATATCGCAAGTGTATAAACATATAATCTCGCAGCTCTCCTAAAATTCGCTAAGTCTTCACACCTTTCTCGTGTTTTGGCTGTCGTCATTCATTGCGTCATTTATATTACTCTTCTGCGACGCCCTCGCAATGCTGTTGTTTATTGATCTCGCGAAGTATTGATGTCGCGATATTCTGATCCTACAGTGATTTTTAATGAAAGCAGGGAAGTTAACTATACAATTACAAACCCAAATTTACTTGGAGAATCTGATATATCAGATTCAATCCCAGTAAATCTATGTTTGAAGAAGAAATTCTGAAGAAACTAGGTTTCGATAATTTTTTGGAAAAAACGGTTATAGAGAGGATTTTGGAGAGAGAGACTCAGTTCTTGATATTTCGTTCTTAATCGATTAATATTTCGTTCTTCTTTTTCTCCATGAATTTGGAACTCTTTCATACCACACAGAAACACAGGGTTCACCTCTGTTAAAAACCCATTTGATATACATTTGGCTGAAGCAGAGGACTTAATCGAAAAAATTATAAAAGTTTAGGATAATTAATAAAACAAGTAGTGAGCACGTGCGTTGCACGTCGGAGATACAATTTTTTTCTACTTTGCAAATAATTTGGTGGTGCTTTGACACCATATATTTAATCGAAATTGATTGTTGTTTGTGTACTTTTGAACCAATTTTCTTTATAGATTTTTTCATTTTTGTTTGAAGGTATAAAAGTTTTAAATCCATTCTTAAGCCATGTGTAGCTTTTAAAGGGAAAACATACATAAATTTGGAGAGGCATACAAAAATTCGAAAAATAAAATTTTGGTATTGTTATTTAAGCTCGTTGCGTAAATATTTCAACGGGCTTTTCAAATATATAAAGTTTACAAAAATCCGATGTACGGTTTGGAAGATATGGAGTTTTTAAATATTTGTCTTTTTATAAAAATGGCATTTTCGTAAATACATAATTTTGTGACGGGAATCTTTTTGTGACAGGAATCTTTTTTAGAATAATCCTAGATCTCATGGTCAAATTAATACAAGGGGATCTAATGGTTATAAAAGGTAATGTTTGATATTCTCTTATTGTCATTAAAAGGGGGGAGATATCATAATTAAAGAATCTAATGTAATATATTTGCTAATCAAATCTAGTATAGATGATAGGAATCCAACAGTTAGGACTTGCGGGTTCGCTCGCGTGACAGCAGGACTCATCTACCTAATTAAGCACCCTGGACCTGTTGTGTTGGCATATGTTAGACCCAATGATCCGAGTATAAAGTCAATTTATTAAAGGAGGAAGGATCCATCTAATATAAAAGATCTAAAACTTCTATTTTTAAAGGGAAATTTTATAGATACGGTCTTCACTCTTTAGATATTTTCAAATTTCGGACGTGTCAACCATAATTAATTTTTAAATACCTGCATCTCGTTAAAGAATCTCTAATTCCCGAGCTGTATATGCCAATAAGCTTGCGACACTTGTTCTGCCCCTTATTTGTAATTGCAAATCCCATTATGTTTTCGTATTCTGCTCTATTAATTTGGAAACAAAATCAAAATTGATTCTCCTAGAAATTTGCATATATATTGCGTACATTCATCTGATCAAATAAAATCACTATAAAACACCATCAAGAAATCAGATATCAGTATCCATTAACGTTATACTTAGTTTTCATTTCAAGACTGCTTCCATTTCAATCATAATGTCATCAAAATCATTATTTTTAGTTTGAGGATCTACTGTTGTCATCTTTTTCTTTACTCTTACTTTATTGTGTGTCCAATCAGCTGATGGTTTTAGTTGGGGAGATATTTTTATAAGCAAAAAGAAGGTTTGGGAACAAAATTACATAGATCCAAAAATAACTTTAAAACTCCATTGTTGGTCAAGTGAAGATGATTTCAGTGAGCATATGCTATATTACAAACAAAATTTCACATGGAGTTTTAAGGTTAATTTTAGGCAGATAACTAAGTTTGTATGCGATTCAAGTTGGACTGGTGCTGATGGTGGAAACCACTACGTACGGTTTAGCGCTTACAAAGCAAAAAGAGATTGGGGGCATCATTGTGCAGATTTTTGTTTTTGGAGGCTTCGTCAAAATGGTGGCTACTATGGTGATATTATTGATGATGGTTATCCGTTCGAAAAGATGTTTTCTTACTAAAGAAGACAGCCTGATGTATTTGATTCTTATTTGGATTCAAATATTTATTGAAAAATTAAATAACAGGATAATTATATATTAAAAAATGAATTAGGACTGAATTCTTGAAAATTTGTGTTGATGAATGTTTCTCTGTTAATAACCTAACATTTTATTGCAGTCTTGATATAGTAAGTTTTCCGATTAATTGGAAATATACGGATACCTAAGTTTGTTGGGTATTAATACCATAGATTTTTTTCCTTCCTCATGAGACAACAAAGGCGGGGTACAAGGACCATGCGACTTGCGAGAAATGAATTATAGAGCTTTAAAACTCTGCAACGCTTCAATTCAATTTCGATACAAAATGTATGGCTTCAACTGGGGTTAACAATCTTAAGATGAACTTTGGGGCACTTAAAGTATCATTTTCCTTAGAGCCTTCTGATTAAGGTCGTCATCTTCACCGGTCTCACCAATATCTTAATGAAAATATCATCAAATCCTATCATATTTGGTATAAAATCAATGCTTATACAACAGTAGTGTTTCGTGTGTCACGCAACGGCTGAGATACATTCGTTTTTCTAAGTGGCGGCCGAGATTTTCCGTACCCCTCCCAGTTTCACCTCTGATATTTTAATCCAACGGTTTGCCCTAAATTTGCATCCCACTCACCTTATTGTATTCAGTCCCCCCACGAATACCCCCATCAATTTCTGAAATCGCGCTTTCAGAATTCCCAGAAGATAAATCGATTCCGCAGGCAAATGTCTACTTCATCTCCGGAGAAAAAAAAAAGAAAATATTTGTAAACACTTTCTTGATACATGGCTTCGTCTCAAGTAGGAATTTGATTCTTTTCATTATAAGGTAACTCTAAACTACTTTTTGTTTTCATTGATTGGGATTTTTTTCAGTACCCGTAACTGTTTGTTGAAATTCCACAAAGAAGTATTTTCCATTTTGTTGATTTTTTTCATGTTGTATGTCAGAGTACATTGTGTCCGACTCTATGGTAATCTGTTGATATTGTAGGATACAAGCATCTCATACCGGAGAAATTTGACATCATTAGTAAATTTTGATCCAAAATGTTTGGTTTCCGGAGAAGCGCTTTCGAAACTGAATGATGGGTCGAATGTGGAGGCGGCCTTCTATTCCTGTTCTGCAAGAGTGTATTGACAGGAGTTCAGTCAATCCATACCCACGTTGTAAAAACCTTTGGAAAGCAAGGTTTTGTGCTCCATCTTACTGAAATTGGTGGTTCTTAATGGACCTGTCTGAAGAGTGTTAGTAATCATTGTCCGAGTTTCATAAACAACGATTTAAAGAATCATTAGGGTATACAGATTGAAATTAGGGTTTTCAGGTACATCCGTTTTCTTCTTTGTATTTTTTTCTGCAATGTTTTATTTGAGATTATGTTAGGGTATAAAAAAGCATAGCATGTGGAGGTGGAGGAAGTCATGAAAGTGGAGGAGAACAAAGTCCAGTAAAAGTTGGAGAACAGGATAGGTCAATTGTGAATCTCAGTCCGATCGCAAAGAAGGCGCTTCTTAGGTAACAGTAAAATCAGTAAGAATTTTATATAAAATGTTTAGGAATATGTTTCTGAGTTCATCAGTTTCATCACTAGCAAGTTAATCCAATTTTCAATGTTTTTTCGTTTGTTTTTGGTTAGGGCAAGTGATAAATAGCAGAAAGAGAAAAGGAAGCCATTAAAGGTGTACCATTGTACCTATGTTAGTACAGGGAGGTAAATTTTTCTTTTAAGCCGTAGGACATAAAATTGTATTGTAAATTTTTTTTTGGCTTAGTTCTGATGTCATAGCTGACAACTGCATGCTTTTATGTGCTTGATTGAATAGGGGAAAATTCTCATGATGTTTCAGATGGAGGTAATTGACAATTTTCATTCTTTATGACTGACTAATAAAATCATTTTGCTTTGCAAGCATGCTTAGAAATTTAATTATGGATTTCCATATTTGTGCAAAATTCAAATTTTTATAGGGTGACACAAAGGATTCGACAAAGGGTGGAGATGGGTCTGCGAAGAAAGACGGTGCAGGAGTCCAACACAAACATAATTTCCATGTAAGATATAATCATTTGGACGTTGTATCTATGTAACTAGCCCTTAACCCGTGCCGTAACGGCACGGGCCATGATGTTGGTTCATTTTTAATATATCGTATAATTTGTGTCCCGAATACTTATCAACTCCTTATGATTTAATATGGGTTTGTCATAAAAATAGTTGGGATTTTCCTCTCTTTTTTCTCTTGTTTTTTTCCTTTAATATTTTACCGCCGAAGATTTGCTCAAACGAAAGAAATATAATCTTAACTTCCAGACACTTTTTTATTTAGGTTCATCGCTTATAATGAGACAATGCTCTATATGAACATGGAAGTTTAAATATTTTTTGGAAATATGTCGTCAGCAGCGCTCATCTCAGTGAAATCAACTAATCAATACCGTCCATAAAACTCTTCCCATGCTCATATTTCGCTCCAGCTGACTCATTTATCATGGTCATGTTGTCGATCATCCAAATAGGCAGAGAATAGTATTTTTTTGCATCGAACGAACGATACAAACTATCCAATGTGACATGATTTTCCTGTAATTTTTCAACACCCATTAGATGACAATGTTTAAAATGCGTACCCATTACCTTTTTGAAGGGATTGTATATATGCGAACCTCTGCCATTAAATCTTCAACAAAGTATTGTGCCCAGCAATTCGTCTTAATGAAGGCTTTGGTAACTTCAAAAGTCTTGGACATATTGTCACTTCCGTATGTTCCTACCTTCACTTGGAATATAATCTGGCGACACATTACCTCATAAAGAACCTTGAACACATATTGTACTCCATGATCCTATTTCAAATTAATAGATTGTCAATAGATCCTTTACCAAAAGTTGACATATTCTACGTTGAATATTTATAAAAAAAAATATTATGGTATTGTGGAACGTTGCTTTCTAAGATTGTAGTTTTCAAAATTTGCCTCTTCAAGTCCCACGGCTTTCTAAGTTTATATATCTTGTTTGTTTTTAACATTTTAGTTATCCATATTATGTTTGTTACTAACTTTAAACTTGATGTCATCTTCTACTGTGAACTTTATGTGATTTAAGAATCGAAATAGTTATACCTCTTTCATTCGTATCAAGTAATCCGTTGTATATCCCAACAATTCTTCTACAACAATTCATTTCTTTTGCCGTTTCCGGACCATCAGTAGCCATTATTGTCAAACGCAATCTGTCTAATTTTTGTTGATGTTATGTATTTGCAATGTTCATTTTTCTTAAATAAATAGATTGTGGAAAAACTAAAAAAAAAATAAGAACATAAGTATTTCATCGGGTCTAAGTTACTATATCCAAATACTACGGACACTGCTTCTGGTGCCTTGTTTCCTCAAATTCCTCGTTGCATTCTAGACAGTATAGGCAACACCAATCATTTGCGAAGTGAGCTATTTGCGCAAGTGTGGTCAATGTATCCCTTGCCTGTAATAATAATAACAACACGTCAATTGTAAATGGTATGAATCTAATATATTTGAATTATACCTCAATCTTAGATATCACCTTCTTCTCACATAACATAGCAATTGAGGAAGGACAAATCTTGACCACTCTTTACATAGACAGAGTTAGCCAAACTATGTTTTGCAATTGTCTTACGTGAAAATTATTATTAATCCATATTTTAGTCAGCTCTTATCGAAGCCGATCTAATTAGTCCTATAGAAAGTTAATCTTAAATTTTTGACCTTATCTCTTGACCAAATTATTGAAGTATTCTCAGTCATGTTCTGCGTGTGATCTGCCCATCTGTGTCTACTCTACCTTCTAACCCAGTGAATGAAACCTATACATATTGATCCGTAATTTGATATTGTTGATTTGTCATCAAGTGGTCGCATGATTTGAGAATGTAAAATATAAAAAATATTCTATAAACATCGGAGGCGAAATTTAGATTTATGATTTAGAGTTTTTTATGATGATTTTGATGAACAAACATAATTTTCAAACAAATATTTTAGAATGCAAATACATTTTCCCGGTCAATAAGGTTTTATATCGGGAATTGAGTGAAAGTTGTTGTCTTTGTAGGTAGTTGTCGCGAAACAACTCGACATTGATGGCCTTTCAGGAAAAAGAATGTAATAGTACTTGAGAGAGCGATAATGTTCTCTTACGCGGGTACACCAATTTCCTTTATATAATACGGGTGATCGAACAGTCATGATCATATTGTCTTATACGTTCCGGTATCATCCTCGAAATATTTGGTTTTTTTCCTTATCAATCGTGCTAAAAACAACCAATTACATCTTTCACAATACAATAAAACTCACTAAAAAGCAAAAACTATTATTATACACTACTATACCAACACCCGCACCACCATAAAAACCATCTACCGCCACTATTTCTTCCACCAATAGTAATGTTACCGCCTCCACCATTCACAAACACCCGCCACCGCTTATACTAACCCTACTTCCACTACCACCATTAGAATTAATATAATTTTTAGTAAAATTATGTATTTATGTTAGATTATTAAAGGGACATTTATAATATAAATTTAATTAATCATTTATCTTTGCCAAGGACAAATCCCGACCACTCTTTACATAAACAAATCGATAATAAATAATTTCATATGTTCTGATCTTGATTCGTGTCGTTCGTTTAGTTATTACATAACATGGCAATTGATTGCACCAATTTTTTAAAATGGACATGTGTTTTATCGAGTTTATTTTAACATTAGAATGATCAACCACGTTTTATTCTTTATAATATAACATTACACATTTTGTGGCGTTACGAAATTAGCATAATATGTTTTTGTTCACCAATACCCGCCACCACCATAAAACCATATGAATCCACTTTTTTTTATCCACTACCACCTAGTGGAGCCAAGGGTTGACTAACCTGGCTCTAACCCCTTAAATTTTTAATAACTACATAAATTTTTTAGTTTATTTTATAAATAGTACTTTGTCCATATATATTTATGGTTTAGTCCACCAAAGTTTACATGTTTCTTTTTTTTTTAAAAATAGGCCTCCTCAACGTCAATTTTTGACTCCACCACTGCCACCATCACTGCCGCCCATCCCATGTAGGTTGTTGGACGCAATTCTAATTCTCAATCACAAATGCCATGTATGAGGTTTAGATTGAACAAAATTTCGTCAATTGATTAGTTTCATTATTTATTTTTCCGTGTATATATGCTTTTTTTGTATTGCAATCAATTTTATTTTAACATTAAAAAATCATGATTTATACGATATAGTACCAAAGATAACAGGGGTACCATTTGGGTGATCCAACTACGATCATGAAAATATTGTCTTGTATGATATCATCCCTGAAATATATGGTACCTTCCTTTATCAAAAGTGTTAAAAACAACCAACCACATCTTCCACACTACGATGTTATCGATGTTGTAACGACAACATAAAATTAATATTGTCCATCACTACTCACCAGCATTCACCGTCACTACTTCTTCCACCACAAACCAGGGGAGGAGCCAGGATTTTGAGGAGAGAGGGAGAAAAAATTCTTGGCAAGTTGGATACACATGAAAAATGGACGTTGTATCCCATTTTACGATAAAAGAACAAAAATAAATATAATTGTGCTTGGCTCCACCCTTAACCACCACTAATCTTTCGGCCTCCACCTCTTCTACTACTCATTGCCGCAGTAAATGTCTATTGATTCTATTTATCAAAATAAATTATTAATAGAAATAAATATTATAATTAATTAAGAAAACATTTATAATTAAAAAATAATTAGTCATTTATTATGAGCAATTAGTGAAACACTAATTAATAAAACACTTTATAATGAATAGATTATTTATTATGTGCAATTAGTGAAACACTAATTATTAAAGCAATTATGGTATTTAAGTTGAACAAACCACCACTGTTGATTTATCTTTTCTATCAATTTCAACCAAGGTGGAACACTAGTTAGAGGCCACTCTTATGACACAATAGGTCATGAGTTCGAACCTCCACGTTATAATTTTTGAAATTCCATATCTTGGCTTGAGTATTCATTTTTCATTCATAATATTGGAATTAATGCCACGTGTGCGAGTTGTAGGGGGTGGTTAGGAGAACCACGGCCCTTGATTTATCTTTCCCACAGACAAATCCTGACCACCACTCAGACAGGCAAACTTAGCCTAGCTTTGTTTTGTACTCTTGATGATTGACATTTTAAATATTTTGGAATTCTACATAAGCACAGAGGCATTATTTATGCTAATGTGTCGCCATGAATTTCAATGTCAAATTTAAATGATGTGGTTTTGTCATGTTCACTCTCAATCATAGTAAACGACGTCATTAAAAAAAAACAATGAAAATTTAAGAAGGCAATGGTGTTTGTGGCTAGCTTGAAATCAGAGTGTAGCATTATTGTCCGGAGGAATGGAACGTGGAGGTGCATATGGGTGCTTTTGTTGTAGCTCGTGCAGAGTGTCTTCATTAGGAGGTGCAACACCATTACAAGACAAGATTCTAGTAGCAGTTGTATAATGCCCACAGCTAAGCTTCTTTTTACAAGCCTCAATATTTGTTTTCTGCTTCTTTTTATTGTGTTTCTTGCTCCTTTGATTCTCCTTATTAACCTCCAGAACTTGCTGAACTAATGTAGTGCACCCATCAGGTTCCCTCCACTTGAGAAATGCTTGATTGATGGATACTGACTGTAGTCTTTTCCTATTTCTGGATCTCCCTTCATAGTGCTTGTAGGCATATAAATATTAAGGGTGCAAGTAGGCAGTAAGAGCAATTGTAACCATGATGATAAGTTACTGGGTTGGGCAAGGACTTTGTTTAGGGGCGCTTTGAGGGTTCTAGAAAAGTTAAGTCTGTAGTGAGGTGGAATGCTTGAAACTGTAGTAATTTGTTTTTGAAATACCAAATCAAGCAACCTTGTAGAAAGACTTACAGAATCATCAGCAATGGATGTACCAGCGTTTCCCGTAGGCACATGAGTATGTGCATCAGGTTTGTCCACATCATAGAGCAAAAACTTAGCCTCTCTGCCATTAAAATGTCCTGGTAAAACTCCACCGGGATGATCACGGCATGGCCTTTTCCATGAGTACCATTGAAAACAAGGGAAGCAAAGCCACACGTGCAAATTTTTCAGAAGTCTCTCCCAATCCCTATAAACAGTAATCGCAGTACGGATTCTCTCACGGTAAACAACGATATCATCAGCAGTGGATAGGTGCTTGTCTTGTATATGCTTTAGGATGGAGGTTTTGGCGTAGCCTCTTCCCCCTACACCATCTGAACATCTCTTGTAATGTTTGTAAGGGCAATGACACATCGTATCGTCATCAGAATCATTATCAGAGCATGTAGATTGTTCTTGAGAACATGCAAGAAGGTCTGCAGAGGAAGATGCAAATAAAGCATTAGACAATCCTGCAGTTGGAGTCGCTCAACCAGATGATGATCTAGTTTGAGGCATTTTCACGATGAAGAAGAAAATAACTACCCCTAACCGTATCTCACATGTGAAGATGTTAATGGAAAGATGGCACCGGATGGAGTGAGAGTAGTATCAAAAGATGTGGGAATAGATGGTGAATCAAAATAGGTATAAGATGGATAGGGTTTGCTGATGATTGTAAGTATAATAATGCAAAGAGTAAACACATGTTTTCAATCGCGTGGTTTTCGCCAGAGTTCCTCTCACCAACGATCCTTTCTAATATATTTTTTTATAATATTATTGGATAAATAATATTATTACAAGAAACAAGTTGGAAAACTAACAAGCTAAGCTACAACTACGTAATACTACATAAGTTGAACAGGTTGCCGTGCTAGCCTACCAACGAGACTCATGAGGAACCAGCCAAGGGAGCGAAGCGGATAGGGGGCTGATTTTTTTTATAATTTTTTTTTATTATTTAATAAATAATTTATAATTATGGATTACTTCAAAAAAAAATATTTCAAAAGAAAATATGAAAAATATATGAACAATTTTTTTTTATAGAAATATAATGATAAGTGTACAATATTCTATACGACTGAGCCATTGCTCAGAAATAGGCGTGGGAGGTGGAGAATGTGTGATTTTAGAAGTAAAAATAGTTAAATTTATAGAAGATGAGATTGTAGCCGTTGGATAAATTAGTCGTTATCTGCTCAATCAGAAATGAAAGTCTTCTCAAGCAGATCCAAGCCTCATCCTTCCCTTAGTCGATATGTTGTAATTGATCCGGTTGTCTCAATTTGAGACGGGATGGATAAACGCTCAAATTCGAGTCTTTGCCCATTCCGTTTAACTATCCCACTTTTTATGCTCATTGGAAAATTTGAGCTAGCTAATACACGTAATTGGGTGGAGTATTAGACCCATGAACTTCCACCATAAAGTTTCTTCATAATTTCATTTTTATCTCAAAGAGGTAGAAATATTGGTATAAACTTTGATATAAGTTTGCAATTATGTATGGTCGGACATACTTTGATGCGCTTGTATACAGAATTTGAACACATCCGGTACCAACACTTGAGACTACAGAAATATTTAATAATCGAGATCATGTGAACGTGGTTTATTTCTACAGTGGCATGTTTAAAACCAGAATGCCCTAGTTACAAGTTAAAGTTTGTGGAACCCAGAATTTTCAAGAAGGATTAAGAAAGGGACAAACCTTCATTGAATTTTTACGAGACAAGAAAATATCAGTCTTGTTAGACCCACCAAAGAATTTGCATCGTGAACGCACCGAGGGAGATCGCACGGATCCAGGACAGTGTTCGGTGCATTGAGATAGGGGTGGGGCAGAAGTGAGCCCTACACACCCTCTCACATCATCTCCCTGGATGCAAATTCTTTGGTGAGAAAATATATAGTGTAATCATTCTAGAAGTTCATAACTTTTTGCTATAACTCCCTCCTCTTAGTTTCTATTGGCTAGTTACGCTACTACTAAATAATAGACGCGTAAGACGATATCAACTGATTGGATAATTAGTAGTTGGAAAATAGTCTCGAAATTCTAAGGCTGCTTTTATCATTATTTGTCAGCAGTGTATAATTTCAGACGAAACCGCCATTTTTTCCGAAAGGTAAAGGGACATTTCTAGAACGCGTACTATATATTTATCCCAAGTTCCAAATTTGTCAACACAACATTTGTATCGAAGGATTTTCTCAAGTACTTGTGGATATGAAAGAAATTATTATAGATACTGGTATATTGAAATTTATAGGTGGAATTACAAATCAGAATTTTACCAAAAAATGAATGAGACTAAATTGAGGCAACAAAATACAGCTCGTATAGTCGGGTATACTCTATTCCTACTAGCAAAGATGCACGCAGGATGCGAGTGCCAAGTACCATCCCGTTCCATCCTATTCCAAAGCTCACAAAACACATCGTTTATTGATTTCCATTTTTAAGCACTTTTGAAGAACAAAAGTCAATTTTTAAGCGGGAGGACTATTAACGACTACACCGAGTGTCGTTTATTGATTTCCATTTTTAATCATTTTCAACCAAAAAAAGGCCCATTTTTAGGCGAAAGGATTCCGACGATTCTCTCCTTCGTTTATTATAAAGTAATCAGTAGATAACCAAAGTCATGTCAAGAGTTCAATTTGGTCTCAAGACATCATATCTCATGTTTTCAGATGTTTGTTCGTTAAAGAAATATGTTTCTAAATATCTCATGAAACATCCTGTCTTATTCGCTCGTCCTCTGAATGTCTAACCATTAATGTTGATGCTTCCTACATATTGCAGCAGCAATAGCAATATCAAGCACAGCCTTTACTGCCAAATACTGGAATTTTCGTCCCTTTTATGTAATATTCCGACTTGCAGCTTTATTCATTAGCCCCCGTAAATTCTTCAAAGAAACTTTCCTTTTTATTCCTAACTTCCAAGTCTAGGATGAGACTGGAATTATAATACAGAAATTTGAAAGGGAGATTGATTGACATTTTCATTTCTAGCAAAACAGAGTTACAGAAAGAAACCATTCCGAATTCTTATTGCGCTATCTGCATCCGCATCTCGAGCTCAATGAAAGGCGCAAAGTTACAGACTTCCAGAGGAAAAATTTCAAAGTTTTACAAAGCACTTAGATCCTATATATCCTTGAGTGCCGTCAGAAAAGGATTCTCAAGTCGTTCTTCATAAAATAATCTGTCAAAATAACCTTTAATTAATGTTAGAAAAGAAAAACAATGCAAAAAAGATAATGAATCTACGGGTAATTTTGATTGTATCGATAATGTCAAATGCTGATTAAGTAACTTGGTCTCAATAATAAACAGCTGATAACCCGGTGGGGCTAAAGCAGCAATCTTGAGTCCTCGATCATACTTAAATTATGATGATCCTCTTCCTTTTTTTCACTTTTGTGTTGGAGGAGGGTAATATATGTATAATCATATATGGCTTGTATAAACTCGAGTTTCTGATTAAAAAAAAAAAAAAAAAGCAAGATGGGTGTTATAATGTAACTGGACGTAATGTTTGCGGCCACCATAGTTACCTTGTGGTATATATCTTGTTTATCGAAAATCAAAAGAACAATCATATCCTAATTAGACATCCTAAGATACTTTTGAAAACTTCTCTAGAATCCCATATTAGGCTATTAGCTCTCCACAATCATACTTGGATGGACAGTCTGTGCTGTAGTATCCCATATTAATACTTGCATAAACACGAAAATGTAATGTAAATGATGCTTTGGCAGTGTAACACACCAAGAAAACATGATTTGATAAGTTCTCTAAATCCGTACAAAAGCAAACATGACGTGACCATCTCATATGGTCATTTGTATCAGAGCTGAACAGAGAAAAAGTGTTAACCTCATGGTGCTTTATTGTGTTCGGTTGATGTTTCCATCAACTCTTGAATTCGAGCTTGCTCAGCGATTCTACGACTTAGACGGGGAATGAAGACTTCATTTGTAGGATCAGAATATCGCAACACCAAGACTCTCGCGAAATCAATAAACGACACACTGCGAAGACACCGCGGGCTTGGAATAAAAACGACGTAACGGATGACGACAACCTAAATATAAGAAAGATATGAATATGTAGCGAAATTGAGGAGTATCGCGAGATTTAACATATATACACTTGCGAGGATATCGCAAGCCAGATCCGAAAATAAGGGAAAACTTAGCTGTCATCCACTATGTAATGTCCTATATAAAGGGCCGAGTAGACTTTAGAGAGAGAGAGAGATCTTTTTCAAAGTGTTGAGCAAGTCATTAAGAGAGAGAAAGTTTAGAGTGGTTGTAATTCTTTAGTTTATCTCCTTTTCATCTTGTAACATTTCTGAAGTTTGATCAATAAAAAATTACAATTGTTCATCTTAAAATGATTTAATTGTGTGGATTCTTGTGAGGGGTGTAGTGTGGGATTTCCTGCAATTACATAATGGCGCTAGAAACAGGGATTGATTGAAGGAAAAGATTAAAGATTGTTATCAAGGTTGTTCAAATCAAGAAAATGATAAAACAAGTGGATAAATCAGTAAAAATAGAGAAAACTAGAATCAGGAAATTTAACAAAAGGTTGGAGTGTAATTCGATCACAAAAACAATGATCAATGAATTCCATGAGAACGTCAGAGGGAGAATACATAAACGAGACTTTGAAGGAAAGAAATGTAGCAGTTGAGAAGGCATCACCTTTGAGAGATTGGGAAAAACAGAAAATTACGTTCACAGCAGCAGAAATACTAAAAGAAAATTTGGGACACACATCTCCTTTGGTAATAACAGTAACCACACAGAAAGAAAAGGTGAACACGGCAAAAATTATGGAAGAATGGACAATAAACAGAACCTTGGTGGATACATGGAGTTCGGTGGATATAATGTTCTACCATACATACAAGAAATGGGGTACAAAAATGAAAAAATGTCTCCTTCAACTTATCATATTCATGGCTTTGGAAAATCTATAACAAAACCAAAAGGAGAAATAGAGTTGCGAATTTTACTAGGAAAAATCGAAACACGAGTAATATTCTGCGTGGTGGATATGGAATCACCATACAACATGTTGTTGGGAAGACCATGGATACATGCGATTAAAGCTGTAGCGTCGACATTATATCAATGCATTAAATTTCCTATACCAAGTGGGATCGGTGAAATTAGAGGAGATGTGGATAAAGCGAGATTATGTTATCAAATTGAAGTGAAGCAATACGAAAGACATGCAGAGAAGCGTAAAAATCGCAGGAAAATGGCGAAGGAAGCAAAGAAAGAAGAAGAATTTAGAATTTACATGATAAAAGAAGAGGAAGGAAAAGGCATACCTGGAGAAATTTCGGAAGAAGGGAATGGACCTGCGAAGGAGATAAAAGAACCGACACCTATGCGAGAACATGAGGCCAGTTACACTGCGGAAGAACCAACAAAGGAAGTGAATGTTGGGACCAAAGAAGCACCTAAAATACTAAAAATTGGAACTAAGATGGAGGAGGATGAGGAAGAAAGAACTGTTAATCTGCTGCGAGAATATAAAGACATTTTCGCATGGGATATGGATGAGATACCAGGAATAGATCCGTCTGTGGCATGTCATAAATTGGAGATTGACAAAAATGTTAGACCATTCAAACAAAGAATCAGAAAGATTGCAACAACGTATCATCCCAAAATAAAAGAAGAACTAAAGAAGATGCTTGATGCAGGATTTATAAGACAAGCTAAATATCCGGAGTGGATAGCAAACATGGTAGTAGTTCCAAAGAAGAATAAAGGGATAAGAATCTGTTTAGATTTCACTGATCTAAATAAAGCTTGTCCAAAAGATAGTTTTCCACTACCAGATATCCCACAATTGGTAGAATCGGCAGCAGGAAATGATAGAATATCTTCTTTAGATGGATACAAAGGATATAATCAAATCCCTCTCATTTGAAGAAGATCAAGAACACACTGCTTTTTTTCGCCCCAAGAGGATTATATTGTTATACAAAAATGCCATTTGGTTTGCGAAATCTTTGGAGCAACATACCAAAGAATGGTAGAGAAAGTGTTTGCGAATTGGATACATAAGACACTAGAGGTGTATGTGGATGACATGTTAATAAAAAGTAAAGAAGCAAAAGATCATGTCCAAGATCTGAGAGAAATTTTTGAACAAATGAGACAGTTTAACATCAAAGTAAATCAGAGAAGTGTATTTTTTGGGTTGCGTCAGGGAAATTTTTAGGCTACATTGTATCAAAAGAGGGTATACAAGTTGATCCGGCGAAGGTGCAAGCAGTTCGCGACATGCCAACTCCAGCAACAATAAAAGATGTACAGAAGTTAAACGGACTCTTAGCTTCACTAGGGAGGTTTGTTTCGCGATCATCAGATAAATGCAAACACTTTTTCAACATACTCAAAAAAGGGACAAAATTTAAATGGACGGATGAATGCGAGAAAGCCCTGCAAGGAATAAAAGATTATCTGATGAATATATCTATTTTGCAAAAAGCAGAACCAGGAGAAGAACTATTACTATATCTTGCGACAACATCGCACGCATTAAGTGCTGTGTTATTGCGAGTAGATGCAGGAATTGAGAAACCAATCTACTACATCAGTAAAACTTTCAATGCCACGGAGAAAAATTATTCAAAAATTGAAAAGTTAATTTTGGCGTTGGTTTATGCAGCATTCAAACTTCGCATATATTTTCAAGCACATACAGTAAGGGTATTGACAAAGGTACCCATTGAATCAGCAATGAAGAATTCAAAAAGATCAGCCAGAGTCGAGAGATGGAATACAAATAGGACACTTCAAAATCAAGTACGAAGTACTATCTTCACCCAAATCACAAATTGTCGCAGAATTTTTAGCAGAATTTCCTTTAGAAGATGATGAAGCAGTGGAAGAAATGATGGATATAGAAGAAGAATATGGAAACCCAAAGTACCTAATGACAGAGCCAGATAGATGGGAAGTGTTGGTAGATGGATCATCAAATGGAGAAGGTAACGGAATTGGAATTGTTTTGATTTCGCCAGAGGGCACTAAAATGGCTTTTTCCTTCAGACTGGAATTTACATACACCAATAATGAAACGGAATATGAAGCTGTAATACATGCTTTGAAATTCGTAATAGAAATGCAGTTGGAAAATATGAGAATCACCAAGTGACTCGTGACTAGTCATTCGACAAATAAAAGGAGAATACACTACAAACGAACCATCTTTAAAGAAATACAAGAAACTTGTTGGAGAATTGTCAGAGAAAATCCCAAAAATAAAATGGAGACACATATCAAGAAAAGAGAATAGACTCGCAGATGCTTTTGATTTTATCTCAAGTATGATGACAGATCCAACTGCGAGATGGATAAAGATACAGACACTTTTATCACCATCAATCAATAAGGAAGAAGAAGGAGAGGTAGACGTGATGATCATAGAAGATGGGGAGCAAACACCCGTTATTGAAGATTGGAAAGCCGAACTTCATGCATATTTGATGAGAGGAGAAACACCGAGAAATAGGCTGGAGGCACACAAATTAAAAAGCCGTGCTACAAATTATGAACTAAGAGATGGATATTATACCGGAGATCTTTTAATGGACCTTCACTCAGGTGTTTGACACGAGAAGAAGGAGAAGCAGTGTTAAAGATGTTGCATAGTGGGGATGCTGGCAAACACAGCGGCGGAAGATCTTTGGCATACATAGCGAAAATACAAGGCTATTACTGGCCATATATGCATGAAGATGCGAAACGTGTATCAAGACGTTGCGAAGATTGCCAAAGGCATGGAAAGAAAATACATGCACCTGGAGCACTATTAACATCTTCAACAAATGTGTGGCCCTTTGGAAAATGGGGTTTAGATATTATTGGACCGTTTTTACCAGGGTCTGGACAAAGAAGATATCTGATTGTCGCTACATACTACTTCACAAAATGGGCAGAAGTAAAGGCAGTACAACACATTCGCGACAAAGATATTTTTACATTCATATTTGAGAATATCATATGCAGATTTGGAATTCCCGCACAATTGGTATCTGATAATGGGAAGCAGTTCGAAGGACAGAATATAGAATTGTTACTAAATGCATTTAAGATAAAATGTGGAAAGTCAACCCCATTATACCCTCAGGCAAATGAGCAGGCAGAAGCAACAAATAAGACAATCGCAGATATATTGAAGAAGAAATTAGAAGGGTACAATAAAGCATGGTGCGAACAGGTACATAATGCAATATGGGCTTACAACACAACCAGGCGAGAAGCCACGGGAATGTCACCTTTCTGTTTAACATATGGGGTTGAGGCTGTGCTACCAACAGAAGTTGTTATCCCAACAACAAAGAGAGAAGCTTGGGAGAAAAATCTTAGTGCAGGTATTATTTTAAATAAATTGGATGAATTAGAAGAAAAAAGAGAAAGGGCTTTGCAACATATGGAAAATTACCAGCGAAGATTAGCCCGAGAATATAATAAACGTGTTAAAACACGCGAATTTCAACCAGGCGATTTGGTGCTGCGAGAAACACCGATATATCAGCGAGAAAGTGGTGGAAAGCTTGCGAAAAAATGGGATGGACCTTATATCATCAAGGAGATAGTTGGAACATGGGCATATAGATTGATGGACCCTGAGGGTAGAGATGTGGGACGCAGACTCGATAGACCATGGAATAGATTATACTTAAAGAGATATTACCCATAAAAAATTATGGTGAAGAAGTAGACTGCGGAATGGTACATGATTGAGGCAAAAATAATTAAATATTTCATTTTTATTCTCAAAAAACATGAGAATTTTTCGCACAGAAAACGACGAAAAATTATCAAACATCAGCGAAATTACAAAAGTGCTTACATATACAGAAGAATCAACAAAATAATCAAAAAGTGGCAAACTTACTATGGCGCCCTAGTTCGCGAGAGGCAAAAGAACCTAAAGTGCGTCATAGTAGGGGGTACCTATTACATATAAAGAAAAATTAACAAAAAAAAAAAAAAATCAGAATGGGACGAACCTTCATGGCGTACACCCTAGTTCGCGAATAAAATTTCGTAAGAGGCAAAGTACCTAAAGTGCGTCATGTAAGGGGGTATCTGTAACGTGGCTCAGGGAAAAGGTTACACCGCCTCTGGAACCTGAGTCATGAAGATTGGGGGTAATAAAACCCATCCAGGAGAGATACCTTGGATTTTCAATTTAAGCTAGTGACTTAGATTGGACGACTGGGGGGTCTCTTATAAGGAGTCGATATTTGTCCAAGGCGCCGAGGTACACGGTTGAGCCAAGGGTGCCTGGGACATTTGAAGTGTCTCGGCCATTCTTGGCAAGTCTCGGCTTATGCCGCACTCGGCCCGAAGAAAACTCCACTTAGGGTGTAGTCTCGTAACCATAAGCCCTATAGGAAAAAGGGATAAGAGGCTGCGAAAATAACTGGTTGTTGTTAAGACCGGATGGGAGGAGCTAGCCTTGTATGGCAGAAGTACGCCTCCTTGAAGGGGCAACCAGGGGGAAGATAAGGGCGGCACCCTCCATTAGGGAGCTGATAGTGTCAAAAAAGACGTAAATGTCATGAGGCTTCTTACTCATGGGAGTATCAAGGCTTGTCATATTTATGCAACAATCCTGAAAAGGCAAAAATACAAAAGAGTAGATAAGACGAGATCAATGGGTCCTTACATGCAAATGTAAAGACGTCCTGCGATTTCGTCGCAAAGACGGCAATGTCATGGGGGTTTACGTTCGCAAGAATATTTATGCCTGTCATATGTCGCAAGAAAAATATCCTGCAGAGGCAATAATACTAAAGAAATGATAAGACAAGATCAATGGGTCATTACATAAAAGTGTAAAGACGTCCTGTGATTTTGTCGCAATAATGAGAGGTGGCAAAATAAGACTTTTACCTAGGAAGACAAAATAAAACCACACAAGAGAAATGATAAGGCAAGATCAATGGGTCATCACATGAAAATGTAAGGACGTCCCGCGATCTTGTCGCAATAAAAAAAAATCCACATAAACAGTTTGAATGTAGATAACAGGGATCTTTTATCACAAAAAAGATAATGGAAAACAAAATGGGAATTGTTAAACATCAAAGATTGTCTTCCATGCAAGAAAGAAGAATAATAAACGAGTAAATACATCTTAAAGGTGATTGAAGTACATAAAGAAGTAACAATGCAAGAAGTAAAATTACAAGAGAAGTTCAATTCTCAATATCGATTTTTTCGCCAGAAGGAGATACTGGATGTTCTTCAACAATTTTATTAGCCTCACCAACTTCCGCACTTTCGCCAGTTATTGCATTCTTGCCAGACCTTCCTTCAACTAAATTCTTATTGACAGCTTCATTAGGTGGAATCACCTCTTCATTTGCGGAATCTTCGCCACTTTCATAATCATAATCACTATCAGGAGGGTTAGGAATTTCATCATCACCTACTTCTAGAGGTTCGACAGATACAGGATCAAGAGATTTGGACAATAAGACATCATTCACAAGAACTTCAGCTTTGAGGTGAAATTGGCGAAGGAGTGCTTTCTGATGATTCCTACTTTTTATATCTTTAGAGTAAGAGAGATAGTCGAATCTTCTTTCTGCCCGATCGCGAGAGCGAGCAAGAGAAGCAAATGAGCATCCATTTTCTTTGCGAATTTTGGCATAGTCGATTTCAAAGCGGAAATAGAGGAGTGAAGATTTTCTCGGATTCGCAAAAATAAAGAGTATAGAAAATAATTGATTTTTCTTGAATTCGCAAGGAAAATACCATAAATTCAAGAAAACAAATTGATTAAGGTAGTCAAATATCATGACTACCTTCCTTTTGCGAGATAAGATATTGGGTTAAAGCCAAACAACTATTCTCCAAATGATTCATGGCATTGTCAAAATCATCTCCAACCAAACCCTTCAATCGAGATCGCAAGCTCTTTTCGTTAGAAACAAGTAAGGCGTTTTCCTTCGCAAGAGAAGAGTGGGATTCTTCTAACTTGGAATATTGATCCTTGAGTTGGCTTGTTTTTATACTTAAAGTTATTCTACCTTGGATAAGTTTATCCCTCTCAACAGTAACTTCTTCGAGTTTACTTCTCAACGAACAGAGAGATCGTTCTTGTTCTTTACACATTTTTTGACAGACATCAAGTTGTTGCGAGGAAATCGCCACCTTGTTTAACAGAGCTCGTTTCTCTTGAGAAAGAGTTCCATTTTCATCTAATAAAGTTTCCAACTCCAAATTAGTTGTAGTCAAAGAGTAAGAGAGGCGAGATAATTCGCTACTTAATGAGCCCTGCTTCTGAACTAAGTCAACATTTTCTTTAGAAAGATTATCTATTTGATCAACAGAATATGTATGAAGATTATCTAATTGGTTATATTGCTCCATCCAAACATCTCTATCCATTCGAGTTTCTTCAACAACAGATTCCAACTGATATATCTCCATTTTTCGTTTCTGGTTCAAAGCTTGAAGGGCGAACAAGGGCTTGAAGATTAAAAAAAAAAAAAAAAAAAGAGAAAGGGGAGGGGAGTTGTACCTTTTAATTTTTCGTTCTTCTTGCGAAGATTATCACGATCCAGTGAGACATTTTGAAGTTTTTGATTCTCAAGACGGAGAGTATCACACTTTGCAGTCATGGCTTGGAGATTGTTCTTCAAAATTATAACTTCTTGCTCTAAAGATGTTTGCGAAATTCTATCAGAACCAAAGTATTTACTCAAAACCTCGCAGACGTTAGACTTGATAGGATCGACGGAGGTCTTCTTGGCGTCATTCATAATATCTGATAAAGCTTTGAAAGCCACGTCCATCCCCTCCAGATTTTCCTTAGTAAGAGGGATAGATTGGGTTGAAGAAGTAAAGACGACAGAAGAGGGGAGAGTTGAATCGTCTTTCGTCGCAGGAATGTCATGTGAAGATGAAATCTGATGAAGATTGATGACTGGGGGAAAGGCAGAGGCATTGATAGTAGGAGAAGAAAAGGGTACATTCACAACAGGACTATCATGAAAAACTTCATCTATGGAAAACTCAGACATAGGAGGAAAATCAGCAGCGGTATTTTCGCAGATGGCAAGAGTAGATTTATCTTGCGAGGATACTACAAGAGGTGTTGATTTATCTTGCGATGATATCGCAGGAGGAGTTGTAAGCTTAAATATAGGAAAAGGAATAAAAGTTTCAACATTTTTAGAACGACAAGATCTTTTGGGGGATCTATCGACGTCTTTGTCATCCTGCGAATCACAAGTTAAATAAGAAACAGAGGCAACAATATTGTTATTAGAGGAGTAAATGTTTCTTAATACCTTGCTATTCGCAGGCTTTCTCTTGTATGCAACGTATTTTGGTTGCGAACCCTTGGATAATTTAGGATTTTGGACTGTGAATTTGGTAACAGAGGCGTTCTTACTAAAACAGAAACAATAAGGGATTAATCAGAGATGAACAAAATCAAATAAAGCAATCTCAATAGAAAAGTTCAAATAGATCACATGCAGTATGATCTACAAACCTTGATGGCTCCATAAGAACAGTAGCAGAGAAGATTTACAGCAAGATGAACAACATCAAAAAGTTGCAGACAGTAAAGAATTCACAAAGAATGCAGAGATAAAGTAAAAGAAAAGAAAGATATCCTTGATAGATCTCTTCTTAAATAGACAAGAAAAGGATGACCGGTTAGCATTTAATGTTCCGGTAAAAAGGGGAGTATGTAACACGTGTAAGCAGTTGTACTAGATTCACGGAAGCTTGTCGGCAGAAAATTAAAGGAAAGAAATGAACGGCCGCGGCATTTTGAAAGTACCAGTTCTCATGACGTTCTCTCCTTCGCAAAGAAGACATGAGAAGAGGCAAGATGTAGGATCAGAATATCGCAACACCAAGACTCTCGCGAAATCAATAAACGACACACTGCGAAGACACCGCGGGCTTGGAATAAAAACGACGTAACGGATAACGACAACCAAAATATAAGAAAGATATGAATATGTAGCGAAATTGAGGAGTATTGCGAGATTTAACATATATACACTTGAGAGGATATCGCAAGCCAGATCCGAAAATAAGGGAAAACTTAGCAGCCATCCACTATGTAATGTCCTATATAAAGGGCCGAGTAGACTTTAGAGAGAGAGATCTTTTTCAAAGTGTTGAGCAAGTCATTAAGAGAGAGAAAGTTTAGAGTGGTTGTAATTCTTTAGTTTATCTCCTTTTCATCTTGTAACATTTCTGAAGTTTGATCAATAAAAAATTACAATTGTTCATCTTAAAATGATTTGATTGTGTGGATTCTTGTGAGGGGTGTAGTGTGGGATTTCCTGCAACTACATCATTGATGTACGCTACTACAAAGAGGCAAAATATAAGTATTTTAGCAGTATTAAAAAAGCACCGTCGATAACTATAAATACATAGGAGAAATCAAAATTGAACTTTAAAGATGTTTCTTCTCTCAGTAAAATGAGCAAGCACCTGAAGTTCACAAATTATGACGCTTCTTCTTTTAATCGACAATCTATCTTATTAATGATTTAATTCAGCTTACTAATGGAAACTGATGATAACCCATTCAAACCATTTACAAATTCATTTCGTGAAGGTAATCCCATTCAAAAATGCAAATTTCAACCAACCTGTACCTCTGTTTGTCTCATATTGGTTCTGATTTCTTCCATGTCTTTCTATGTTCTGTGGGGACTTGGTACTTCATCTCTTGACCTGCTTTACCTTCAGTTGATATTCAAAATATTCTAACGAATAAACACTGCAATACCCAAAACTGAAGGAGAAGGGTGGTGCCGTCAGAAGAAATTGAGGTGGTTACCGTAATGGGAGGAATTGAAATTAGGT
Organism: Papaver armeniacum; assembly: GCA_023531295.1. Taxonomy (NCBI): domain Eukaryota; kingdom Viridiplantae; phylum Streptophyta; class Magnoliopsida; order Ranunculales; family Papaveraceae; genus Papaver; species Papaver armeniacum. The sequence continues at coordinate 265,110 of JAJJWW010016716.1, forward strand.
ATTTTTATGAATTGAAATTGAAAACTGAATTTGGGTTATGGGGTCGACTGTGATGTTGCTGGTAGCGTGGTGGAGAATGAGTGGGGTGTTAATGGGTTGAATAAATTGACTAATTATTCAGTAAGCTGGAATCACAGTGTTGTTTAATTGTTAATTTCAGTATCACAATTTTCACCCCAAAATCTCTTCTTTGGTTACAAAATTTGGGTTGAATGCAACTACGGTTCGATCATTATCACAATTTTAATTTGGGGAAAGAGTATTATGATTAATTTATGGAAAGAGTATGGTGATTATGAGAGGCGAAGATTTTTGGGTGTGATTTGGAATAAGAATTCGATGGCTTTTTGTAACGAACAATCAGAAAATTGCCCTCGATTCTTCAGACAGACCAAAATCCATGAAGATTCAACTGAATAATCAAGAACAGGAATGGGTTCTGAGTAAACAAAAACACAAAGGGTTTCTATTTCTTTTAGTTGCAGCTGATTAATCAAAGAAAACACGGAAGGGCAAGAAGGCCTATTCCTGTCGGTCCGTTGAAACTCCCCCTTTTCTTTATTATAGTAAGATAAACTAGATTTGAGCCCGTGCTATGCACCGGGCATTTTTTTTTCTTTTGACTTGGGGTGCGTGGAGCTTCGCCCCTCCCCGTGGCGGTGAATTTTTTATTTGGCTGCACGGTCGTGATGCATTTTTTATTTGGTGTGCGGGGAAAAAACATAAAACAATTCTGAAGGTCCTGTAGAATGAACCACCGCAAATCATTTTTCCACAATTGACTTGCAAAACACTTAAAAGGTAAAAGCAATATAAGTTCCCACTGTTGTATCTTTCCTCAAAGGCGAAGACCGTGTTTTAGTGGTGATCAATGGCTCACTTGCTAGGGCGCAAGCATATGTAACAGATCCCGGCATAAGATAATCTTGCTCTTTGTTGTATGAGAACGTATGAGCTTACCAAAAGTAGGGTAATTATATTACATAGAAAAGCCAATGAACTAAGACACGACACTTAAAATTTCTTTAATAGCGTCCACTTTTGAGAAATCTCCAAAGTTGATAAAGAAAAATCTTAGATGATATGCAGTACATGATAATTGCAAGTTGCATAAAAGTTATTGGAAGATCTACTTGAAGAAATGCAGCAAACGATAAATCAATGAAAATCAACCATGCCATTTGACAAAAATGTAGAAATACTCTATGTAACTATTAATGCCAGAGGATAGGTACAATTTGCCGTGACTATAACCTTGCAAACTAAAACATCATCCACAACATAAAGCTTCTCATCCACTGAACATCTGGAATCCTTAGAAGAGGGTTCAATTACACATTGATAAAATGGAATTACCTACTTCCTTTTCGTGCAGTCAATCAGATAGTCTAGCCTTAAAATTGGTAATTTCAACGTCCTGCTGAAATAGAATTAACATCTCAAACTTAAGGGCTAAAAAACAGCACCCAATGCTCAATGAACTAAAATTTAAAATATCATACCACTACTTCTACCTTGGTCATATGGTCTGAAAGTGATTGTCATAATCCAACTGATCTTAACATTCAGAATCCAACTATGCATTCACAACCAAAATCTTCGTGACTGAAAATATAAATTGAGAAAAAAGAACATTATAACTAAATACGGAAGCCACGTAACATTGATAGATAATAATGCCATTACGGTAAAGACTATATACCTTTCTTGATCTCTTGATCTTTGTATGCATTTATTCAACTTTGCACTCACCACCAAACATTTCGTTTCTGAGAACTATCCGAAAGAACATGAAACATGAATGACTAAATATGGGAGCTACTCAACATTCATAGATAAGAATGCACGGTGAAGTATTTTGTACCTTATATAGAAGTACTTGATGCCCTTTGCTCTGGTGGAAGCATATTAGTTTGCTCTGATGGAAGGCTTACAACCTGGCGAAGCACTTCTCCATATCCAGTGTCGAGTACTAATTGAGAGAGGGAACAAATCAACCAATATGACATAACCACTGTGGGCACCTCGAGAAATCATGTTCTCACCATAATTAGAAAGTAAAACGTAGGTAAGAAAGTTGGTTATGTTTGGCGGGAAAGGGTCCTGATTTCCCATCTGACTACCAGTCATTGATCTGTCTGGAAGGTGCACAGGGCATTTTTTTCTTTTAACTTGGTGGGCGTGGAGCTTTGTCCCGCCCTGTGGCGATGTATTTTTCAAACATGATGCATCCAAAATGTCGTTAGTTCGTTAGTAACACGGCATGCAAAATCATCCAATCTTTCAAACATGGTGCATCCAAAATGTCTTTTACTCTATCAAAAAATGAATTGCATATAGTGTCAATTGGTCGTTTTTCTTTACATCTATATAAGTTCGTTGAAATGTTAAGGGAAATAAAACAAATTAAGGCTGAAATGCGACATACCTTCCCCTATAAGCAGCCCACGATATTGCAACTAAACAGAAAATATCATTCTGATTGTTGAAATGTAATTACAGTCAGAATTATAATTGAAATACAAACCTATATAATCCAGACCTGGAAAATATCATTCTGATTGCTGAAATAATACTAAGTACATCCAGACCTGACATGCATAATTTCTCGTTTATAGACTTCCTAAAATTCTTGAAATCACTACAACCAAATACAAATTCACCCCGACGTCCCACCCCAGATTCACCATTCCCCCCCATAACCTGTATCATTTCTAGCATCTCCCATATCAAATAGGACACCTCTACCACCAGCTTCTCAGCCAATCTCTCCATTGGGTGGATCTAAGGAAGACATTTCCAATACTTGTAAGCTTGCCAACAGTAATTATTGCCTCCAGCTATTTTAGGGTCCCCAAAACTCGGGAAATTAAAAACGAAGCTGCATCACTAAAAAGTATAATGAGTCATAAAGAAATATAGATGTATTTTAACAATCATAACGTTCAGTTGTAAAGCAGACAAACCTTGGTGCTTAATTTCTAACGGTAGTTGGGAACAATAGCAATAAGTATAAAGAAATAGAAATGCCTATATGCAGTAAGGAAGAGATATCCGTTAACCCACGGAGATAATTGCACCTGCAAAAATAGAATGAAAGAGCGAAATAAATATAAAGAATGAGTTAGCACACATATATAGTGGGAAATCTTCAAGCTATGAAAGGAATAATTAATGGTGCCTGGAGTCATAAAGTTTCAATTCTAAAGAATAATTCACTAAGCTAAAGCGAAGCCATTGTACCTAAATAAGGTCCGAAAGACTTGAACATGGTTAAAAGTAGTAGCCATTGTACCCTGGCAACTTCCGCTAACCCTAGTGACCATAAAGTTTGAGATAACATGGTTAAAAGTAGTAGCCAGGATAAGGCAACTCAACTGAAAATACACATCAAGATCGACCTGATTGATACAAAAAAAATGCGAAATAAAAACACCGTCAATTGATACCTGAATAGTGAATACAGATTTCTTTATATCAAAAACTCAAGATGCTGATATTGAATATCTGGCTAGAACTTAGATAAGCTACTTGAATTGTGCAGCAACCATGTAAAGAATCAATCGCAGAAGGTATATAATTTAAGGAAACAAAAAAATCATTATTTTTGCGCACCACCCTTATAACCGAGTGTCCAAGAAACATACGTCACGCCATCAGAGCTATTCTTCATAACAACATGTAACCAACCATGCTACGTATGGTTTAAGTAATATATACTTGACTACCTAATGATTTGATGCAATTGAGCTATCTGTAATGGAAATTAAAGAAAACTGTCTAAAGTCTAGCCGCGTATTAGTTCAAGGGGCATACACGGTTAATTATTGGTTGCCGCTAAAGTGTTCATGGTCATGGCATCAAGAGAAGACAAATCAAACTCCACCCTTCCTCCTAAGTCCTAATGCACATAACAGAAACCAAATCAAAACTGCGAGTATCCCAGAAGAGTCAGAACATAAGGCATATGTCAGTCAAGACTCTAAGGTGCCCATACCTTTCTGAGGATACATTAGGACTTTACAGGGATGGATCAATTTGACCCCTCCCCTCCATTCTCGTACCCGTGGGTTGGAAAGATTGGGTTTCCAAGCAAAAGACAATCTCTTTTTAAGAAACTTGATCTAAAACAGCAAAGCCAAAAAATAAAGATCTTATCATAAAACTAATTCAGATAAAATGCAAAAACAACAAATAATACGACACATAAAAGACCTCAAATCAAATCAGAAGATACAATAAAAGGGAACAGAGAGATTAAAGAAACAAAAACTCCCAGGAACATCGATCACATGAAAGACCAAAAATATAATACATGAATTCAAAATCAAGGACATGATTGTTTTATTATTAGGTGTAGCTGAGATAACACACAGGCGTAAGATATAACATACCTGCTAGATTTCTTGTTTTCTCATCACAGAGTTAAGTCTGAATTGCACCTTCCACTTGTAATAAAAGATTTTTGTGTGATACGCCTAATCAGAAAAAAGGGTCAGCAATTAGATCGAATTCAGTATGCGGATCAGAATCTGTATTGAAATAGTGATGGACTGTTGTCATGAATTACAACAGAGAAGCAATGAAGAACCGGAAATAAAAACATAGAAAACACCACGCGTTTTACGTGAGAAAAGAATACTGGTTAGGAGGAAGGAATTTTAGTTTTATCGGGATTGTGTTTCGCAATTAAGAAACACAGTTATAAGAGGAAACTCTTACCTCTCGATCGAACGCCTACGGTTGTTTCTCACGGATTGGTTAATCCCGGCTGTAGGATTACGAAATCGATGGGCGAATTATGTGTTTAGGATTTAACGTGTTTTTTTCGTTTGGATTTCCTTTCTAACCCGATTTCCTTAATTAAGATGAAACAAAGAGTTTCACGTTAAGCTGAAACAAAGAGGTTCATGTTGTAGGGCCTACGGTACATAGATGTGCGGCCCATCTATATAGTTAGGGTTTACCTTTCCATGTATATAAAGGATATTGTAGCTATGTAATAAGGTGATGCTAATCAATAGAAACTCTCTGCCTCTTTGTCTTTCCCTTCATTTCCACTACAAGACGTTATCACCACGAAGCTCTAACCAACTGATTCTTGTTCTTGGAAAACAACCTGAAACCGACGATCAAAATCGATGAGTTTCATCATCATAAGTCGCATCTGAAGAGAGAAATCATCACAAACGAAGAAAAAGATAAGTTGGATCTAATATTTTTTTATTTTCTTCTCCCAAATTTTTTTTTTTTTTTGTGATTTCCGCATATGTTGTTTGGACATGATGTTTTAAAAAAAATCTAACCACAATTGGGGGTGATGCTTAAAACAAATCTAACAAGAAAAAAAAAAATTTGAGCGTGAAATTTGATTAGGAATTGATCCTGATTTGTCTTATATAGCAATACAAATGATTTCCTTTATAGTTTTATAATTATTATGTATTCGACAATACAAATGTTTTTTAGTTTTTTTAATCCCGTATCTCTGTATGTGGGATTGTTCATAGGGGGCGATTTTTAATTCTCAGATCAGAGAACAGAGGAGAAGGAAATCCGTATTTTGGTCCTTGTAAATCTCCCGTTCGAAAAAAAAAAATAAAAAAAATCACATGTTCGTGGAGAAATCGTGATTCCGTCCGCTTGCGTTCTCTTGTTCTTGGTCAAACCAAATGCGTGAATTTCCTGGCTGAAAAGGAAAAGGAAATCTGGGGCTGGAGTTCCTGGCTATTGGGGAGGGGAAATGAAATCTGTCTGTTCGCAACTCTTCCTGTCTCTGTTCGCAAGGAGAAGAGAATTTGGGGGAGAAAACTTGTTCGTTTTCTAGAAATCTTGAAGAAAACTTGTTCGTCTGCGGGAAAGATGGGAGGAGGAAAACTGTTCCGGCTTCCGTTCCGACCCGGCTCCGGTCCCGTCCTGTTCCAATCCGTCCCTAAGGGTGTCCTGTCATGTTCGTTCTGGCCTGGGGCGTGCATGGCCAAAACCGTACCGGGTCTGTCTATGTACATGGAGAACAAAGATTGGTTTTGTGGATGTACTGCACTGGACGGTGGGAACTAAAGCTCGAATTAAGGTATGTAACCAATGTTAATGGGTTTAAATACTAAATGTTAATGTGGGTTATTTATTTATTTATGTTAAGAACATGCTTAGTTCTGTTTTTTTTTTCTTAAGATAAGTCCATAAACGGTCAATTTAAATTATTTCTATTGATCTTAATCATTAAGAATTTTGGTCTTACTGCTATTTGTTCTCTTGAATATGATATTGGATATAGTTGAATGGTGTATTTTGTTTAATTGGTTGTACCAACTCAATTCCAATGTATTCATTTGGGGCTTAGAAGTACTTGAGCACCATTATTGGATACTTGATATTTTCCCAAAATTTTTGAATGTTCCGTGGAATGTATCCACTTGCTCGACTATTAATCTGTCAAAAGTTTCAAAACATACATTCAAATAAAATCACATGTATTCCAATTTTTGTGTTTTGTGGAAGAACTCACAAAAGATGATATGAGTCATAAAATTTTCATTTTTCTACTTCATCCATAATACTAACGAACCGGTATATGTTGAAGTATGACAACAAGAGAATTATCTTTAGTAATATATTCAACCTAAAGTAAGTGGTTGACATGTGTAGTGAGATTCTCTTGGCCTATTGAGATAAAGAAATTTCTCAAATTAAGCTAAATGTAGCAAAATTGAAAATGGAAAGAACCCCAGAGTAATGAGGGTTAGACGTAATGACTCATATAAAGCATGTGAAAAGGGACATATATATCATGAGACGGAAATGTACTTTTTCCCAGTAGTAATGACACCAAAGTACCGGTATCAGCTGAATATGGGATGAAGCTAAGATGTAATTCTAGTTCCCATCATAAATGAAAGAGTTGGAAGTGCACCTGGTCATAGGTGTTGATATATACAATGTAATGTGTGTATCATAGTAGCAACCAATTTTCACATCAACTATAATGGCAACAAGAACTTTGCCTGGCCAATTGACTATTTAATTGAACTAGATCATATGTCTGCCCTTACGGTGAGAATGGATTTGATTGCATCTATAAATTATTTCTAATGAATGTGGAAGGAAGCATATTCATAGAAAAATAATGTGTCAATCTAGTGAATTGTAGATCAATGGAACCTGAATTACTGAATCCTTATTAACCCCAACAATGAAATGATTGGGATTGATTCATAAAGACTTTGACATAACCATAAGGCACATTGGTTGTGACACGATGTTCCGTTTTGAAAGTACTAACACGAGCATCACTTCATTTGAGTGTATAATAAAATGAACTAATAGAATGAAAAGTTACGACATCTATCATAATCAGTGATTTCTAAAGTTACTAGATTTGCACTGCCTCTCCCCATTATGCTTTAGAGTAAGAAAGTACGTCACTCATCTTACAAAGTCTCTATTTAGTGAAACATGATTGAGACCATCCTGTTTTACTTAGATGCAAATGCTAAATAACTCATTCTCCAAAGAAATAAAGTGTTGTTAGTGAACATATATCCATGCAGAATGCGAACCATTCAAGTGATTTATGGATCTGGTGGATGATTCGACGCATTGAATCAGTTATTGTTCATAACAAATGATGCGTTTAATTTTTGTAGAATTCCTAGCACATATTACACAAAGCAAAGTGCAAAGGCTCACCACCCTTGTTAATACTAGAGAATTTACATCAAAAGGACTTGATGAATATTGCATGTTTAATAAGATCAATATAGAACATCTTATACCCAATGGTCTCGCAGAGGCTACCATCAAAGGTTACAGATGGTGTCTAAGGAATAGGTTATGCATGCCAACCTACCTTTTATTGCTTTGGGGATATGCAATATTGCGCGCATCTTTACTTAATTCGTTTTAGAACCCAATATTAGTCAACCTTTTCTACGTACCAGTTGGTAACTGAATTTAAGCCTGACATTTGTGTTATTACGCATTTTTGGTTGCACTATATATGTGCCATTACGAGTCCACATCGTACTATGATGGGTCACGAAAATGATTAAGTAATTTTGTTGGATATTTACTTTCAACAATTATCCGCATTTTAAAACCTTTGGCAGGAGATCTCTTACTTCCAAATTTGCAGGTTATCACTTTAATGAGACAGTCTTCCCGTCGTTAGGGGGAGATAATAAAAAGTATTTTCTAAGGGAACGACAGGAATTGTCGTGGTGTGTTCCCACTGTGTCTCATATTGATTCTTGTACTCCACAAATGTAAATTTGAAGTGACAAAAAATAATCGATTTTTAGAATGTACACTGATGTCTCTAAAGTGACAAGATCACACATACCAGGTGCAAATATTCCTGCAAGGTTAGAAATCCTCAGTATGGGGTACACCATAGACTAAGGTCTTGCAACTACACTTGGTGGAAGTCTAGTTGAGGCCGTGGCTCCATAAAGGAAGATGGAGAGACACCAGGTTCGATCAATGCTCACCTAGAAAGGAAGTAGGTGAGTAAGGCACAAATTATTTATATCATCAGAAATCATCTCATACTATTGTCTCTGAATATGTCCATGAATCAAACTGGAGGACGCTCCAAAGTTTAAAGATTCCAGAGAACAATGACATCCCAAGTGGATTATGAGAATGCGCACGAGTCACTGGAAAGATCATGCGAGCATATTGATGATTAATTTCATATACATTTGCTTAAGGAAATAAAGCAAGATGAGATCGAACTAAGCTCCTTGTTGCTTAATTTCAACGACGAGCGTATTTGGCCTATACAATCCAGGTAGAACTTGGTTCTTTGACAAATATACAATTATTTGGTGTGGTAGTGCTAAGCAACCAAGTGTAAAGCCTATTGGACATACATGATTAATTTGTCACAAAACATAATGAGAAGAAAGCAGTCTTAAACTATAAAGACTCTCCTTGTGGCGCGAGGTTTCTCACAAAGCCCTGGAATTGTCCTCTTGTAATGAACGTTATATCGTTCCTCTACTTAGTTAGCCTGGTAATTTCAAAAGGACTTGAAATGCAGCATATTTATGTGGTTGTTATGTATCTCTGAAAGAATCAAGAGATAGAAGATATTTTCAAAAGTGCATGATGGCCTATTGCTTCCAAAGTCGAATGACTCTAAACCACGGAGTGTGTTTGCAGTTACGCTGGAACACTCACTTATTGATTTAAACAATCAGGCAGATGTGGTATACCCGTCTAAGTGACTATTTGATTGGGAAGGGATAAACAAGTTAGGTTTTGTACCATGCGTATTAAATAAGTTCCTGATTCAGAATTATAGTTATCTATGTCGATGGTATGAACATGATAAGTACTCTTAATGGAATAAGAGACCTTAAAAGCTATCTGAAATCCGAATTTGAGATGAAAAATCTGGGGAAAGCTCGGCCGAATACTGAGCTTGTGGTATATTATTCCACCAGTTTGCGTATGTCTAAAGTTTTCAGGCAATTTAACAAAGACATGCATCCTGATAGCACTCCCATGATTAGTCGAGGTTCAAATGTAAGTAAGTGACCATTTCGTCTAAAGGAAGATGATGAAGATGTGTTGGGATATGAAATTCCCCTATCTAAGTGCAATAGACTCATTGTTGTACTTAACATAATGTACTCGACCAAATATTACATCCTCGGTGAACTTGTTAGCTAGATATAGCTCAACACCAACGCAACGTCATTGGAATGGTATAATAAACGTAATCATATACTCAAAAGTAACCATTGACATGAGTTTGTTTTATCCCTGCGAAGACATAAAAAATGAATGCTAAAGGAACTGCAATCCAAAGGTTGTTGATTATGTTGGAAAAATAATATCTTCTCCAACGAAAGTAATCAGGGGGAGATATGGTAGACTATTTTCTGAGTCAGTTCCGATATTCAATTTCGAAAAGTACATGACTAAAGGAACTGTTTGGAACAACTCTGAAAGTAATCAGGGGGAGATGCCGACATCAGGGGGAGGATCCAAGGATATGATGTCGACAGATTTTACTTCGAAATTGAAGTTGTGTTATAATCTTTTTCCCTTCGATCGAGAATAGTTTTCCCCAAAGGGTTTTGTTACTCGACAAGGTTTTTAGCGAGACAACACTAAAAACATCAAGTATGTTGAACATTGAAGACATAAAGATCGCGTTGATATTACTGAAAATATCTGAATCAAAGAAATGAAGCGTGATAGTATGTTAAGCAATGTAACTTCCAGAATCAACAACAGGGTCTTATAAACATTCAAGTCACCAAAGTAAAGTGTGATAAACTCCTTTTGATTGCATTAGACTAATGAAAATTGTCTAACATCAGGGGAGCATCTAACGGTGTGTTGAACTATCTTCCTTCACCGAGGTTGCTTTTTCCCATAGGATTTTGTTACTCGGCAAGGTTTTTAATGAGACAACAACGAACACCGGGAAGTAATTTCCCAACTAAGGCTATTGTCTTTCCCACAAGGATTTTCTTCCTTAGGAGTTGTAAAGCAACTAGTCAACTTCAACCGAACAAAGTGATCATCTGCAACAGATCACCTTTACTTGCATCTGTCACGTTGTACTATTTTCCCTTCGTCAAGGTTTTATCCCACTGGGTTTTCCTTGTCAAGGTTTTAATGAGGCAACATATTCGAGTCCAACTATGTTCTAAGTTTGCTTAATATTGTACAATTTTTATTTAGTTCAGGTTTTGTCCCTCTGGGTTTCCCTGGCGAAGTTTTAACGAGGCAATTAACTTTGACTCATCGTTCTGTGAAGATCGTATTGCATGTGATGAACTACATGTAAAGTAAGAGACAACATGTGAAGTACTACATGTGAAGAGTTTACCAAGGTTTTATCCCACTGGGTTTTTCCTTGTTAAAGTTTTAATGAGGCAATTGATTTCGGCGCAAGTTATCAAGGAGAGGACGACATTTGAAGAACTACATTCGAAGCACTATATGTGAAGCACTGCGTATGAAGTTCTATTGGACCGCACAAGGGGGAGTGTTGTAGGGCCTACGGCCCATAGATGTGCGGCCCATCTATATAGTTAGGGTTTACCTTTCCATGTATATAAAGGATACTGTAGCTATGTAATAAGGTTGATGCTAATCAATAGAAACTCTCTGCCTCTTTGTCTTTCCCTTCATTTCCACTACAAGAGTTCACGATTTCAAAAAAAAATTGTAAAGAAAGGCCAATTCCTTTTTTGTCAGGAACTCTTGATTTCAACCGATTTCCTTTTTTTTTTTTTGGCGTGTCAACGATTTCCTTTTTAACAGGAATTCAGTTTCACGTTTTAAGAGTTTTACGTTTTTTTTTTTTTTTTTTATTTAGAAGGTTTGGACGTGAGTTTTGTCCACCCTATTAAAGTACAGTTAAGTATAGGTGTAAACACGATGTAACTACATAATTCAAGTTTAAATTCTAACATAAGTATTGTCTACCTACTTTTTTTTCAACACCGTTACTAACTGACAATTAAGTATTTTATGTATCCAAATTGTAACCAAATTTTAATTATTACAACCAATAGAGTTATGCCAAGTGTCCTCACCATAGCTTCTGCATTAGAAAAGGTCTTTCTAGACCAATAAGAAGCGAGGGTTTCATCACCGTTTAATGTGAGAGCTTTATTTGTCAAGGCCTTTAAAGGAAAGATAGAGAAAGGGAAACAAAAATCCTTGTCCTAATCATGCAATATCCAAACCCAAAGATAGCAAAAGAGGTTTTAAATTAACTTAAACATGTCAAGAAGCTATATACTTAATTAGGTTTCTAATTAAAAGTTTCTGCATCAATCAATTACATTTTATTGATATAAAATTTTGTAAGGCCCATTTTCCCACTCTAAATAATTGTTATTTGTTATATACACTAGTTAAAGATAAGACTGTGCAAGAAATATGGTTGAAATATTCATGGGTAGGATGGAAATTCAGACTTGATAGTCCATAAATTTCTTTGCTGTGTCCTTGAAATGATATATTTAATAATTAGATGACTCAGTAATAATGGTTAATAATTCCTTTTGCTTTGTCATATTCAAGGAAAAAAAACATTATAAGCCTACAAGGAGATGGTGTAAGTATGATAGATAGACACACATTGGTGATTATCCGATGCAATGAAAATGGACACCAGTGAAGGCTGAACAACAGCTAGATAAAACATGCAGAAACAACCAAATTCAGCAATATTTTACATCCCTCCTCACTCACCAAAATTCTCCTGTGTTTGAAATTTTTGGTGCGAGTTCACACCGGTAGCAACTCTTGTTGTGACACCAGCATACTACACTTTTGGAGATTCGATTTGATTTTGTTTTGCCCTTTCAAGAAAAGAAAAGGAATGGAATTTTTTCTTCTTTCGTCCTCATTTGCATTAGAACTATAATGTAAATCGAACTTAGATCCGATTAATATTCAATTAGTGCCTGCAATAAGAATAAAATTGTGACTTACACCTTTGAAACGTGACACAGTAACACAATGGGTGAGGGCCGTGAGATAACAAAATAATCTTAATTCAGAAACCAACAAAAACAAATGTCAGGGTAATGTAGGTACACCAGAGTTCATTGTTTTTGTCAGTTGTCTTAATCAATTTTTGATTGGTTCATTAGGTTGTGTGGTATGCTGTTGCCAACTATAGGACATGGATCTTTGTCCTTCTTTATAGACATACCGGGTACTTCTATGATAAGTTCGATCTTAAGCTCCATGTAGCTGGTATGATAGCTGCATTAGGCATGGCAAACATTGTTTCTCGCCCATTTGATGGTTATCTCTCGGACTTGGGTGCACGTAGATACGGAATGAGGGCTCGATTATGGAACCTATGGATCCTCCAGACAATGGGAGGTTTATTCTGCATTTAGCTAGGCCATTCCAATTCACTTCCAGTTGCAATCTTGGCTCTGATCTTGTTCTCCTTATGTGTTCAAACTGCATGTGGAGCTACAGAGAACAATTGTATGTCTCAATCATCATCGGCAGATTAGGGTGCATTTACCTAATCTGTGACCATTTCCAGATTAGGGTGCACCCTAACTGTTTGATCAACTGTTTTTGACAGGATTTATTCAGGTGAAACATAACACTGCTATGAACTTAAGATCCTGTTTACAGTGTCTGCCTGAATTTGTGCAACTTTCCGAGCACTTACAGCTCCCAGTCCGTACAACATTTGCAGTTCCCCTCGCAAATATACCTGCATTTGCAGGGGAATAGTAAATCCAAAGTCCAAACATCATAATAATTCAAATATCAAGTCAGCACTTGGCAGTTTGAGCAGTTGCGCCCAACGAACATAAATTTTAAATTCCAGTCATGATAAGTTGAACAAGAACCCGCGTATAACATGTTAAAACTAAATCAAACTGGTGAAGCTATGGATACAATTTTCTGAGCAAGAGTGCACATAATGGCATTAAGAAAGAAACTTATACCCTTGCACAAGCTTAAAAAATGAAGAAGTTCAGAGAGGAGGACTTACTATCTATAGTTAACTTGTCTTGGTTACAAAGAGGAAGAATGGTTACCCGACATTTGTTTTTGTTAGAGCTACATAAACTAGGCACCATGTAGCTGTCTCACAGAGAACCGAGAGCAATTCATGCACCCTAATTATTCTGCACTCTGAGGATTAGTCTTATGACAAGCTGAAAAAGATTGATAATAGTGTCGCTTTAATCTGTACATTATGTATGAAATAACAAGGACTCAGTGAACTAATATGGCGGCGTAGTTCCTCAGTCTGTTTTCGTCGAACAAACAAAAGTAAGACTGAAATAACAAATATTAATAAACTCGGACGAAACTAAAGTTTGAGTATCAACATAAGCACCAAAATGGTTAAAAAAAGACAAGAACTAATCTAATTCATAGTCAGTATGTTTTGAGCACAAAAATAACTAACAAGCTAATTCTCAATCGACTAACCTGATCACGTAAACAAGGAGAAACATGGAGAAGTTAATTCTCAATCGACTATCCAAGGCAATCCATATTCCATGAGGACTACAATCAGCAACAAGAACAAGATAAATCTATTCATTATGGTAACCATTAGTATTTTCCTTCAAGTTACAAGCAGAGTTCACCTTCCGCAATCTGTCTAGCGCACCACTGGTATCAAAAGTTTCACTTCCCTGTTCATCCATTGTAACAGCAGCAAGCTTTGCCAGCGTAACAGCAGAAAAAATGGATGGCCTGGATTACTGTAACACGTGTGGCACCGTCAAAATGTTAGCTAGATAGCAACACATGATCGAGCAATACCCCGAAAGGAAAACCCATGTACTCAAATAGCAAAAGGCCAAACAACTGTCTCAGCATACCTGACGGTATCCTCATATCTGACATGGACATTGGTAATGGAGATCTTGAGGTTCCCAATGATAGTAGCAATGAGTGAACCCAGCCATGAATTTCCACCAGGTGGCTGCACAAAATCCAAACTGATTTGAAATTCAGTTACAGATCATACATTTCCCAATTTAGATCTAGCTTCAAGGGTTGCTGACTCTGCCTCCTGTGAAAACAAAAAACGAAGGAGTTTTCCATAAGAAAGTGAGTCAATGGTATACGAGAACTTGCGAAAATCAAGATGGCAAAAGAATACACTGAGTCAAATGGATGAAAAACCAGACCTCAATCTGATGAAGCTTGGCTTCAAAAAGTTTTTCCCTGTCTTCAGCCTGCACAAAGTTATAATAAAACTCAAGCCAGCGGAAGATATGAATGCATATTAATAAATTATTTAATAGTAAGAAAATGGAGAGGGTAATTTTGATAGTAAAGGTGAATTGAAAATGGAAAGTTTTAACTTTACACACATCTTCCCAACTCATTGAAATAAATACTTCTATCATTTATTCCGTAGAGGCACCCTCCTTAAAGGGCAAATCCACCCCCTACAAAAGGAGATGAAACATTCAATCAATCAAATTACAAACAAAAAAAACCAAAATGAGATTTTTGATTTAAAAGTAAGAAATTCTTCCAAACCTTGTCGATTCCCATCTTTCTTCCAAAACTTGATTTCCGCTTCACGGCTTTCTTGTTCACACTTCACGGAATTAGGTTTCCCGGACCCGGTGACAGCGTGATTAAACTTGATCAATTAGCCATATGAACTCAGTTTCTGCGTCTGACGATCAGAACTGCTAGGGAATAAACTTGATCTACCTATTCAAAAGCACCGGACCTGTTGGCATCTACTCGAAAATAAAGCACCCTGTACCTGTTGTGTTGGCATCTGTTAGACCCAATGATCCAAAGGAGGGAGGATCTAAAACTTCTATTTTTAAACATAACACTAGGAAGTAACCCGTGCTCCGCACCAGCTAGTTATCTTTTTCTTTGTAATGATTTTTTTTTTTTTTTTTTTTTGCACCACAGACCTCGTGGTTTCGTTATTCAATTTGGCTTGCTTACTTAATTTTGTACTTCGATGATCAGCATTCTATAAATTTGTTGAACACCATGCCATTGCTCATTGCTCATCGAAGACACGGCTTCCTCCAAAGTTTCCTTCCATGTTCCCTTACAATAAGTGTTTTGGCCTAGATGAGATACGCTTGGCCGGGTTCCCTTATAGAGGCCAATGCCAATTTTTCGATTAAAATTTCGGAGTATAATTCTACTCCCAACATGCACCCACAACAATTTTGGCGTCCATATAGGCTGTATTCTAAATCTCATTTTCTACTATTTTAATATAAAAAGCACATTGAACAGATTATGCATATAGGCTTGGATGTATTTTAATATAATATAGGCTTATGAGTATAACAAACTTGTGCATATAGGCTATATATACTTCTTTTGGTTTGCTGGTGCTTTTTCATATCTGCCTGCTCTTTTTTACTGGTTAGGGAACTGTGGGGTAGTACCAGTATCACCACTGCATTTCATAAGAGATGCAAAAAGCCATGGAATTTCTCAATAAAGGAAACATGTTTTTCATGTACTCCACAGTTCACAACTAAACATAAGTCAACAACTAAACACAGTACATGGCATTTGTGCCGTATATATTTAATGAAACAATTTGGGAGCCAAGAAAAAATCATGTACTGGGAGCTAAGAAAAAATCATGTACTCATTAGTTTTAATGTATAGGTTCCAACAATTTGGGTAAACGTCAAAGTTTCAGTGCTACGGCGTTCCAACAAACAATAATATCTTTCCTACAGGCAAAGAATCCGAAAGGTGATGCAAAAGAAGAACCATGAACTCTATCAGTTCTCTGGTAGCTCCACAAACAGTACCTCTCCCAAATGATCCAAACAATTCGAAAACATCCATTCATTAAATTGTTTTTTAACAAAAATATTAACGGGATTCAAATCCTGGTCTAATCTGTACATATCTGGTGAAACATATGTCTTAATCTAATGGACATTTAGAGTATCATATAACCTATGCTCAAATAAAAGAACAAAACTTTCGGCCAAAATATCAAATAGGCCTTTTTGTTTCCTTACACTAATAAGTCAACATAAGTAATGAAAGTATAAAAGTACCTGAGCATGGTCTGTTATATGCCAATGGTAGCCACGTCCCCTTCATGTTTCGCCCATTCATGTGACAGTAATTAGTACAAATTCAGTCTCATCCAAAGCTTTTACCAAATGCATCAAAGGCAAAACAACTAATTAGTCATTCATATTAAGAGACAATGGGAGAAAGTGAGAGAGATGCTATCGACTTACCAGTGTGGAAGCATTTGGAGAAAGAGAAGCCCATTATACACTCATCGTCGTTGCTGATTTGCTTTAGTTTCTCACAGCTCATGCTTCGCACCGGACGTCTAAATCATAATGCGGAAATTTGTTTATTGATCAGCCCTTTTATTTCTTTTCTATTTCGTTTTCGTAACAAAAATGGTAAAAGTTGATGAACCCGATCACTGCTTTAAAGATAAGCCTTATATACACGTCCACGTTCTCCTTCACCTGAAACGCAATCTTTCTTGAACTTATTTGCAACAGCTAGCTCTCTGTATCCTGTATGTGAAAGTATGAACAGCAACATCTGGAGTTAAACCATCAACATGAAGTAGTTTAACTTTCCTTCTTAGCAACAACATCCCCTAGAGGTTCCGGTCCCCATCAATTATACCAAGTATGAGATATATCATTTTTCTAGCATCACATATGGGAATGATGTTATTGAAAAATCTTCTCATCTGCAATTTTGGCAACTTTGGATGCCAATTTATGGCGACGTGCAAATATCATGATAAAGCTCATGCCATGATCCAACGTTCCAGATTTGAAATGGTCACTTTCGCTAGCCTCTTCGTCAATGGTGGAGGCGTGTCTCTTTACTCATGTGACTACCTTTTCTGGTAGCACAATTAAATGGGCAAGATCATGGACCTTGATTCACACGAAAAAATCATAATTAAATGATTAAACGCAAGAACATAAATAAGATGATTGGTGAGTTTAGTACTGTTGTGAATTTTAGAAAAGTGCTTTTCTATTGTAAAACATAATTTAAAAAGCGTTGTAAAATTAACAAACTGTGTATTATGTTTGGTAAACTAATATTTTGACGAAAATAAACATGTCTTAAAAAAATAAACATGTCTTAAAAATTAGTGTTAAAATACACCGTAAAAAATCATTTTATGTTCGTACATTATGTATGAAATAACAAGGACTCGGGGAAAAAATGTGGCAGCATAGTTCCTCCGTCTGTTTTCGTCAAACAAACAAAAGTAAGACTGAAATAACAAATATTTATAAACTCCGACGAAACTAAAGTTATCAACATAAGCACCTAAATGATTTAAAAAAAAGACAAGAACTAATCTAACTCATAGTCAGTATTTTTTGAGCACAGAAATAACTAACAAGCAAGCTCTTAATGTTAATTTCCTCAAACCATAGTGGCTCAGGTGTAAATTTTCCGGCAACAATAACTGAGCCGTAGTGAATAGGCCTTTTGACATCAAATCCAGGCTACGGGCAATCTACTAACCTGATCCCATAAACAATGAGAAACATGGAGAAGTTGATTCTCAATTGACTATCCAATGCAATCTATATTCCACGAGGACTAAAATCGGTCAAGAACAAGACGATCTATTCATTATGGTTAACATTTAAACATTCATGACCGGGATAACTTTGTCTTGATTTAACTTGCGAAATGTGAAACCCGTATAGGACCTATACGAAAACCACAGATCACCGCCGCATTACATTTTGGACAATCTACAATAACTGCCTTCAAGCTTTAGTTGTAGGCGCTAAATTTGGAAGTAATTTCACACATCAATGGCATGCTTATGAAAATGTCTACAATTGGCAGTGACTTCATCCGGATTGCCTGTAGCATGTAACATTAACCTTGCTAGGCACGACTGGGGCTAATCGACTTTTTACCTTAAAACTCATTATAAAGCTATCATATTCTCTAATTTTGTCCTAACCTAATTTTACACCGAATGCACCTGTTTGCTTACCAGAAGCCCTGTAAGTATTACTGCAGTTCTTATCTCTTGATTTATTCTTCGTACAAAAGACAGCAAAAAAATCTTAATTCAGAAACCAACCAAAACAGCAGCATGTATCAGGTAAGAACCGCAACAACAACAACAAGCCCATTTGCTGTATCAAAACCAAAATTAAAAACAAAAAGTGGGAATTAAATAAATACCCCTCTTTTTCATGGGTCTTCACAAACACCCCTAAGAACTTTATAAATATCCCTAAAGGGTATATTTTAAGTTTTTAGGGTATAGTTTTTGGCACATCTAAGATTATATTAAGTCAATTCAACCTCCGTAGGAGGTTGAGTTGACGTTTTCACGCGGCAAGAACATACTAGTTCATTTTCATTATCCAAAAAAAGTACTAGTTCATTTTCATTATCCACTTAAAAAAACCCTTTAGGGATATTTATGAAGTTATTAGGGGTATTTGTGAAGACCTTGAAAAGGAGGGGTATTTAATTAATGTTCCCAAACAAAAATGCATTTTCACTTGCAATGCTGATATCGATCAGTAGAAAAGCGAATGTGATGGACATATCAAACATCTCAAGTCAGATTAACATCATGCATAGATCTAAAATGGCATCAACTTCCAAATCAATGATTCACTAGTCGGACAACCCCAGATTCAGTGTTCCTCAATTATGTATAACTGTACAAGGCAACTCACCATTTTACAGTTAACGGCTTCTCTGCACATACTTAGTAACAACTGATCTTCTCACATTACAACTAATGACACCAAAGAAGATACAGAAACAGTCAAGATTAAACATACATTTTATTGTCCTTCGAGATGGAAATGTACTTACCACTGAGGGAGTGGGGGTCGTATACTTTCAGTACATGCAGAAGTAAAACATACAAAGACAATTAAGCTAACTTGTCTGTGCATATGGGGTTTCACATTCTATATTGTTTTAGATCACTCAACTAGCAAAACATCCCAATTCAATTACCCTAATTATGAACCGTAAATAACAAATTGATCATACCTTAACAATTATCGTAAACCCGTGCACACCCTTTCCTTCAAGCATCATCCATAACTCTTACACTATCCTCAAACTCCTCATGCATATTATCACGCATCATTTTCGCATGCACACCATCACGCATCAACTTCAAATCACCCTCTCTATTTCCTTGGTATCCTCAGTCCTAGTTTCCTCAAAAGGATGTTTGTTTTTTGAATACTTGTCCCAATTAACTTTGCACATATCCTCTCAACTCATTGAACTGAATACTTCTATCATTTCTTCCGTAGAGGCATCCTCCTTAAAGGGCAAATCCACCCCCTAAAAAAGGAGATGAAACATTCAAACAATCAAATTACAAATAAACAAACAAACAAAAAAACAAAAATGAGATTTTTGATGTTAAAGTAAGAAATTCTTCCAAACCTTGTCGATTCCCATCTTTCTTCGACCTAATGCTGATGCTGATGATGTCTCCGATGAAGGAGATATCTTGTTGTTCATAATTGCTCTCATCGCCATTCTTATTGTTTTCTTGATAATCTTTTCTCCAAAATGTACTGTACTGATGAGAGATAAAACGAAAATTTTCCTGTGGCACACGTCGGCTTCCGGAGAGATAAAACGAAAATTTTCTTCGCTTAACAAACAAAGATAGTACTCCAAAATCAAGTCTTACATACCAAAAATCAAGATGGTTCCTTCAAATCTCTGGGTAATGGAAGACGAAGAATGTGCTGATGATGATGGACTTTATTTTGATCTTGAATTTATAATACCATGGCAGAGAAGAAGAAGAAGAGTAACCGTTGATGATGATGAAGAAGACGGCTTTGATTTCACAGAATCTTATGTTTTTGTCTCAAGTGGTGGAAATCAAATTGCTTCTTCTCCACCAAATAAGCTAACATTTTCTTCTTCTGACGAGGGGATGGTACATCAGTTCCTCCTCTTTTCCAATCTTCATCGTCTTCTTCTATTCATCATCAGTTGAGTTCCTTGAGTATATAATTATAACAATCCTAAGGTCAGAGCAAAATTTTAAGAAGTGAGCTAATCAATGGGTAATCATAGATTTTAAGAAGAACCCATCATCACTTTGGTAAAAAAAAAAAATCTTACCGCTGCCGGAAGAGATAATAGAGTCCAAATTTTTACTCCTTACATCATCCGGATTATGGATCTGTTTATGTTCTTTACTTTCCTATGATTTTCAAAGAAAACCCACTGATAACATCTTTGAAACCGCTATTATTAAGTTTTAATTCTCAAATCCTTACATACAAAATTGATTAACTATAAGAGCGGATTTTCTTAGATGGAATTCGGGTATATCAATTTTATGCGATATTTACAACCACCGTTTCTTTGAGTTCTGAGACAATGAAGTATATAGAAGATTAAAGCAGAGAGAACAAAAAAGAGTCAAAACATGGGCTATGAGTCAGTGACATGTGATACAAAAAAATCCACATTTGCTGGCCACGAGTAACTGACACGTAGGAACGCGTGCAAAAAGCGAGGAAAGTGCGCGTTTTATAGCATTTTCGAAATCTTATAAATACGGTCTTTAAATACTTCCGTATTTCGGACGTATCAAACATAATTAATTTTTAAATACCGTATCCTGATAAAGATTCTCTAATTCCCTGGTTTCCTCTGTGCCAATGTGAAGGTGAGCTGTATATGCCCCTTATATGTACATTACACTGCGCTCATTCATCTTATCACATAAAATCACTATAAAGCACCATCAAGAAACCAGAAAGCAGTATTTGTTAGCGTTATACTTAGTTTTCATTTAAAGGCTGCTTCCATTTCAATCATAATGTCATCAAAATCATCATTTTTAATTTTAGGATCTATTGTTGTCGTCTTCTTTTTTACTCTTACTTTATTATGTGTCCAATCAGTTGATGGTTTTAGTTGGGGAGATATTTTTATAAACAAAAAGGAGGTTTTTGTACAAAATGACATAGATCCAAAAATAGCTTTAAAACTCCATTGCTGGTCAAGTGAAGATGATTTCGGTGAGCATACGTTATATTACAAAGAAAATTTCACATGGAGATTTATGGTTAATTTTAGGCAGACAACTAAGTTTGTATGTGATTCAAGTTGGACTGGTGCTGATGGTGGAAACCACTACGTACGGTTTAGTGCTTACAAAGCAAAAAGAGATTGGGGGCATCATTGTGTAGAGTTTTGTTTTTGGAGCCTTCGTCAAGATGGTGGCTACTATGGTGATATTATTAAAACTTATGATTATCCGTTCGAAAAGATGTTTTCGTACTGAAAGAAGACAACATGGTGTATTTGATTCTTATTTGGATTCAAATATTTATTGAAAAATTAAATAAAAAAATATTTATATATTAAAAAATAAATTAGGACTGAATTCTTGAAAATTTGTGTTGATGAATGTTTCTTGAGAACCAGTTAATAGCCTGACATTTTATTGCAGTCTTGATATTGTAAGTTTGTTAATTAGGAATATACATATACCTAAGTTTGTTGGGTATTAGTACCACAGATTTTTTCCCTTCCACGTGAAACAACAATGGCGGGGTACAGTTGTTGGAGCCTGCGACTAGCCAGAAATGATTTTTAAAGCTCTAAAGCTATGAAACGCTTCAATTCAATTTAGATACGAAATGTATGGCTTCAACTGGGGTTAACAATCTTAAGATGAACTTTGGGTAGTAAAAGTATCATTTCCTTAGAATCGTCTAATTAAGGTCGTCATCTTCACCGGTCTCACCAACATCTCAATGAAAATATCATCAAATCATATCCTATTTGGTATAAAATCATTCATATGGGAATGATGTTATTAAAAAATCTTCTCATGTGCAATTTTGGCAACTTTGGATGCCAATTTATGGCGACGTCCAAATATCATGATAAAGTTCATGCCATGATCCGACGTACCACTTTTTGTTGGCTTCCTCGTCTAGCACAATTAAATGGGCAAGATCATGGACTTTGATTTACATGATATAAGATCATAATTAAATGATAAAACGCAAGAACATAAATAAGATACTAACATGACATTTAACGTAATTACGAACGATATGATTATTATGGTTAGTTGTATTGATTTTATTATAAGATAGTCGGATCCAGACCAGTAACTCAAAAAGTGCGCCTCATCGCAGCCGTAGGGATAGCAATGGGGCGGGGACCATGAATCCCATTTTCTCCCCGTTAAAAAAAAAAACCATCCCTACTCGTTGCCCATAAAAACTGAAGCGGGGACGGGTATAAAAAATACCTATAGGGGATGGGTTTCCCATGGGTTATCCATAACATTAAAAGAAATATTTAGTACTCTGTTACACTCCAATATAGTATTATCAAATATACCCACGGTGAAGTCAAAAATGCAAAAAAAAAATTATTACCAATAGTGAAGTTATTATGTACGAAGTTTTTTCTCCAATTGTTTACGGTTCTTCGTTACAATCTAACAAGCTCGATTACAAATGTGGACTAAAAGAATATATAATTAATATTGTAAGATCGATGATCGATAGCATAACAGTGAGCTATAAAAATATCTTAGGTACGATGTATCCTTAGTAAGTCCCCACGAACATTAAACGAAATAATAAATAAAATCTATAATAATACTTTATAAAAGAAAATTCTAAATCTTATATATGAAAGGTACAAGGTGGGTATGGGGCGGGGACCTTAAATCCCATCCCCGCATCACTAATTTTTGGGATTATCCGTACCCGACCCTATTCCATGTTTGTTCGGGTACTCAATAGGGCGGTCCCCACAAGATGGGTTTGAGCCGGGAAATTGCCATCCGCAGCCGTGGAGCACGTCTGAAGTGCCGATTTGTGATTTGGTTGAGTAAAAAAAATAACCAATTGGAATCTTTTTCTCATTGTCTTCTTCACACCAAAGGAGTGATTTAGCTGAGTATCACCACCAAATATGGAAAGAAAATATTAACCTAGAAAATATATACTAATAGTATGGAAAAAAAAATATTAGTATTATCAGAGACTACTTAAGAGCATCTCCAATGGTGTATGGATATTTATCCCATGTGGAGACCTAAAAAAGAGGTATTTAACAACATAGAATCAAATAATTTTTTTGGTTTTGATAAGCATCTCCAGTGGTAGTTGTATCCATACCTATTTTGAAACACTTGTCACTTATTTTGAGAAAGTTAATCCACAAAATCTAATAAATAAAATAAAAATAAATAGTGATGACGTGGGTATGGATGAGAGTCTCTAAAAACCCATACTCTCTTCCAAACTCAAACTTCCACATCAGATTAAATTTTTAATATCCAACCACCACTGGAGAGGTTTTTTTTTGTTTAGAGTTTCTAAAATCCTAGGTGGCTTCAATATTTTTAGAGACCCATATTCCATTGGAGATGCTCTTATAAGGTTTCCATCTTAGTTGTCAGTGCATTATTAGATACAGAAAGAAAATATAAGCATTTTCTTAAGATAAAATAAAATTTCTATTAAAAATCAATACAAAGAGAGTTCGACAAAAAATTAGAAGGGATCCTAGTAACAAGCTCGGCTCCAATACCTTTTTGAATTACTATCCTAATCTTTGGAAAAAGAAATTACATTTCTTATTATTAACATGAAACCTATACAAATGATTATGCACTCTCTTCAATAAATTCACCATGTCATCCCCAAGTTCACCAAACGTGGAAAAATCCAGAACACCAAAAGCATAACCATGAACCAAACTTTTGTCCAGGTAATTCTTGTGTTTGCGGGTAATAGCATTACTTTAGGCTAACCCCGTATAGAAAGTGCGAACTCCACCCATGTAAAAGGTGAGACCCCAGTAACATCCATACATACATCCCGACCATTATCCCAATTATAGACTAGAATATCAGTTGCGCGTAATGCACCACCCTCATTTGATGTGAAACGAAAGTCAGCTTCCTTTCTAGCTGGAATACCCATCCTGAAACACATGTCAGCAATAATATCACGGACTAGATCAAGTCAAAATTTAAGACCTACCTCGTGAGCAAAATGCAAAGCATGATCCTCAAAGCGGTCTTTATCTAGGATCAACAACCGATTGTATTTCTCAAAATTAGATATCGTTTCTGTGGTCTTTACTTTAGTCTTTGGAATCATTTGTAGATGGGTTTATGATGAAAATATTGTTCTATATCCTGTGATACCACCTTTTTCCAAGTCAAAACATCAGATCTTGTATTTTTATTGACAAGCGTATTTCCCTTTCTACTGATGTTTTTCTTTGAAAATACCCTTGATGCACCAGAACATGAACTAGTAAAATAGTTCTTATCCCTGGATTTTGGACAATAGTGATCAGAGTTTCTTTGAGAACTAATATTCCCTAATTCATTTAAAACGAAAGATAAAGCATCTTGCATCATTCGAATTTCACACCCCTTTTGCAAATGACCTTTGTTTCCACAAAAATGACAATGTTTAGTAACAGAAGGAGTATGAGTTTTAATGTTACCTTTTTCTGGATGCATTTGGTTTGGTGCTTTGTACTTCCCAATTTTTGGAGACTTCCTTATTTGTTCACATGCATGGATGCTTTCTTCATGAGATGTCTTTGAGGGTTCCGACTGATCATGACACGAGCTCTTAACCGATTCAGCCTCCTGATTCGTATAGATTTCTGCTTGAATGGAAGAGTTTGTAGCCTTAACAAACTTAATCTCTTTGTTATTGTTAGAAGTATTGGTCCCCTCATAGCCCAGACCACGTGTATCACGATGGCTTCTTCATTCTTACAACAATGAAGATAAATTGTTTGTGCTATCATTAAGTTTTCTTAACATTAATATTTCTTCTTCCAATGTTTTGATTTTGTCATGAGCAGTGATTAGATCCGCCTCCAGAAGTTTTTCTCGAGAGAGAAGTAAACTGAAAACGCGGGGGTACAACAACCACACCTATTTTTTTCGTTAGGCATTCTGTATGGACTAAACTCCAATATAATTCCGATAGTATCAACTTAATGAAACTCAATCAAGAAAGATATCAAATAGTTTTGTCTCTTTCTCAACACAATCAATAAATCAAACAGATAGGAATTCGTGAACTTGATTGTTATGAGAATAACTCGGATGGTATGAAAGACCAATGTCCGAGTGTCAACCAAGTTTTATCCAACAAACAAGGTCGAATTTATCAACTGTGATTGAATAATGCACAACTTGTGATATTTCAGTTATATAAAGAAAATATAATGCATAAAATAAATAACACAGACACCAGAAATTTTGTTAACAAGGAAAACGCAAATGCAGAAAAACCCCGGGACCTAGTCCGGACTTGAACACCACACTGTATTAAGCCGTTACAGACACTAGCCTACTACAAATTAACTTCAGACAAGAATGTAGTTGAGCCATAACCAAGTCTCACACCGGTAAAGGTACAGTCGCGTTCCTTACACCGGTTAATATGAGAAACAACTTGAACGGTACCAAAGACTAATGTTCAAGTGTCAATCAGTTTCAATCAACAACCAATGGTTGGATTTACCAATTGATTGAACTACGCACAACCTGTGATATTTCAATTATAAAAACAAATATAATGCGGAAAAGAAATAACACAGACACCAAAAGTTTTGTTAACGAGGAAACTGCAAATGCAGAATAACCCCGGGACCAAGTCCAGATTTGAACACCACATTATATTAAGCCGCTACAAACTCTATCCTACTACTAGTTAACTTTGGACTACAATGTAGTTGAGCCCTAACCAATCTCACACTGATTAAGGTATAGTCTCATTCCTTACGTCTCTGAATGCTAGCGGGACTCTACGCACTTGATTCCCTTAGTTGATCTCACCCACAACTAAGAGTTGCTACGACCCAAAGTCGAAGACTTGATAAACAAGTCTGTCTCCCACAGAACAGTCTATTCTGATAGATAAATTTGTCTCCCACAGAAATACCTACGAAGTTTTTGTTCCATATTTTGAAGGTGAAAGGAACCAATTAATAATCCGGTTTTATATTCCCGAAGAACAGCCTAGAAATATCAATTACCTCACAATAACTTAATTATTTGGTAGTAAAACAAGTTATTATGGAATCACAAAGAATGAGACGAATAGCTTTCTAATTACTTTTTATATATTATTATTACCTATCGGAGATAAATATTGAGAAAATCTTAGATAAGATAGTACTCAATACGATAAAACAAGTAAGATCAGAACATGCAACTACAGAGAAAATAGTTGGGTCTAGCTTCATAATCCCAATGAAGTCTTTTAAGTCGTTAACCTATAATGGTTTTAGGAAAAACCTAGGTTAAAGAAGAATCGACTATAGTCGCAACTAGTATCACACAAGAGGTGTGGAGATTAGGTTTACCAGTTGCTATAGTTCTCCCTTATATAGTCTTCAAATCAGGGTTTGATAACTTTGGAACAAAGCAATCATTATCCACCATTAGATGAAACCTGATTTAAGATTCAAGCTAATATCTTTCCACCGTTAGATGCTCTTAGCTTGTTACACACAAATGAAATATACTTTTATTTAGATATGGGTAACTGTACCTAAACGTCTATATTGAGTTGGCTCAATAACAGTTAACCGAAGTTAGCTACATGAACACTTTTGTGTTAACCACATTCATCTTAACACTTCTAGATCAAATGATAATCAAATGAATCTAATTGTGTTACTCATAGAGTTTTTCAATTGTTTATATTCTCATAAAAGTATACAAGACACAATTAAAGCAAAATTGGTTCGATTCAAAAGAATCAGTTCATGAACATTTTAGCTAGGGTTTGCAAATATTGCATTCCTTAATTTATAAACGTATTTGTTCATGAGTATGAAATCATACTTAACTGATTTTAGAACTTAACCTCATAAGTTTGCAAACGGGTACGCAAACTTAAGTTCCAGACTTGATCATTTCCGACAGTTTGCAATCGCGTACGCATACTTAGTTCCCGAACTTTGAAAGTTAAAATCGTTCGCATACGGGTATGCATACTTGGTTCCCGGACCTGAATCATTCTTACAACAGTTTGCATACAGGGATGCATATTGTGCTTTAATTCTTCTAAACTCCCATTTTAATCATTGTAACATTCTTAGAAGACGACAATAGTTGTATCACACAAACTATTAGATTATAAGCAATTTTCAAGTGATCGAATGATCAATACGAAACATTCCGAGTCTACATCAAATGACTGTCTCATACAAATCATGTAAGATGTTACCATGCGATTTTTACATGATCATCTTTTGACTTTCGTCAAGAATAATGATGAACATAGTTAAAGCAAAAAGCTTTCCAACACATATTTCGAGAAAGCAATAAGCGAGTCAAACTCAGCTCGAAATATCAAATGTGTATAATGTAAAAGTCTATATAGCTATACGACTTAGTCTCAATAGGATATAGAATATAATATACTTCTGAGTAATAGACGAGTTCAAGTATCCACACACCTTTTGTTGATGAAGTTCCTCCAAGCTCCCCTTAGTAGATCTTCATCTTTAATCGATGAAAGTCGTGAAGTCTAAAGCTCAACTACACATTCTATCCTAATCCGAGACACAGCTATAAGTAGACTAGAAATCAAGACTTATAGTTTTGACAACTAAACTTTACAAACAAGCTTGAGATAGCAACGCTTGCGAGTTCGATCGAGCAATGATCTAACAATCCCCCCCTTTGTCAATTTAGTGACAAAACTATCAATACATATGGATTACAAAATAAATAAACTTTGTAGCTTCTCATCCAAATTCGTTTGGCAATCTGAGAGGACTTACTCCAATATACTTTCAATAGAATCAACTAGACAGTCAGACTCGATCTATAGGAAAGTATATCAAAGAGCTACATCTCTATTTCAACACAATCAGAGTTAAACAGAAACAAGTCCGTAAACCTGATTTTAGTGTGAAGCTCTTGAAACAAAATCTTTTGTGTTAATCACAACCTATTCAATATCCACCGTGTATAAACCTCTTTAAGAAACAATCACTAAAGGAATATTTCAACACAGTGTCCACTTGAAATAGGGTTAGTCCAGACTGGTCTAACAATGTGAAAATAACAAAATCAATTGTTCAAGATCAATCAAATCTTATCCAACAAACAAGGTCGGATTTAACAACTATGATTGATTAACGTACAACATGTATTATTTCAATTATATAAATAAAATATAATGCGGAAAAGAAATAACACAGACACCAGAAATTTTGTTAACGAGGAAACCGCAAATGCAGAAAAATCCCGGGACCTAGTCCAGAATAAACACACACTGATTATAAGTTGTTACACCAATTTCCTACTACCTATTCGGACTAAATGTAATACCTGCTTCAGCTGTATTCAAGCACTTATAGAACTCCTAGCACAACACCGATTATCTTTAGGAATTCTTCTCGTAAATCTTCTAGCAGAACCCAAGGCTCTCTTTAGAAGATACAACAACACGATTGGTACGATTCGACCTTTTGTTTGCACAAAACACTGGTTTGATTTCCCTTTAGATGTGAATCAAAGTTTTGGAAATCTTATGTTTGTTTTGATAAAAACAATTACTAGGTAAAAGTAATATCAAAACAAACTTGTAGATTAGGGATTATTATACTCTTCAATAAAGGAAGAGAAACCTAATTATTCTACAACAAGAACAACTAGAATATATATAAAGATATCTTGTTTAAAACTTCTTAAGGATTTTTACGAGATACCTTAATCGAAGTTTTCTTTCTAGCTTCCGATTTCGACTAACAATTGTTGGTATACGATCGGAAACTGAAATCTATCAAAACCTAGGGTTTATGATCAACAACTCTTGAATGGTTTATATCAGAAGAGAAAACCTAAGAATAGACAAGAGGTGAAAAACCTAGATTACAAGTTGTATAATCAATCACGAAGATTAAACCCAACTCGGCTTTGTGATCCCCAATACAAAGACTTTTATCTCACTCTTGTTCACGAAGAACAGAAGACATGGAGAATAACCTTATGAGCTTACACAAATTTTCCAAAGGGGATGAAAACGTGTAGCACTCACAAACCCTTTATTTATAGTGAAAGATAGCTTGAAAGCTAAGCTAAGCAAAGCTATTTTCTTTTTTCAAGACTCTCCTAATTTTGGGAGTCTTTTCTAAGTTACAACTCTTGCCAAAATAATTAAATAAATGATTAATTAGCAAATATTGTATTTATGTGAATAAATCACATTTTAACTTAGGCAGGAATTAAAAGTTATCACAAACATTTTAATATGGTAATCAAATATGTTTGGATTAATAGCCATCTTGCCTAGATAAGGAAACATCACCAATTTGACTAAAAAAGACTTCTAGTCAAGTAATTGAGCCCAAGTCCATGAACCGTTACAAGCAGTCCATGGATTGTTTCCTACTAACGAATAACAGTTACAACAACACTTATAATTGTTACTTTAATAAATCACTCATAACTTCATCGTTATAACTCGGAATTGAATAATTCTTGGCTCGCTAAATTCGTATGCTCATTCACTATAACATGAGAACATTTCCACGGATAAGGGTTATTGTCAAAAAAGTCGTGGCTCAAATAACCTGAAGTATATATACATAAGTGTACATTTACCGTCATAGGAATTGTTCCATAGAGTGAGCATTTGTTTCGATAGATTAAAAAGGTGGAATTGAACAAGAATCCAAATGAAATCAATTACCACATACCTTTGTTGATGAAGTCCTTGTTGATGTCTTCTTGTAGTCTTCAAACTTCACCCGTCAAGGATAACTTCGATTCTACTTGTTAGACTTAATCTAGTCTGAAACTATCTATAGTATACTAAATCAAGAATGCATTTTGGCAACTAAAATTGACAACTAACTTGACATAACAACGCTAGTGGTTTCAACCGAGCAATGCTTTAACAACTCCAAGTACTCTAGTGATTCTAAACGTGTTCAACTCAGCATCATAGTTGTTGAAGATCCGTATCCATAACAATAAGAAAACAGATGTTCTCAGTTATTGTTATACAATGTCATAGTATTATTACACAGCATCAAAGTTCAATTGTATCACAACTTTGACAATAATACTACGGTGATACGTATCACCCCCCCCTTAGTCAATACTTGATCTCACAATGATAATGATCCGTGAACCATATGTATGTAGTGTGGACTACAAAATAATTCTCCCCCTTTTTGTCAATATGAATTGGCAAAGGTACGAAAACTAGCGGGATCATAATGAAATTCTCAAAGAGATAATTCATTCATGACTAAAATAGAACATATCAACTTGGTTTCGATGATTTCACATAGTCTAAACTTAGTGTTTGCATCAAGGAATTTATAAAGATACAAGATAACTCCTGCAAAAATTCCACAACCGCACTCCTCACAAAGATTTGGCAATTAAACACAAGTTCAATTAAGAACTCTCCCCCATAAAATGTCATTCCCGAAAGAACAACAAGAGCGGCCTTACTTTTACAAGAAAACAATGATTTATTTGGACATTGACAAATCACATGAGACATGAATTTGTACCCAAAAACTCCATTAAATTAACCACAAAGGAACCTTAATGATTAATTTAATCGGAAATGCTCAACATAAGAAAACTTACGGAGCCATACAATACTTTCACTTAGAAGTGGACCAGGGAAAGATCAATATTGCGGAATATTCAAAAGTTCACTCTATCTTTTACCAAAAACACATATATCCCATAATATTTTTTGTAATATATAAAACCAATAAATATTAATACTGCAAAATCATCTTCCAAATAACTTAGAATTTAAATAAATAAATCTAAAACATTGCAAGATGAAAATCGTTGGAAATAGCTATGTGTAATCACAATATTTGCTATTACAAACCCTAGTCATCCTTCTTAAAACACAAGAATAAATTCTCATAAGAAGTTTCCTAGACATTAAAATTCTTGAAAAATTCTTTATCGTCCCCGAACTCCTTGTCGTTAGCATACATTGGAACATAATGTTCATGAAGAAAGGAGTCGATTCCAATGAACCTTCTAGACTGATGCTGAAAAAGCGGGGTTACAACAACCACACCCAATATTTCGCTTAACAATCTGTATGGACAAATCCAATATAATTCTAAGAGAATGAACTAGACAGTCAGACTCAATCAATGGAAATATATCCAAGAGTTATATCTCTATTTCTCAATTCAATTAATCCGCAGTCAAACAAATAGGAATTTGCGAGCTCGATTGAATATAAGAAATAACTTGGACGGTATCAAAAACCAATATCCAATTGTCAATCAATGTAATCAACAACCAAAGGTTGGATTCCCAATTGATTGAACGTACGCATAACCTGTAATTAGAGGAAAACACAGGCACATCCTTTTCAACAAGAAGGGATTTCAATTTTGATTCTGGAACTGAATTTTTTACGGTTAAATCAGAAGCAATTGGTACAGTGAACTCTTCAGAACATTCTTGAACAGAGAGTTTACTTAAAAGAAGTTCAATTTCCAAAGCATCCTCTTTGAGTTTTTCCTCAAGCAGCGTTCGTGAAGGACAGACTGAGGCATTTTCCTCTCGAAGTACCTTTAGAAGAGAGTCACGCTCATTTACCATACTAACAAGAGCATTTACCTTGTGCTTCAACCAGTTGACACTATCATCCTGGAGTCTAACAAGTTTTAGAATCATTGCACTCTTTTTGGCTGCTTCCCTTTCAACTTCAGAGTCAGACTCGTCAGTAAGGTAATCCGGGTAACACTTGTCAATGGGAGTCTGTTTCGTTGGAACACTAGGTTCGTCTATATTCGAGATTGACAAATCTTTCTATTTAATAGATTTCATAGAAACAGAACTTTTGTTTCTGGTGATGCGTTTACCAGAGATAGCACTTTTGTCCATATTCAGATCGCTACAAACACAGACTTATGAGGTCTTAACGTGTTTGCCTGCTCTGATACCAATTGAAAAAGCGGGGGTCTAACAACCACACCTCCAATATACTTTCAAGAGAATCAACTAGACAGTCAGACTCAATCTAGAGAAAAGTATATCAAAGAGTTTATATCTCAATTTCTCAATTCAATCTGCAATCAAACAAATAGGAATTTGCGAGCCCGATTGAATATAACAGAAATAACTTGAACGGTACCAAAGACCAATGTTCAAGGATCAATCAATTTCAATCAACAACCAAAGGTTAGATTTACCAATTGATCGATTCGATGCACAACCTGTGATATTTCAATTATATAACAAAATATAATGCGGAAAAGAAATATAATAGACACCAGAATTTTGTTAACAAGGAAAACCGCAAATGCAGAAAAACCCAGGGACCTAGTCCAGCTTTGAAAACCACACTTATTAAGCCGCTACAGACACTAGCCTACTACCAATGAACTTCGGACTGGAATGTAGTTGAGCCCTAATCAATCTCACACTGATCAAGGTACAGTTGCGCTCCTTACGTCTCTGAACCCCAGCAGGATTCTACGCACTTGATTCCCTTAGGTGATCTCACCCACAACCAAGAGTTGCTACGATCCAAAATCGAAGACTTAATAAACAAATTTGTCTCACATAGAAAAGTCTATTGGAATAGATAAATATGTATCCCACACAAATACCTACGAGTTTTGTTCCGTCTATTTATAAGTCAAGGTGCACGGGAACCAATTAATAAGCCAGACTTATATTCCCGAAGAACAACCTAGTATTATCAATTACCTCACAATAATCTTAATCGTATGGTAGCGAAACAAGATATTGTGGAATCACAAACGATGAGACGGGGATGTTTGTAACTATTTTTAATCTTACCTATCGGAGATAAATCTCAAGCAAATCTTAGCAAAGATAATACTCAATCACGATAGTAAAAGTAAGATCAGAACACGCAACCACAGAGAAAATAGTTGGGTCTGGCTTCACAATCCCAATGAAGTCTTTAAGTCGTTAACCTACGGGTTTCGTGATAAACCTAATGTTAAAGGAGAATCGACTCTAGCTGCAACTAATATCACACATAAGGTGTGGGGATTAGGTTTCCCAATTGCTAGAGTTCTCCTTTATATAATTTTCAAATCGGTTTGAAATCTAAGTTACCTTGGTAACAAAGCATTAAATATTCACCATTAGATGAAAACCTGATTAGATTCAATCTAATATATTTCAACCGTTAGATTTAACTTAGCTTGTTATACACAAATGAAATGTACCTTCATTTAGGTTTAAGTAATCGTACCTAAACGTGTACACTAGGTTGGCTCAACAGTAGTTAACCGAGGTTAGCTATATGAACACTCTCATATCAACCTTATTCATCTTAACCATAACTAGTTCAAATGACTCAAATGAAACTAGTTAAAGAGTTCTTCAATTGTTATATTCTCATAGAAGTATATAAGAACACAATTGAAGCAAAATCGGTTTGATTCACTCGAATCAATTCATGATCATTAGAGTCATGGTTTGCAATGAATGCGTTACTTATTATATAAATGTATTAGTTCATGAACAAACCGATTTTAGAACTTTAACCACTTAAGTATGCAAATGTGTACGCATACTTTAGTAGCCGGTCTGAGTTTGGATTCAGCAGTATGTAAACATGTACGCATACTTCCAAACACAACAGAAATTCCGGGACCCAAACCCTTCGCCAATACGCGTATGGGTATGTGTACTTAGGTACCCGGAATTCCACAACTAATAGGTACGTATACGGGTATGCATACTATAGTTCCGGTCATGGATCACATACATGCAAGAATGCATACTATGTTCATAATCCAATGATGGTGAAGTATTCTAAACTCTATTTCAATCATTGAAACTTTCTTAGAGGATGACAATAACCGTTTTCACACACTATTAGCATCAAAGCAATTTTCAAGTTATTGAAATAATCATAACGAAACATTCCAAGTCTACACCAAATGATTGTATCACACAAACCATGTAAGATGTTACTCGGCAATTTTCACATGATCATTTTTTGACTTTCGTCAAGAATATAAGATGAACTTGGTTGAAGCGAAAGCTTACCAACACATATTTCAAGAAATATGTAAGCGAGTTAAACTCAGCTTGAAATCTCAAATGTGCATAATCGAATACTATATAGTAATACGACTTTTGTCTCAATATAGGAGATAGAGTAGAAATAAAATTTCCAAGTGATAGGTGAGTTTTAGTCTCCACATACCTTTTGT
Source organism: Papaver armeniacum (assembly GCA_023531295.1). Classification (NCBI taxonomy): domain Eukaryota; kingdom Viridiplantae; phylum Streptophyta; class Magnoliopsida; order Ranunculales; family Papaveraceae; genus Papaver; species Papaver armeniacum. The sequence goes on from JAJJWW010016716.1 coordinate 299,835, forward strand.
TGATGAAGTTCCACAAGCTCTCCTTAGTAGTTCTTCGTCTTCAATTGATGAACGTCGTGAAGTCTAATGCTCAGCTACACAATCTATCCTAGTCCGAGACATCACTATAAGTAGACTAGAAATCAAGACTTATAGTTTTGACCACTAACATTGACAATCAAGCTTGAGATAGCAATGCTTTCGAGTTCGACCGAGCAGTGCTCTAACAGTTATTTCTATGAAGTTGATCAACTCATTCATGCTATGAGCACTGAATTTCAAAGTAAATATCTAGTTGCACTACATATTTTCTTGGGGATTCAAGCAATATTCTATTGGTATCCCTCTTTCCCATGAGCAATATATTTCAATTTATTGTCCAATATTAAAATGAGAATTTCTAAATCTTGCTCCCCTCCAATTGCCACTACCCTACCTGATGCAGATTCCCTAGCTTTTGAGGATGTTGTTTTATGCAGAAGCATTGTTGGAGCACTTTAATATGCTACCATTACAAGGCCAGATATTGCATTCGATGTTAATATGGCTTGTCAGCATGTACAAGCTCCATATGAGGATAATTGGTCAACCATTAAACGTATATTAAGATATTTGCAGGGTACTTTATCCTTTAGTTTACAGTGGAAGAGATATCCTTCACTGCAGTTACATACCTTTTCAGATGCTGACTGGGTTGGTGACGTGTATGACAAAGGATCCACTCATGGAATTGAAATGTTTGTGGGTCCAAATTTAATATCCTGGTGTTCTAGGTAGTAGATGAGAAGACTGTCTCTTGTTCCAGCATAGAGGCTGAGTATCGTGCTATTGCAGATGCAACATCTGATATTGAGTAGGTTTAGACCCTATTGACTGAGCTTAATTTTCATTTACCTAAAGCTCCAATCCTATGGTGTGACAATATATGATCCACATATTCGACTGCTAATCCTATATTTGATAACTGAAATAACATTTTATTATATCGGAGAATTGATGGATGTTAAAGGTTTGGACGTGCGATTTCTATCAACTCAAGATCAGATAGCTGATATCTTCACCAATGGATTTTCTGCTTCTCGGTTCTCTTCTCTAAGGCTCAAGCTTAGTGTCTTTTCTCCTCCAAACCCAATAGACTTGTGGGGGGAGTGGGGTGTGGGGGGTTAGTGAGTAAAATTGTGCTTGTGTGATCCTAAATGATAGGGTTTTAGTTGGTAACCAATTACAGTGGTTGTCTGTAAATGTCGGTTAATGACACTTTTCTTCATCTCTTGTAACAACAATTGAATCAACTTGAATGAAATAAAATTGGAGATCTATGTTTGTTTACATCTACTCTCTTAACACAAATAATCGATTCTTCTTCTGATATGAATTTATTTTGTTTTGGTTTTCTTCAATTGTAATCCAAATCCATCGCAATTGATCTGGAATTTTCAGATAGACTCTTTGGTTATACTTTAAGTCTAATGTTGTTGCTCCAATATGACTATTGTCAATCATTGTTGCGAACTAGCTTGTTACTCAACATTTTTGGAAAAAGGGCATTCACATCAACATTTAGGTTTGTTGATTGCTTAAATTTTGGAGATTTCTTGGTGACAAACTCTTTTGCTTGGATGGTTTCTTTTTCCGGTTATTAATGTTAAAAAGTGAGTTAAGAAGGAACGGGTAACTATGGTTAAACTCATAGTATGCAGATGTCATATTCGGAAAATCTAATGGTTATGGAGTTGCTAGTTCAAAGTATGCTTCCGCGCAATGAGCGTTAAAAAAAATAGTCAACAAACATGCTTAAATATAAAATAAAACAAAATAAAACAAAAAAATAAATAATAATCTACTTTTAGCTAATGACTAAGTGAACAAATCTGTACTGAGTTAAATCATTAGGGTTGATATTGCAGTGAGGCTATAGTTATGGCTAATGCACTACCCTTGATCAGGATGCTACCACTAGCGCCATTACCATGCCTCCCGCTGCTGGACACACCACGGCCACCAACACCAACACCAAAACCATGGCCACCAATATCATGGCCACCTTCTTCGCTACGGCTACCACCACCATGACTACTGCTGCCACCACTGCCATGACTACACCTCAGCTGTGACCACCACCATGGCCACCTCCGCTGCCGTGGACTCCACCGCCTCTTCTCATGTACGTGGTAATATTTTTGTTGTTACTTCCAAAATCTAGATTTCTAGTTGAAACGTGTATGTATACATGTGATGATAAGAACACGAGGCAAATAAATACAAACGCTGATTTTCCATTCATCTCTTCTGATTTTTCTTAACTCAGAAAGATGTTTAAAAGGGAGAGGATCATTTAGTGAGAAGAATCATATACTAATAACTAGTGAACCACAAATTCACTGGTATTATTATTTTAGGAATATATTTCCAAATAAAAATCCAAAATCTCCCTCGCATTAGGAAATAAATTTATTAGTTATTCTTAAGAAAAGGAAAAGACAAAGTATTTGGACTTCATGTCCAGTACTACAAGTCACGGGTAAAGGGATTTGGGCTTGCTAATAACCATCATGGTCCATGTCCATGCCCAGAACTTAGTTCAGGTGATCAACTCATTCATGTTATGACTTACGCGACTTACGAGCACTGAATTTGAAAACTAGTACCACTACATATTTTCTCAGGTCTTCAAGCATCACAGAATCTGCTGGTATCCTTCTTTCACATGAGCGACATATTTTAAATTTACTGTCCAAGACTAGAATAAGCATTTCTAAGTTTTCCTCCCTCCAGTTGCCACTATCCCACTTGATGCAGATTCACCATCTTTTGTTTTATATAGAAACACTATTGGAGCATTTTTTTTTATAAGCAAAGGCCTTCAAAAAGGCTAATGGTCCTCCTCAACTGTTGGTAGAAGCCAAATCGGAGCGACAGACCAGTACATAGTAGAATTGTTTTTCTTTGCCCACAGAGCGAGCTCATGAGCTATAGAGTTACAATAACGAGGTTGGAAACTAAAAATACATGCAACTAGCTTACAAGAAAAAAGTTGAATGTCCTTATAAATAGCATCCGTACGCGAATCCCCTTCGAAATTCCCAGTTGAAAATTGGTCGATGAGGGATTTTGCATCATTTTCTATGATAATGTGAGTTAAATTTTGCTCTGAGGCTTTCTTCAGTACTGCCCTGTGGATGGGGAAAAACGGTTTGCTAGTTTTTTAGGAAAGTGAAGAGTCGAGCGTGCAGACGAGACTCCTCGACCGAGCAAACTATTGAACCTCACACAGATGCACTGCAAAGGGAGTGCTTAGATTCGAGAGATCAATCTGTAGGACTCCGGCCTAAACAAAGACAATGGACGTTCTAGAGTCAATTCGGTCACAAAAAGGGAGATGGGTTGATCTGTAGGAGGGAAGCTGAGAATTGTGTGGGATCAATGATGATCAAGGATTGTGGATGTGTTGAAGGTTTCTTCAAATTGATGAGCTGCTGAAGTTGAGTTCAGTTAATAAGATTTAATAGAGTTGTTGACGGATGATGATCATGATCTGTTGTCCTCGATCTGGACTTATTTATATTGCAAGAATGATGAACACCTTGATCCCTTCAAGTGTGACGGTTTCTTGAGTGAAAGAGTGGGAAAGTGGAAGATCGTGGTGAAACCAGTTCTAGGTCATGCGGAGACTTGGTTAACCGTCCACCCACTACTTTGCTAACTCCTTCAACCGTTGCACTACTTACTCACATTCTCATCGTGGATGAATCCACGTGCCGTAGGCCTCCAGACCAAAACCCTAATTGATATCCCCCATGTGACGTGATTGATGTCTCACGAATCGTGGAGTCTGCAAGACAGACATGTATTTTATTAGTCGTTTGTTGACTGTTTAGATAATGATTCTAAGTTTTGTTGAATTGAGCATGATTGGTGATTGCTCAGTGATTCATGGATTTAAACGTGTTAGTTCTTATGTTGATATTGCTCGTGTGCAATTATTGTAAATTCGAGCATCTGAGCAAATATTGCTCGATTCGACGAATTACTGAGTATTGATAGTTGGGCAATTGAGAAATGCTCAATTCAACGAATTACTGAATATTGATATTGGGTCGATATTCGAGCAATTGAGCAAGTATTGCTCGATTCGACGAATTACTGATAAATTAATGAATATTGATAGTTGGGTCAATATTCGAGCAATTGAGCAAGTATTGCTCGATTCGACGAATTACTGATAAATTACTGAATATTGATAGTGAATCAATATTCGAGCAATTGAGCAAGTATTTCTCAATTCGACGAATTATTTATTTATTGGTGACGTGACGTGACGTGACCCAATAAAATATTAATTAAAATATTGGTAGATTACCGAATATTATATAATTAATCCTCGTGTTATTTGCTGGATCAACATAAATTTATTTAGTGTTTGAACTTGCTCAGAATGATGATTTGTTGAGCGTTTGTTCGAAACCCTAATTTTGATCAATTGCTCATTAATTGACGAATTACTGAAAATAGGTCATGAGCGAAGGAGGTACCGACCACATGGGATTATGGACGTCTATGTGATGCCCAATTGCTCGAGTGAGCGTGCATCAGGGTCACCGGTTGGTGAAGGAATGTCGATTAAATGCCGGTTTCATCATTTATTGAAATAGTGCTCGATTGAGCATTAGGTGATAAAACCTAATTATGGAAAAGTGAGGGATCGACCAAGATAGCATGAGACCGGCCCTTGGTGGTCGTGGGATAACTGATGGGTGTTTGTACAAACTCTGGTTGTGAAGAGTTTGGACCAAATATGAACAATTGCGCAAATTAGGTCAAAAGTGTGAAAACGTGTGGGATCGGCTCGTTGCAAGCCTTAGAGCCACCCTTGGTCGGTCAAGGGAGCATGCCCGTATCTCAGTCCTGAGAGTTTTCGCATTTTTTGATGTGCGTTTGAGCAATATCTTGGATTTTCAGAAGAGTTCGATCTTTGACTGGAATTCTCGATTTTGCTCGAATGAGCAAATATGCCCGTTTGATCAATATTTCGTGAATATTAAAATAATAATATTTTAATATATTTTTCGTGAGTAGCCTAGTCGGTCATGTGACCATGTTGACTTTTGGCTTTTTCATGGTTTGAGCAATATTCGAGAAAACATGGAGAAGCCATGATTTTTGCTGAAACAGGGAAGTTTCACAAGATGAGAAAAACAATTTATGAAAGATTAGGGATTGCAAGGTGTGGGACCGGCCACAGCTAGGGCATGGCCGGCCGGCTAAGTTGCCGGTCCCGCAACACCTTTCCCTATTTTATATTATTATTTTTCATGAAACCACGAAAATATGGAGAAACCATGAGTTTTACTCAAACAAAGAAAGTTGTTAGAATTGAGGAGTCTTCATGAGTTCATGAAAATAACAAAATAAGGAAAAATAATGGAGGAAGCATGGGACCGGCCACGGCTAAGGCACGGCCGGCCGGCGGGCCCGGCCCATGGGCGCTTCTCCATTATTTTAATGTTATTATTTTCTCTCTCCTATTTCGTGTAGGATTCCTCATTTGTCCATATTTTGGATGCTCGTTCGTGCATCATTGTCGAGTACACTTGCACCATTTCATGGGGCTTACTCAGTGGTAGTCCAGATGCCCGGATGTTGAGTACTTATTACTAATTTATGAAATTCAGTGGAGAATGATTCATGAAACTGAGTAATAAATGTGAGTAGTTATTTATTATCAATCCATGGAATCAGCAGTGGATTCGACCATGGATTCAGAATAATAAAGTAAGTTATCATTTATTATCAATCAATAGAATCAGCCGTGATTCGACTATGGATGATAATTTACATTACCATCACATGGAATCGTAGATTTGACCATAAAATCGGAGTAATGAAATGAATGGTGATATTACCATTCCATGGGATCGTAGTGATTCGACCATAGAATCGGAGTAATATCCAGTACCATTTCATGAGATCAGGCCGTGGATTCGATCATGAAATCGGAGTAATGAGATGAATGATGATATTACCATTCCATGAGATTAGCCGTGGATTCGATCATGAAATCGGAGTAATATCTATTACCATTCCATTAGATCAGCCGTGGATTCGATCATGAAATCGGAGTACTAAAATAAGTGGTGATATTACCATTTCATGAGACCAGCCGTTGGTTCGATCATGAAATCGGAGTAATATCTATTACCATTTCATGAGATCATCCGTGGATTCGATCATGAAATTGGAGTAATACATTTATCTATTACAATTCCGATCATGAAATAGGAGTAATAAGATAAGATAGTGCATAGTCAGTGAACCAGCGAGTGTTGCCGATGCCCTGAAGGCGTTTTGCCCCCTCAACATTTAATGTATGGAGATCCGACTGAGTCTATACACGGTCTCTCTACATAGTCAGGGAACAGTGAGTGTTACCGACGTCCTGAAGGCGTTGTTGCTCTCAATCTTACGGAGAACCGCCCAATGTTCTTCTATGTAGAGGCGGGTCTCTCTATGTAGTCAAGGAACAGTGAGTGTCACCGACGTCCTGAAGGCGTTGTTGCTCTCAATCTTACGGAGACCGCCCAATTATGTTATTCTACATAGAGGCTATGATAAAATGCCCGGTGTCGAACGCTCCGGGGAGGCCTTTCGAGCGACATATGCATCATACTTCGTAAAACATGAATCGTCACATGCGTTCCTGAAGCCGTGTCAGAAACATGCAGTATCATGATTTCACAGTTCTGACCTTTGTTGAAAATCCACCATCAACATGCCCAGATGGATCTTGCTTTTGCTTCTTCAGTAGAATGTACTTCAAAGACTAAGGACGCACAAAAGGTTGCTTTTCTTGAGAAGTCTCGCATCACATACCATGTACCATTTGCTCCAGAAGTATCATCAAAGGCACATCAATATTGCATTTAATCCAATCAAAGGAGGGGGCATCCATTTATCACAAATACTGACATAAGAAGTAGTAGAGACAGTCAAACTAGTTTTCCTGGTGAGGAGCATAGCTCTGGCTCTAGCTAGGATAGTAATATGGTTTTCAGATATATTTTGGAAGATGAAATTGTTTCTACTAGTCCAAAGAGACCATAATATAGCAACAAAAAAACTTTGATCATCATCAAGGAGTTTAGACTGAGGATCAGTTAACCAGAAAAGAAGTCAATCAATGAAGGACTTGTTTTGAAAAAATTGGGTGTTTATGTTGAAATCAGAGATGAACCAGACTCTTCTTGCAAAGGTACAAAGGACCAAAGCATGCATAATAGTTTCATGAGGATCATTGCACCTAGGACAATCCACACTATGCATAGGCATTCTAGTGTGAAGGGTAATTCTGGAGGGCAAAGCATTTCTAGATGTTCTTCAAAGAAAAACTTGAATTTTGTAAGGAACTCTAACTTTCCAGATACGCTTCCAAAGATTTTTACAGGGGGAGGACCTAAGGCCTCTGAGTCCAATGTAGGCAAATTTAGAAGAACTTGCCATTCTTTGAAAGATCCCAAGCCCTCATATCAAGAGTGCAAAGCTGGCTTAAGGGAATAGTGATAATATTCTGGACAGAAGCATTATCAAAGTGGGTGTTAAGTCTAGTCACATCCCAACTTCTGGTTTGAGAATCAATAAAATAAGACACTTTAATATTTGGATCAGGTGGAACTAGAGGTTTGGATGTAGCAGAACCCAAAGTAGGTATCCATTTGTCACACCATGGGTCAATAAATTGACCATCCCCAACTATCCAAGAAATGAAAGGCTTGATTAGTTCTTTTATTGCATGTAGACACTTCCAAGTCCAAGAGCACTTACCAGTGCACTTGGCATTCAAGAAATCAGTTCTAGGAAAGTATCTAGCCTTAAGAATAGTGGCCAGTAAGGATTTTCCAGGATTCTCCATGCATTCCTAGCAAGCATAGCCAGATTATTTAATTCAGCCTTCGTAAAGCCCAAACCACCTTTAGCTTTGGGGGAGAATAAAATGTCCCAACCAAGTAGATGCAACTTCCTATCTTTGTGTCTAAAGTTTCACCCCACCAAAATTTGCAGAGGTGAGAATCCATTTGTTTACAAAGATGTTTAGGAATAAGAAAGGCTCCCATTTCAAATAGGGGAATAGCTTGGCCAATATGTTTAATTAGAGTAGTTCTAGCAGCTTGGGACAAGAGCTTATGAAGCCAGATAGAGATTCTGGCATCAACAGCTTGGAGAATACTCATATGTGTCTGGATTTTAGAGGTTTGGAACACAATAGGAGTGCCAAGATATTTTTCTCCTAAATCCCTGCTCTAAATATCTAAAATGTTGGCCAAGAGAGTTTTTCTATGCAATCTTCCTGCTAAATAAAATACCAGATTTTTCAAAATTTATTTCTTGCCCAGAAGCCATGCAGTACTTTTGAAGATAGTCTTTAATGACTTGAAAATTTTGAGAAGTAGCTTTTGAAAAAAGGAGAAAATCATCAGCAAACAAAAGATGAGTCATTTCAGGAGCATCTTTACAAACTCTGATACCTTCTAAAATACCCTTCTTTTGAAGACTATCAATGTAAGAAGATAAAGCTTCAGAACAAATAATATAAAGATAAGGAGAAAGAGGATCTCCCTGTCTCAGCCCTCTTTCAGGTTGGAAAAAACCTGTAGGGCTACCATTAAGAAGGACAGAATATGAGACAGTAGAAACACACTGGTTTATGAGTTTAACCTAGTGGTTAGACAGACCCATTTTAGTTAAAACCTTTTCTAGAAAATCCAATTCCAGCTTGTCACAAGCCTTGGACATATCAAGTTTGATAGCAGCTATGCCTTCAACTTTATCATTGTGATTGACAGCATATATGACCTCATTGGATACCAGAATATTATCAGAAATACTCCTCTTAGGAATAAAGGAACTTTGATTTTGGGAAATTATATTGTTCATAAATGGTTTAAGTCTATTAGTCAGAGTTTTTGAAAGAATTTTGTAAATAAAGTTACAGAGCCTTATTGGTCTGTATTGAGTAACAAGTTCAGCAAGAGGAACTTTGGGAATAAGAGCAATATTGGTATGGTTAAAGAACTTAGCAATATGCTCAGTTCTGAAGCAGGTTTGTGTCATATCAATGACAACATCTCCCACAAATTCCAATGTTTTTGATAAAAAAGACTTGTAAAGCCATCAGGTCCAGGAGATTTTTTTCCCCCTATTTGGAACACATCATTCTTATTTTCCTCTGGAGAAAGGGGCATATTTAGGAATGTGTTATCCTCAGCAGAAAATTTAATAGGGAGATCAGCAAGAATTTCATCCTGAAACTGTTGAGGATGGGAGGAATAAAGGTTTTTGAAATAGTCTATGAAAGAAGTTCCAATACTATCTCTATCAGTTAGAATAATATTCAAGGAGTTCTTAATCCAGCTAATGTCATTTTTTTTTCTCCTAAAGAGAGTTACTCTATGGAAATAGGGTAAATTTCTGTCACCTTCCATGAGCCAAACCTCCCTAGATTTATCTTTCCAATATAACTCTTCTAAGTTATAAAGGTACTCAAGTCTAGCTTTGAGTATAGAAGTATTACTGGTATTAGTAGGGTTAGAGAGTTGGAGCTCAGATAAATCTTTCCTAATGGTAGATATATTAGTTTGAATATTACCAAAAGAAGACTTATTCCAATCTCTTAGACCTTTCTTAATACTCAACAATTTAGCTTTTAGCTTGTAAGCAAGGGAACCTACCACATTGACAGACCAAAAATTAACAATAATGTCTCTGCGGGTAGGATCCTCAATCCACATATCCTTAAAATAAAAAGGTCTAGGCATACAAATATCCTCATAATTAAAACCTATATGCATCGGGCAATGATCATAAGAGTCCCTGGGGAGATTGTTAACACAAAGTTTAGGACAAAGATCTTCAGCAGTTTGGTTTATAAGACATCTATCTAATCTTTTAAGAATTAAATCAGGACCTTGTTGCATATTGGACCAAGTAAACCTAGGTCCAGAGAAACCAGGATCATGCAAGTTGAAAACAGAGCAAAAATTTCTAAGGTTTTCAAAATCAAGATCATCAACTTCTAGCCCACCATTTTTATCTTCAGTCCCAAAGAGAGCATTAAAATCTCCTATAAAGAAAACAAGTTCATCTAAGGGAACATTAGATTGCTGGCATTGTTGTCCCAGAAGGCTTGTCTTAAACTACTATTAGGTTCACCATACATAAAATGAATATGACAAGTCTTAGAGTGAATGATGTCAGTAGATGTAACATAGATACCCCTCATACTGGATGAAACAATATTGAGATGAATTTTCTTCTTCCAAGCAAGGGTAAGGCCACCACTTCTACTGATAGGTGTTGTAAAACACCGTAATATCTATCTATTGTTTATGCTTTCTTTGCGAATTTTCTTGTAAATTATGTATCTTATGTTTGCTTTTGAGTTATCAGGTACGCTGGAGTCATGTGGAGCAAAAAGAAGATAAATCATTCATTTGGAGTGTAAAAGGCAAAAACATCAATTCCTAGGCGAGCGATCCTTGAATCCAGCGAAAGTTATGCGCACGGAGGAGGTGAAGAATGAACTGTCAGTTATCCATAACTGACAGTTGAGTTGAACAGAGAATTAGGCTGTCGGTTACTCGGAACCGACAAGCCATATGTGAAGTAGGCGGCCCTCTATCCAATATATGGGTGCCTATATCAATTCCTATTCCTACACATAATCTAAAAAAATCAGAGAAGAAATCATTTCTTCTTATCATCATTTACATTTATTTCCTCTCTGCCTGAAATGGAGAGAATGTATGGCGGCCATGGAATACAAAGAAGAGAGGTCGACAGAGATAAGGGATGTGAGTGATGATGGAGGAGATGTGGCTGCTGCTCATGGAAGATTAAGCTCAAGTTCATGTCCTTGTGTTGTGTTGCTCGGGAATTAGAAGTTAGGGTTTGATTGAGAAGTCTGCTGACGAATCGAGAGAAGATGAATCTGAGATTAACTGGGATGAGACTGGTTTGTGATTCTAACCGAGAATTGCAGAGATGGGTTGGTTTGAGATTGATGAGTTCTTGCCTATTTCAAGCTTGCAGGAACCAGAAGAAGGAAATTAGGGTTCGAGTGAAATGGATTTGATCTATGAGAAGAGAAGAATTCTCCGTTGTTGCTGCTGCCGTCGAGTTGAATTTCAAGGTTTTCATGGCTGGAAGAAGGAGATTATGAGCTGTGAATGATTTACAGGCTAAGGAAAAAGATGATGTTGCTGGAGCTGTTGGATTATTGGTGTATGAAATAGATGCAAGTTTAGGGGGCTCGTATGAATTGCAAATGATGCTGCAAATGAAAGAATGAAGGTTAGCTGAATTATGAGATTAATAGATAATGGTGGCTTGTATGGCTTGTGGACTGGTTGATAATGTAGGGCAAAGTGCAGAGTAGATGACAATAATGAGAAGTGGAGTTGATATGGAGCATGCCTGTGACAGAATTGCAGATGAAATGAATGCAAGGACAAGGTGGTTTGAGCCGAGAGTTGGTCGAGAGAGCAAGCTTGAGCAGATGTTGGTGCTAGACAGATAAGAAATGGGAGTAATTGCAGGAGGATAGATGTATGTCTAGGATACAGGGCAAGAGCAGGTCGTGTTGGGTTGCAGCTAGACTGAACATTTGAGCTGAACTGATCTAGATGTATGTTAGGAAATATTGCAGAAATTAAGATGGTGGTACATGAACCAAAGTTGGCCTGAGATGAATTCAGAAATTGGTTGTTGTGTGTTTGGCTAGATGATGGGTCAGTGGTGTTTGCTGTGAACCCGACTTACAGGAGTCTGTTGGCCTGAGATTTGCAAATGGCTACAGATTGTGGAAGTGATAGCTTGGAGCTGGTTGGAATTGATACTGCAGGAATTGGCACTGGTGGAGTTGGAAGGCAACAACGAGAATCGATATAACTGGTGCAGGTATATGCGGTAGCAGATGGGGGTTGATCTGAAGTGGATTAGTTGAATGTGTAGGAGTGAATGAGTGTTAAGCTGGTGATGTTTGTATGTGCAATAGCTAGACATGACTCAGGTAAAATAATGAAGGAGATGGATATTTGAGCTGGAACAAGTGGAAAGTGGAAGATTCTGGTATGCAGCAGCAGTCTGATCAGTTGAAGCTGCAGATGACATGAAGCTTAGGCTGGTAGGCAAGTGCTGAGGTTATAGAGCTGTAGAAAGTGGCAGTGAGATGGACCAGGTGGACAGGCTGCAATTGCAAGTGATGCAACTGGAGTTGCAGCTGCATTTAAAGCTACAGAAAGTCTGGTAGGACTGAGTTAGTGGTGATGTTAACAATGGTGCAGGGCAGGCCCGAACAGCCGAGGTTTATTATAGTGCTCACCAGATGGGATGGCCTGAGATGCAGTTGCAGGTAAATGGGAGCTAAGAAGATGTTGGATGAGCTGATGCTAATGGAAATGGAGTGTGGTCTGAGATTGGCTCGAGAATGAGATGAGCAGAATGCATTGATGATGGGCTCGTTAGTGGTGATTGAGAGCATGAAATTGATGCATGAAGAGAAGTTGAAAGGCAGTGCAATTGCAGGGACTGAGATGTTGAGAATGTCAACTGGTTTAGTTGATATAGCTCAGTGCAGGGCCATCAGGGCTAGTAGTGAAGCACAATGATGGTGCAGCTCAGATTCTAGCATGTGAAATGGCTCAAGCCATGGCAACTCAACTGAGTCAGACCAGTTAGCTCACCTGGATAGCTGATTCGGTTCTGACTCATGATCTTACTGAGTTGAGTTATCTGACTCAGCCGACTAGACCTTGACCGAGTTGACCCGATTTGACTCGTTGACCGGTGACCGGGCAGACTTTGCCGGTCACCTGAGATATATTTTTCGGCCGATTTCCGGCCATAATACCAGTTTTCCGGCGACATATTTTTGGGCATATTTTCTACATGGGTTTCTCTCACTTATGGGCTTGGTGGATTTTCATCTAATGGACTTTGAAGACTAGACCTAATTTTGGAACAAGAGGAGCTATAAAAGAGAAGTCCTACAACTTTTGGAAACACGTTTTATTCTTGGAGAAAGGGAAGAGCCGCTTTTGTTTATGCAACTAGGGTTTGATTTTGTTCATCTTCTTCTTTTATTCAATTGATATTTTTGTGATGAACTCCATAGCTATGAGTAGCTAAATTCTATATTATTGGTTAAGGATGTAGTCCTATTTCTAAAACTTGTGCTTGATTTATGTATTAGTTTTCTCTCTTGATTATCGTTCATACTTTTACTGTTTTTAATAATCACATGATTGATGTATTGTGATAGGGTTATGATGTTTGATTAGTTAAGTGTCCAATTAATTGAATTTGCATCCTAGTCCATAGCTATTTTAGGGTTTTTCATCAAGCGATAACCCTGAATACAAGTACATAATATGTTTACGGTTTGTAGTGATACACTCTCGTAATCATATGTAGAGTTTGACCATTGTCCGAATTGTTATGCGCAATGCATGACAATTGCATTGATTAGCCTTTTTCTGAAACTTAATGCTCCTAGGAATTGAATTTAATTAGCACAAGGCGTTAGGTTATTCTTTAGGTAGAATTCACATACGCAGCTCTAATGTGTGTGTTGATGAACTTAGGAAATTAATAGATTATCTTGCTCTCTTGATTCTCTAGGCTTTTGATAATATAAGAGATTAAATCGTAATTCTAATCATATAAGCAAGCACATGTTTAAGATTGAAGATGAATTCCTTGACCAATATCTTTCTCTATTGATTACTTTCTACAATTTATTTTGTTTTTAATTTACTTTTATTGCTTACATAAAATTCAGAAATCCCCCCAATTGGTTACTTTAAGAAATTGAATACGTAATAACTACAATCGCCTCTGTGGAAACGAACTCTTTCTTATCATATACTTTAGGAAAGTGAAATTATTTTTGACGCATACGACAGCGATCATCTACCAACACTAGGGATATTAAAGGTACAAGGGAATCCCATGTTTTTTAACTTTCTAGCAGCCATATATTTGTTCATTTTTCTTTCAGAGAGAAAAATGATATCAGGATTGACATTCCTACATAGTAGACTAAGTTCCTTATTAGCAGATTTTTTTCCAAAACCTCTAATGTTCCAGGCAATCAGATTGATGTTATTGACAGGGAAATGGTTTATAGTATTATTAGCATAATCAGTTAAAGGGGTTGGGTGAGGATGATTTACCTGAGTGGTAGATTCAGACTCACCACCAAGAGAGGCACTGGTATCATCACCACTTTGAGCATTTTGGGAAGAATCGAGATTAGAAGTAGCAACATTGAGATGAGAATTATTGCGGACACCATTGTTGTTTGGGGAATTGTCAGCAGGTACATTGTAGCTCCCATAAGAATTATTCACTGGTTGGGTATTGATAGAACAAGTAGAAATATCAATAGCAGGTAAATCCCCCAATTTGGTAATTGGAGGACACAATTGAGTATAATCAGGTTCAGTGGTGTCATGTTCTTCAGGAATAACCACTATACTTGCCAAGATAGAATTAGCTCTTGTACGTTTCCTCAAATCATCCCTGAGGTTAATTTTCCTTTTGAGATTTTCTAAAGCATCATTTTCGGTTGAGTTAAGAGCTCCTCTAGTGATAATTGGGTTGGTATTTGAAACAACAGTCTTGAATCTTCTTGACGAGTTGGTAGTGCGAATCGGACCACTAGGAGTTGGCTAGGAACCATAAATAGAAGCTTTAACAGTAACATTTTGAGTAGTAACTTGTTTGAAAATGATTGGTAAGCCATTATACAGCTGAGTCGATTGTTGTTGAATAGGACCAACATCAAAGATCTTTAGAGTATTAGATCTGTTTACAAAGGTACCCATCTGAAAAGTGTTTGATAAACCTTTTTGAGTAATATTTTCCATTCTCTGATCAATATCCTTAGCTTTTCCTTTGTTACACATTGTGATAGCAGGTGATTCAATTTGAGTTTCTGGTACGGTCTCAATTTGTTACATGATGGTATCTTTCATAGCAGTAGAGGAAGAATCTACTTGTTTGGTTACCATTGGAGGAGGCATCATTAGCCTTGAGACAGCGGGGAGAACATACGTGCTGCTGGAGGCTACAGTTTCTTTGATTTTTTTTCTGCTTTAATTTCCAAGCTGGACAGTTTTGATCTTTATGATCAAGAACACGGCATGAAGTGCAGAAATACCTTGGAACTTTGATATATCTACATTCAATCAGAAATGGTTGAGTTCTACCACTGGTAAAGAGGGGAATGCCTACTGGCAATGCTTTCTGCACTGGAATTCTGAGACACACCTTGACATTCTTCTTTAGAGGATGTTTACCAAAAGGATCTTGAGCTTCAATGAGTTCACCCATTTTGAAGGTAAGTTTCTGGAGATCTTCAAATTATGTACATTCATTTGGAATGTTGCATAATATAAACCACATTATTTCTTCATCAAAATAGAATTGATGATTTGCTGGCCATCCTTCAGTTGGAACCACTTTTAACACCATTAGATAACCACAAACAAACCAAGGTCTCTGAGAATTGATTCTGTTGAAATCATCTTCAGCTTAGAAACGAATACGGACTTTGTTGCG
Organism: Papaver armeniacum; assembly: GCA_023531295.1. Taxonomy (NCBI): domain Eukaryota; kingdom Viridiplantae; phylum Streptophyta; class Magnoliopsida; order Ranunculales; family Papaveraceae; genus Papaver; species Papaver armeniacum. Next base: position 315,429 of record JAJJWW010016716.1, read on the forward strand.
CAATTCACTGAATGTGGTAACAATAGGAAGTTGGCCTAAAGGCCAATTATTGCATATGTATAATCGGATTGAGGATGTAGGAATCAATGTTTCACAGCATAAGTATCCCACCATACACCATTTTCAATTACTATCAGATTCAGCTAGAACAACTTTTTTATCAATGAACACTGGTTCAACAAGTGTGGATGGTAAAGTTAATTTCTCAGCCATTTGAGCAGACAGGGTTTGAATATCTTGGTCTAAGTTTTGAAGGTTTTCTGTAGGATTTGAGAATTCCATCAGGTAAGAGAATTGGATATATATGATTTTAGTTTGATTGAGATCAGTGTTACAGATAACTAATATAAAATGCAGTTGTAGAGAAAGGAATCTCTTGTTGGTATTGTACTGATATTGATCACAGACAATGTGGATGGAAAAAAGGCAGGAGGGATTTGTTTGTTTATATGTTTGAACCTTAAAAAGGGAATGAGAAGGATGTTGACTAAAATTTGAAGAGTTTTCAGGAGAAAATTGGTGTAAGGCTGTTGTTATTATACTGCAAAAATTGTGTTGGGGAGGGGATTTATCATACGAGATGTCACTTTCGTGTCCATGCTTTATGGGCGCCTTCAGATTTGAGGTATTCACGTGAGTTTGGTGATAAAAGAGCCAAGTAAGGACAAACCCAATAATAATTTGTAGGTTTTCCTGGGATAGAAGAGGGTGGTATGTAAGCTTGACGTAGTTTGGGGTTGGTGGATTTGAATGAGTTTGTCTTTTTTTAGATAGACGTAGGCATAATGGTACAAACTTCCAAACGTAATAATGGTAGTAGAAATGTAGAATGAGAGGTAAAGATGGAAATGGAGGGAAAGTTTTTGTTGTAGTTGATGGATTTGAAGGGGTTGTTGTGGTTCATTGGATGACAGATTTGGTAGTAGAGCTAGTAACCCATCTGGAAGACAAGCCCCAGACCGCAATGGTGCCTCTCAACTGATGCTACATTCTTCTAATCTGCATAAAACACAAAATTTTAATTAGAGCCCAAAATGCTTTGTGAGAGTTAGATGACCTACCAATACACCACTTGAAGGCAGTTCCATAGGAAGTTATGACTAATGAAGAGGTTAGGTGTTGAAAATAGGGGTTTATAGGGTCATTATGATGAAGAAGTTGAATAGAGTACGCATGGCTTTGAAGGGGCGTGAGTAACCAAGCGACGGGGCTGATTACCAAAAGCCATAAATGGCAGTTAATGAGCAAATTTGTGCCTTTAAAAGGGTGGTTTTGGATGAAATTAGCATAACCATTAGCAAACTTTCCAGAAAAAGGAAAATTTAGATAAAGAATCTCTAGGTATGGCAAGTTCCAGTAACCCCATTCCGGCCGTTGCTGCAAATTCTGATCAATACCAATTAGCCAAAACTCAAGCTTTATCACTTCCAATAGATGAATTAATGAGATTGAGAGATGAAGTTCAAGGTGAGATAAACAGGCGTGCAAGTGAAGAGGCTCAACAGTTGAGGGAAGAAGAGGAGAGAAAGAAGAGGGAAGAAGAGAGAATTGATTCACTTTTTGTTGCATGGGTACCAAAACATTATGCAAGAACTGATTGGAAGGATGAAGAGAGGGCAGAGAGGCATCAGAAAGGTCCGAAGTATGGCAACGCCACAGAGAGTGATTCCGAAGCAGGTTCTGATGCAGGTTTTGAGTATCCAGTTGAAGAGGTGAATACCAGTGATGAGGGGTCAGATGCTGCTGGAAAAAAAAAAGGAAGATGGAAAGGTATCTTGATTGGAAGCTGCGCAGACGGTTCGAGTTTGAGAGAGCAAATCCCAAAATATTTGCCAGGACCATGCAGGAGGGTGAACCCAAAATTGAGAAGAAGCCTCTTGTAAGGATATATCCCAGAGTTGCTCATGTGGAAGAAGCCAGTGCCTCTGATGAAGATCTTCCTGACGTTTCCAAAGATGAAGATGATGAAGAAAGTAGTGATGAAGAGAAATCGTCATCTGGAGATAGTGATACTTCCCCCGCGTCATCAGGTAGCAGCTGTAGCGAGCGGTGTTTTGTTTTAAAAAAATTTAGAGTTTAAAAAAATTCTGAAGATGATCAGCAATGTTTTAACAAAATAGCTTTCTCGATGCTTACTTCCAATCCTCTTAAACTTCTGATGGGTGATGGCGGGTCTTGTTTTGTGGTGTGTCTCTCTTTGGTTAGTTTTTTTGATGTTGTTTTTAGAATTTCCTAATGATGTTGAAATGGTGTTGGTGATGGTGGTGACAAACAAGTCTTGTTCTAGGGCTTTAGTAGGTTTAGTAAGTTGAATTTTTTGGTGTTTATGTCGTTGAAAGGTCTGTTTTTCTTGGTTTGTAATTATGGCATACACACTGGTAGTATGTTTAATGGTATGGTGGTTGATTTGAATGTAACTGCACTTGTTTGCACTTCTAGTAATGTTTCTGGTACTAGAACTAGTAAGATAGTTACACAGATTGATGAGCAAAGTAGCAAATTGGATGAGTAATTTCAAGAATAAGGAACTGTAGTTGTTGATTTTGGTAGGATGAACACTAAACTGCATCTGTAGAAATTTTTTCGGCTGACGTCACAGTGACGAAGCAGAGCTCTCTGCAACTTCATGTTCGTTTCTTTTACTATTGGAGCACTTCAATAGGCTACCATTACGACATTATATATATATATATATATATATATATATATATATATATATATATATTATTAATAGGGCTTGTCAGCATATACAAGCTCCATAAGAGGCTAATTGGTCACCTGACAAAAGATCTGCTAGTGGAATGGTAATTTTTGTGGGTCCAACTTAATCTCATGGTGTTCTAGGAAGTAGAAGACTATCTCTCCTTCCGGCACAGATGCTGAGTTTCGTGCTCTTGCAGATACAACATTTGAGCTTATCTAGGTTCAGTCTCTATTGGCTGAGCTTAATTTTCATTTGCCTAAAAGCTCTGGTCCCGTGGTATGACAATATAGGAGCCAACTATTTGACTGTTAGTCCTATATTTCATAATTGAAATAATATTTCACTATGTTAGAATTAGTGGTTTTAAATCTTTGGATGGGCGATTTCTATCAACTCAAAATCAGATAGTTAGATATCTTTGCCAAGGGAATGTCTGCTTATCGGTTCTCTACTCTAAAGCTTAATCTTAGCGTTTCTGCTCCTCCATAACCACAAGACTTGCGGGGGAGGAGGTGGGTGTTTGAATTGTGCTTGCGTGATTTGCTCGTGTGGTAACTGATAGATGTTATGTCTATATGTGCCGATTAGTGAATTAAATGCTTTATTTTTCTTCCTCTCGTGTAACAAGAATTTACTCAATTTGAATGATACTAAGTCTGAGAGCTATGTTCAACGATATCTACTCTCTTAACCCTAATAATTGATTCTTCTTTTGATATCAATTTATTTTGGTTCTTCTTCAATTGTAATCCAAATCCTCCAAAACTGGTCTAAAATTTTCAGATAAACTCTTGGACATATTCAGTAAGAAGTATATATATTTTGTAGTATTAAATTAAACTATCGCTTTAAGCAATTTTAGGGTTTATTATTGTTAGTTTCATTAAAAATTAATTTCATCTTCATTTTTAATGGCTCTGTTATTTTTTTTAATAAGAAAGAAACTTCATTTAAAAAACTTAAATGTAAGATTATATTTAGTTCTTCTCTAATTAGAGAATTTAACCAGGAAGGAAAATTTGCACTCCAATATTGATCTATTCTAGAGGTTCTAACTCTCTTTGCTAAACTATTTGCTACTTCATTTGACTCCCTGTGCACAAAAGTGCATTTCCATTCTCTAAATTCTACTAATAAACTTCTGCAATCTTGAATTACATTATTATTAGTCCATCTGACTTTGCCTACACTTCCATTTATTGCATCAACTACATTTAGACAGTTTCCTTCCAAATGCAGTTTTTCCACAGCTGAAGCTTTTACCCACTTGATTGCTGCCAGTGCTGCTAAGGCCTCAGCTTGCTTCTCATCTTGAGCTAGCCCTGAGATTGATTGAGCTCCTCTACATTGCCCTGCATTGGAAAACATTATCAGTCCAACACCCATATGTGTATTTTCTTTCATAAAAGCACCATCCAAATTTATCTTATGGTAACCACTTTCTGGCAAATGCCAAGGAATCACATTTCTACTCTGCCTAACATTATGACTTCTCCCTAACATGGGGATTGCATTCCATTCAGTTAACTCCTTATTAACCTGGGCCACTAATTTAGCTGCATGCACTGTACCATTATCAAAAACCACATCGCACCTCAGCTGCCAAATCTGCTAGATTGCAAAGCTAACAAACTGGACATATTTGTCTTGCTCAGATCTTGATGCATTAGTGGATTGAAACCAGCTAGCAATCCGATCCTGCAGATTAGCATTAGCTATACTCCTTGCAATATTAGCATGTAAAGAAAACCATAGTCTTTTAGTAACTTCACACTCCATAAAAAGATGGTTAGTTGTTTCAATATCATGCTGACATAAGGGACATTAACTAGGAATTGAGGACATGAATCTACCAATCTTACTTCTCACGGGAACACAATCATTAAGGCATTTCCATAAGAAATGTTTAACTTTTTGTGGGAGATTAAGTCTCCATAAGGCTTTCCAAGGGAAAGTGCTATTTCCAGAAACATTCAGATCTTGCAAAATACATTTATAAGATTTGACAGTAAACTGTCCATTATGAGTTGGAGTCCACCTGAGAGTATCCTTACTAGATTGTGGAACTCTTATTCTACAGATTTCATTGACAGTTTCATTATCAAATAGACAGTTTAAAGTGTCTACCTTCCACTGTCTTGTTCCCTGTATCAAAAATTGATTAACAGTTTTCATACCATTAGAAACAAAATTATTACTTAGTAAAGTATCTCTACTTGGTACCCGTTTGTCCTTCCAAATCTCTATGCAAGAACCATCCCCTACTTCCCAACAATAATGTTTCCTAATCAGCTCAAGACCCCTACAACTACCCTTCCAAACCCAAGATACAGACTCAGTCCAAACAACATGAAGAGGATTAGAGTCAGAAAAATACTTATGACTCAGAATTTGAACCCAAAGTGCATCTGGTTCAATTAGCATTCTCCAGGCCAATTTTTTCAGGAGGGCTATATTTAGGTATTCTGTCTTTCTTATATTGAGACCACCAAGCTCAATGGGTTTAGAAACATTATTGATCGCTGTCGTAGGCGTCAAAAATAAATTACACTTTCTTACTACTCAAAATATATAATGAAGCAAGGGCAAGAAAGGATCGTTCCCACAGAGAGGACTTAGGTTGTCAATATGTTTCGGTATCTTATAAGTAACACGGGGGATTTTCTGATTTTTATATACTAAAATAAAATAAAAGCAAACAATAAAGGTAAACAAATCAAATCAAGGATGAGAAAGTATTGGTCATGGATTTCAACACAATAACTAGAATTGATATTTTAATCTCAACTTTTATCAAAGGCCCTAGAATACCTTGATCGCAAGAATATCCCGCTAATCTCCTCTTGTCATCAACAAACACATTAAAAGATGCGAATATGAATTCTATCTAAAATAACAACCTAACGTGTAAAAGCACTAATCAAGTTTAATTCCCTAGATGCATTAGGTTCTATGAAATCAGGCCAATCAAAGCAATAAAACGTGTAAAAGCACTAATCCGATTTAACAAAGGTTATGGTACACATAAGATCATAAGAATATATCACTACAAACTATAATCTTATTTATGCTACTTGCAATCAAGAATTATCACTTTTGCGTATAATAACCCTAATCTAGCAATAAAGATGAAAGCAAACTCAATCGATTCGCGACTCGACTAAACAAGCATTCAAATCATGTAACAATATTAATAGTAAATCATAATCGATAATATGGAGACAAAAATAATTTATCATATTAAAACCCATATTTGGAAATCCAACTTATTCCATAATCAATAATAAAAACTAGGTACTCATATTCATGGAGTTCATAACAAGAAGGAAGAGAAAACCTATCATGTTTCTAAACCCTAGAAAACAAAGTAGAGGCAAAGATCCCCCTTCTTAGAATAGAGTCCCCTCCTTTATAATCTTTCTCTGCCCTTTTCTTTTCAAAATTAACCCACTGCCAAGAAGTCGACATTCATTAGTCAAGCCCAGCAAAACAGGTCCAGCATCTGAGTCAGCTAAATGGATCGGCGAGTCAAATCGCCGTGCTCCGATTCCGGCCGAGTTCAAACCGATTCTGAGGTATTTCCGGCTCGTTCCAGGCTCAATTATAGCTCCTACCCTGCAGGCCTAATATACATCAAATTCAAACTGTTCCAGTAGACCTTTTCTAGCTTCAGTTCATGCATTCTGTTGCAGCACATCTGTCTCCATAGTTTCACCAAATTCTTAACTTCTTATTGCCTTAGCTCAGCTGCAGGCTTATTATGCAATTCACATTTCCTGCAGCATAAACTCCATCTCAGGTTCAACCATTCCCTGTAGCCTTCTTGCATAGCATTCATACATCCCAGCCAATTCCTCCAGCAGCAGCAATACATCCACCATCTTCCCATGGCAGTGACCACCAACACAACCAGAAACCCATTGCAGCAAAGTGCAGTTTCAAACACAAAATCCTCAATATGCGCCATAACTTGTAGTTCGAGCCCTATCCACTGTCACGTCAAGTACCTGTCCTGACATGCATCTAATTTGAATCTCCACTTCCTTGTTCCGGTAGCAGCTCAACTATCACAGTCATCGGCACCCTCAGCCAACTAACCATGGCAGAAACCACAGCTCAACTCCATCACGTCCGCAACACCTTTATCGATCATGGCAGAAGCTTTCAATCTCCATTTTCGTCATCTCTGACTTTACTTCCAGCATCGCTCACAACATCTCAAACCCCTTCTTCTTACAGCCCTTGTAAGCCATTCGCAGCAGCATTACTTCCCTGTATTTGTCTTCAATGCTCATCTAGCATACTACCAGAGCCACCAGTATCATCAGCTTCTTAATATCCTAAGCATACATCTAAGAAGTTCATTCCTTCATTCGAACCACAGAAACTGCCCTCCATAGCTCAGCCATACACAATTCCTTAAGCTGCAACATTCAAGCATTCTGCAACCTCCTACGATTTCATCTCAGGCACTCAACTGCAGCTGCTCCATTAACAGAATCAATACCCCATGGACATCTCAGTACCGAACACCCATTGTAGTTCATGCCAATCCTTCCACACACATTCCATTTCCATTTCATCTTACCAATTCATACTTGCAGTCTTCCATCGGCACATCGAATCCTACAACAGCGACCATTTATGCATCATGCATCCTCAGATGCAACACCAGTAGCTTCTGTACATCAAGGTCAGCTTATTACCTTCCCAAACTTCTCAGAATTCTCAGACCCTGCTCAACTCAACACTAGTTCATAGGCAAACCCATTTACAGCTCCATTTCCTCCATGAGCTCAAACACCAACTCAAATCTCACTTCTCCATCTCTGCAATCCATAAGAACCCATAAATTGCTAAATTGCCATTAATCTTCACCAACTCTTCCATTCATTCATCACCAATTCACCCACAGAAACCCATCGAACTTCAAATTTGAATTTTAGCTACAACCCCATCTCTGATTAGCATCAGATCTCCTTTATTTCTTCACCAAAATCAAACCAAACTCAATCGAGTTTAACCCATCTCTTCAAGTCCATTGAACCCATGGGAGCAACCACCACCTGCACCAGTTAATGCCATCACCACACCCATTCTGCATCACAGACCTGACTCCTCCAGCTGCAACAACAACCTGTAACTGTCATTCATATCACCATTGCAATAACATCTTCTCTTCTGCCATTTTAGCTCAAAACATCTTTAGCACCAATTGCATTGCAACTGCCATTCCTGCGGAGGCTTCTTGCAAAACCCTGCAATCTCTCAGCTGAATAGCATCAATACTAGACCTACATCACCTGCAGCACAACTGCAATACTGCAATGCACAGACCCAGGCCAGCACCAGCTCAACCTCCCACTAATCCTTGAAGCAACGCTGTTCCATCCTAGCCAATTGTACCACCACCTTGAGCCAGTTCTGCTGCTCTGCAACTGAACCTGACTGCAATTTGTAGCAACAACAGCTCAAACAAATCATCAAAATCATCCCAGACTTCTTCTCTTATTCTTCGCAGCACTAAGACATCTGCACTTCTTCTTGCATTCTACCAACTTCAACAGCACAGCTCAATTCCCTGTAGCTTCAATACCAGTACCAGACATCAGACTTGAGCACCACCAGCAATTTATCACCAGTACCCATAAGCTCACAATTTCAAACCCATAGAGAAATTCGGCTTCAATCGCTTCAAATCTCCATCAAAGAGCAGCAGTCACACACCAGAGACTCGATCTTGAGACAAACCCATGTCAATCTTTGTCTCAACATCCTCGAATTAAACACAATTTCATTTCTTCCTTCAAAACCCTAAACCACAAAACTATTTATTCCTTCTCAATCCTCCAACCAAGCACGAATTCAAGGCCAACCCATTTCTTCACAGCTTTAGTTACTCATCACCAAGATTATCTCTTCTTCATTTACGCTCTGAATCCGAGTCTTCATCTCTCTGGTTCTCTCTTACAACAGCCCCCATGGCTCTCTGCTCTGAGAATAACAATCGATCTATTTTAGGGGCATGTGATGCACATAATTACTATAGGCGCCCATATATTTGATAAGGGCCACCTTAACAATCTAGTTCAGCTCCGTTAACAAATTCCACAACTCTAATACGCTTCAAATGCTCACAGCTTCTTCGTACGATGTCGGAATGATCTCCTTCTTTCGCCACTGGCTTTTTCTTTCCGTTCTCGTCACCATGATTAACGGAAATCCAAGATTTGAGCAAGTTTCATTTCTTTTTGCTCGAATGACTCCAAAGTACCTAAATGACTCAAAAGCACACATAAGGTACATAATTTACACGACAATAGCAAAGAAAGCGTAAATACTAGATATAAAATTAGGTGTTTTAGACACCTATCAAATTCCCCCACACTTAGACTTTGCTAGTCCTCGAGCAAATCAAACAAAACAATTCCAAAACATACATACAACTCCGTGTCATCAAGGATACGGTCACACTTAGCACGTATAACAAGCCTTTAAATCCCTAGTTGTCCCTAGTGGACGAGTTATAGTCTCGTGAGGGTTTACTAGAGATATACCCACAAAACCTACTTTTCCAACTTAATAGTTCTCCGTAATGATAGCATCCAACGCGCTAAGAAAACATAAAAGATTCTACACACTAGTCATAAGAAGTTAGACACATAAATGAACACAATCTCATCCTTAAAAGTTGAGAGAGAAATAACCATCCCTTCTCGAAAGAAATTCGGGTTCGGAGTGATCGAAAGTCTTGACTCTGCCTCACAAGAAAGGGTTTTATGAAGTTTCTCTCAATAATAAATAGCTTTTCATGGGTCACACATGTGTCCAGGTAGGAATGAAGAGAGAATCCTGCGACACGTTGAATGGTAGGAAGGCAAAACCCTCCGAATTGTTTTGAAAACCCACATCTTTTATCATTTTTGAAAACCCATTTTTCTGACGATCTCTAAGAAAGGAAATCAACCACTTAACGAAGGTGGGAATATGCTTACTTACCTCGTTATCCGTTCGACGTGCAGCTAGCACCACTCTCACAGCATCCATAGAAACATCTTCGGTCTTCAATCGGTGTCGTCATCTTCGTCTTCGGTCTTCAACTCTTGATGATAAAATCTTGAACTTCGTAGAATCTTGACAATGTGACTCTTTCCTCTTATTCCTTGTTGCTTGAAACTTCATTATGGAAATTCCTTCTTTCCATTGGCTTTATTAAAAGAATACAAAACTAAAAACGAACTATACAAACCCAAACATGATACAATGAATTTTTCTTGTCTCTTTTTTTTTTTTTTTTTTTACTCTTTTTTTTTTCTATTTTTTTTTTGAAGACAAGAGAAATAAACACAAACTGAAAATAAAAATAAAAATGCAAGTACAAAGGCCATGGTGTAAGTACTTTACCGCTTGATTCTTCACAACTTATATGTCATATCATAAACTTCTTGAACTCTCATCTTGATAATCTTCGCTCTTATACAATAGTCTTCAACTTGTAAAAATTCTGCTCCTTGTCTTGTTGCATCTGAAATCTGCTCATTTCTGTACTATTGCTTGTAAACCTTGAACGTCATCAACTTTCCTTCGAATTTGTGATGCTCCTCTTGTTGATGATGATGGTGTTTCTATGGACCTGTTGGTGTAGAGAGAGATAAGGTGGATGGTGCTAACTGCGAACAAGATTACAAGTGGTATGTAAGTTAGCAATTCGATGTCACCATCATGATTGATGATCGCTGTCGTAAGCGACACAAATATAATTACACTTTCTTACTACTCAAAATATAAATATAGCAAGGGCAAGAAAGGATCGATCCCACAGAGAGGTCTAGGTTGTCAAATTGTTATGGTTCCTTATAAATAATTTAGGTAGTTTTGTGATTTTATGAAATTAAATAAATAGAAGCAAATAAAGAAATAAGCAAACAAATCAAATCAAGGATAAGAAATATTGGTTAAGGATTTCGTTTTCATTCACTAACATGCTTTTCACAATAACTAGAATTGATATTTAATCTCAACTTTTATCAAAGACCCTAGAATACCTTGATCGCAAGAATATCCCGCAAATCTCCTCATGTCATCAACAAACACATTAAAAGATGCGAATATGAATTCTACCTAAAGGAACAACCTAACGTGTAAAAGCACTAATCAAGTTTAATTCCCTAGATGCGTTAAGTTCTATGAAATCAGGCCAATCAAAGCAATTGAACGTGGAAAGCGCACTAATTCAATTTAACAAAGGTTACGATTCACATATGATCATAAGAATATATCACTACAAACTATAATCATATTATGCTACTTGTATCCAAGGAATATCACTTTTGCGTATAATAAACCCTAAACTAGCAATAGATGTGATTAGAAGTTCTACCAATTTGCAACTTGACAAAACAATCAATCAATCATAAAACAATATTTCCAGAGAATTGCAAACGATAGATATGAGACAAAACTAATATATTGAATCAAAGAGTCATGCTTTGTGAAATCCAACTATTCCATAACCAAAAGATAATTAGGTACTCATATTCAAGGAGTTCATCACAAGAAGAAAGAGAAGTTTCATGGTTCTAAACCCTAGAATAAAGTAGAGAAAAGATAATAAAAACAAGATATAAGATTGTGCCTAGGCTTCTCCTATATATAGAGTTTTTGTAACCTCTTCTTGAAGAAACTAGGAAACCTAGTAAAAATAGGAAAGTGCACCTCCTTAAAACTGTGTCCGTGCATCTCCCCAGGTGCGAGTAGGTTGCCAAAGTCATGGCCACGCTTTGAAATAGCCGCACCCTTAACATATTCTCGGCTAAATGGCCTATTGGGCTCACACTCTTGTTCGATCGTGATATATGGATAGATTATTGGGCTTGCATTGTTCTAGCCCACTTGGCGGCTTCTTGTTGGTCATGTGGAACCGACGGTGTAGGCATTATCATCTTTGCTTCCGAACTCCAACTTGAACTCGTTTCCCGACTTCTCTGAAGTATTCGAGTCCCACCAAACTCGAGCTCAAGCTTCCATTACCAATCTCCTTCGGAACATCTACCAATCTGACAGTTAACATCGACCATGATCACCCATCGAACGAGCTCGTCATCCAAACCGCATCAGGAGTTCACTCTATTTCCAACTTGTATCATCCATCACCGATCAGACATCTTCATCGTTACTGCCAATAGCTACAGCAAACGATACGCTTCTTCTCCATTCCCTTTTGTCACTACCAATGGTAGAAGCAACTGCCGTTTCTCCGACTGCCATCAACAATGACCCACACTCGTCATCACTTGCCTTCATTCTCGGCGACCAAAGATCATCACCGCTGTGAGTTATTATCTTCACTTCTCTGCTCGAGTTCTTCTTTTTATCATCCGATCATGGCAGCACACCAAACTTGGACTCCAGAGATTATCAGCACACTCCACCACCGGAAATATGATCACTGCCATCTCCATTAACTTCTTCTCGAGCTCAAACCCATTCCACCATGGAAACAAGAACAGCCATCTCTTCTGTTCTGGTTGTCGAGAAGCAACGACAGCAGCAACTTGAGTAGTCGAAACTGCACCATCATCATACCAAGCTCGAACAGCAACCACTCCGTCTTCATCAATCGAACACAGCAGCATCATCGTCCAAAGGCTAGCATCGACAGCACCAACGTGATCATCACGAGCTTCTCTTTGTTCACCATCATATCCAGCAACAATACCGTAGCATATGTTCACAGCTCGTCACCCGTCTTGTCTTGGCTTCTCGACCCCTCTGCCATCAACACGGCTTCATATGTACCGGGAAAGCGGTCGTGATTTTAAGGAAGAAGGTGGGGTGCCCAGAGTTACTGGCCAGGCGCCTTTAACAATATTTGAATTTAAGCTTCCCCCTATTGAATAGCTCGACTGCCTTTAGCAGTTCCATTAAAACAGGACACCCCTTAACAGAATCACTGCCCCTTAACGTACGGTGGGGTGGCAATAGCACTTGACCTATAAAATGACCATTTTGCCCTTTCAGCCTTCAAATTCTCGTTTTGCTCGTAACTTCTCCATACGAACTCAGAATGACTCCGTTCTTTCGGCATTGTCTTCATCTTCTCGTCCTCTACACAATGAAAAGTAGAAATCTTGTATTTGAACGAGTTCCAATTGGTCTTTTTGCTCCAAATGACTCCATTGCACCTAATAAACTCAAAAGCACACATAAGATACATAATTTACAAGAAAACTCGCAAAGAAAGCATAAATACTAGATATTAAATACGGTGTATTCTACACCTATCAAATTCCCCCACACTTAGACTTTGCTAGTCCTCGAGCAAATCAAACAAAACAATAAAATACAACAACTCCGTGTCGTCGAGGCTACGGTTAATTTTAGCATAAATAACAAGCCTTTAAACCCCTAGGTGTCCCTAGTGGACGAGTTATAGTCTCGTGAAGGTTTACTAGAGATATACCTACAAAACCTATATTTCAAACTCCGTCTATTTGTGACAAATCAATGAACGAATCCAAAATGACTACAGGAGGAGGTACCTTGCAAATTCAATTCAATTATTAGTAAATAAACTCTAATTAGATAGTCGAACAAGCCACAATACTCGGAAACTAACAAACCACAATCACAATGAAAAGATTAAGAAAATGGATATAGATGTAGATGTTGGCGAATATTCACAAGTGATCGATGTTTCCCATATCTGTCTGAAGGTCACTGCTAAGATGAACCTAATCCTATTGGATTGAGCTACTTAGTCTTTGAATGCTACATCAAATCAATTGGCATATACAAGGGAACCAAAAGTGACTTTATTCAACACAATAATAATTTCTTTTTTTTTTTTTTTTTTTTATGATTGGATCAAACTGGATCCAATTTCTCTTTTTTTTTTTTTAGACGGCATGATTAGATCTTTTGGATCCAAGCGCATGCTTCTTGTCAACAAGTACATGATAGTTGCCTTGGATCCTGCATTCCACGCTTGTTTAGGCGACGGAGACAGGGACTACGTTTCACACATCTTTGCTATTCCCAATTGTCTTTTTATTCCGTTTTGGTCTAATTGGTCGGTCCCTTTTTTTTTTTTTTCTCTTTTCATATATTTTTTTCATTTTTTTTTTTTTTTTTTTTTTTCTAATTTTTTTTTTTCTTTTTCTAGTAACTCAATCACTCTATTTCATCCTAGCAGTAATAACACGTCGATGTTTAGTGACCCACCAAAGCACTTAGAGAACAATAGATAAATATGGAAAAATAAAAATAGAATGTGATATGGTGATATTCCGAAATATGGTAACAACTATCATGTTAATTTGTGATTTCTGAGCTATATTCGTCCCTTTTAGTTAATTAGTTCCTCAACTCCTGCATTCAAAATGGTTCCATCCACTAATGGTGTCAAAAACAAACTATACAAACATATAAATGCTCCCCCACACTTAAACTTCACATTGTCCTCAATGTGTAAAACCGAAAGTTCTGAATTCTGACGTAACAGCAGATAAAACGCAAAAACTGTGCAAATTGGTAAGGAATTTGGAAAAACTCCATTTCACAAAAGTTGTTCGCCTACGTGTTTTCTACACAGTGTCAAAATTTCACAGTGTTTAGATAAACGGTCTGACAATTATGGTCTCTGGAATGAACTACGCGCAGTCTGAAATTTTCTGACGAAAAGGTATTCGGCATAATTCTCTTCTAAGATAGATTACGGACTCAATGAAATTAAACATAGGGATGCAAATATGATATGAAAACAGTAAAAAATAAATAAACGAAACAAAAATAAAAAGCAAAAGGATAAGAGATACAAAACCGGTGGGTTGCCTCCCACTAAGCGCTTGTTTTAAAGTCGACGGCCCGACTATATCCTTGCAAGATTCATTCCCCATACACCAATAATCTGAAAAGTTGGGGATCCGTCCATAGAACCTGTTTTGGAAACACTAGCTTCACACAAATATTAGTAACATAAAGCAAAAGTGAAGCTATGAACCGATAAAAGCTTCCCCCACACTTATTCTTGTCCACACTTGGAAGCGTATAAAGAATATATGAGTCGGGTACATCCACGGTTTCTTGGTCCAAAACCTGCATAGTATGAGAATCAAGTGTCTCTAATGGCGGAAAACGAGAAACAAAGTCATTCAACAATGTTCTCGAAGCACATAAATTCAAACCAATAAGAGGTAAAGGAGAAGAATTAATAGGCAATGGGTTAGATAAACCTTGCACAATCTCTTTTATCACGGAATCCTCTTCATCCTTGAAAAACTCAAGTGAATAATCCACCTCTTTTATATCATGGTCCTCTATCAAACCTTGCAACCATTCTTCGTCCGTTTCTGCCGTAACCAAAGTCTCGACATAAACATCATCATTACAATCCTTTGCAAGCTCAATTGGGTCTTCCACAATAGTGGTCATAACGGTCTCATTCTCAACATATTCCTCCTTTTTATTGTAAGGCACACACTCTTTTGCGGATCCAAATTTTATTATAAGAAACTTTTTTAGAACACTCGAAAATGCATCATCCTCAAGCTCCACCCTTTGAATAGGCTCTTGATCATTATTAAGATCAATGCTTGAGTAATCTACACAAGTGTCAACATATTCCTCTTCATCTTCATCTTGATCCCAAAAAGACTCCTCGGAGATGTCACCATGAGTTGTTTCAAGCAATATATCATAATCACCATCACTATCATAGTCAACATAAGATTGTTCCTCGCTGAATTTAGTGTTGCTAATCTCTAACTCATCCTTTTGAATATGTGAATGATCATTATTACGATCAAGAGTTGAGTTAACTACACAATTATCCACGAAAGTGCCCAAGGATTCGCCTTTTTCAACATTAGCATCAATCAAATAATCATCACAAACCATATGCACATTAGAATTATCCATATCTTCCTTGTATTGATCAATGTCTCTTCGTAAGATAGTCATACTTTCACGAAGTTCTTGGAGTTGCTCGTTTGTAGTCTCTTTTGCTTTTTGAAATTCCTCTTTTAAAAAGGTGGAAACTTTATCTATAAAATTAGAGACTTTTTGTTCACGAGCATAAGAATCCTCCCATCCTTGTTGTTGTTCACACACATACTCACCATAAGGTTGTTGAGGAAAACCACAAGGTTCCATGGAATATTGGTCATAACCAATGAATTGGTTTTGATTATACCCATGGAATTGGTAGTTATCATATTGTTGAGGTTGTTGAAAACCGTAATCATTGTTCCAATATGCTCCTTCCATAGAAATAAGCACCTGAAATAAGATTCTCAAAACAAGGTTAAAACCCAGAAAATAAGAAAAAAAAATAAATAAAACAAAAACTAAATACAAAAATAAGAAACCAAAAACAATTAACAATAGCTGCCTCCCAAGAAGCGCTTAAAATTTGATCGGTTGTAAGTAGCGACACAAATATAATTACACTTTCTTACTACTCAAAATATAAATATAGCAAGGGCAAGAAAGGATCGATCCCACAGAGAGGTCTAGGTTGTCAAATTGTTATGGTTCCTTATAAATAACACCGGTAGTTTTGTGATTTTATGAAATAAAATAAATAGAAGCAAATAAAGAAATAAGCAAACAAATCAAATCAAGGATAAGAAATATTGGTTAAGGATTTCGTTTTCATTCACTAACATGCTTTTCACAATAACTAGAATTGATATTTAATCTCAACTTTTATCAAAGACCCTAGAATACCTTGATCGCAAGAATATCCCGCAAATCTCCTCATGTCATCAACAAACACATTAAAAGATGCGAATATGAATTCTACCTAAAGGAACAACCTAACGTGTAAAAGCACTAATCAAGTTTAATTCCCTAGATGCGTTAAGTTCTATGAAATCAGGCCAATCAAAGCAATTGAACGTGGAAAGCGCACTAATTCAATTTAACAAAGGTTACGATTCACATATGATCATAAGAATATATCACTACAAACTATAATCATATTATGCTACTTGTATCCAAGGAATATCACTTTTGCGTATAATAAACCCTAAACTAGCAATAGATGTGATTAGAAGTTCTACCAATTTGCAACTTGACAAAACAATCAATCAATCATAAAACAATATTTCCAGAGAATTGCAAAGCGATAGATATGAGACAAAACTAATATATTGAATCAAAGAGTCATGCTTTGTGAAATCCAACTATTCCATAACCAAAAGATAATTAGGTACTCATATTCAAGGAGTTCATCACAAGAAGAAAGAGAAGTTTCATGGTTCTAAACCCTAGAATAAAGTAGAGAAAAGATAATAAAAACAAGATATAAGATTGTGCCTAGGCTTCTCCTATATATAGAGTTTTGTAACCTCTTCTTGAAGAAACTAGGAAACCTAGTAAAAATAGGAAAGTGCACCTCCTTAAAAAGCGTGTCCGTGCATCTCCCCGTGCGTGCGAGTAGGTTGCCAAAGTCATGGCCACGCCCGAAATAGCCGCACCCTTAACATATTCGGCTAAATGGCCTATTGGGCTCACACTCTTGTTCTGATCGTGATATATGGATAGATTATTGGGCTTGCATTGTTCTAGCCCACTTGGCAGCTTAACTGTTGGTCATGTGGAACCGACAGTGTAGGCATTATCATCTTTGCTTCCGAACTCCAACTTGAACTCGTTCCCTGACTTCTCTGAAGTATTCGAGTCCCACCAAACTCGAGCTCAAGCTTCCATTACCAATCTCCTTCGGAACATCTACCAATCTGACAGTTAACATCGACCATGATCACCCATCGAACGAGCTCGTCATCCAAACCGCATCAGGAGTTCACTCTATTTCCAACTTGTATCATCCATCACCGATCAGACATCTTCATCGTTACTGCCAATAGCTACAGCAAACGATACGCTTCTTCTCCATTCCCTTTTGTCACTACCAATGGTAGAAGCAACTGCCGTTTCTCCGACTGCCATCAACAGCGACCCACACTCGTCATCACTGCCTTCATTCTCAGCAGCGACCAGCATCATCACTGCCTGTGAGTTATTATCTTCACTTCTCTGCTCGAGTTCTTCTTTTTATCATCCGATCATGGCAGCACACCAAACTTGGACTCCAGAGATTATCAGCACACTCCACCTTAGGAAATATGATCACTGCCATCTCCATTAACTTCTTCTCGAGCTCAAACCCATTCCACCATGGAAACAACAGCAGCCATCTCTTCTGTTCTGGTTGTCGAGAAGCAACGACAGCAGCAACTTGAGTAGTCGAAACTGCACCATCATCATACCAAGCTCGAACAGCAACCACTCCGTCTTCATCAATCGAACACAGCAGCATCATCGTCCAAAGGCTAGCATCGACAGCACCAACGTGATCATCACGAGCTTCTCTTTGTTCACCATCATATCCAGCAACAATACCGTAGCATATGTTCACAGCTCGTCACCCGTCTTGTCTTGGCTTCTCGACCCCTCCTGCCATCAACACAGCTTCATATGTACCAGGAAAACTGGTCGTGATTTTAAGGAAGAAGGTGGGGTGCCCAGAGTTACTGGCCAGGCGCCTTTAACAATATTTGAATTTAAGCTTCCCCCTATTGAATAGCTCGACTGCCTTTAGCAGTTCCATTAAAACAGGACACCCCTTAACAGAATCACTGCCCCTTAACGTACGGTGGGGTGGCAATAGCACTTGACCTATAAAATGACCATTTTGCCCTTTCAGCCTTCAAATTCTCGTTTTGCTCGTAACTTCTCCATACGAACTCAGAATGACTCCGTTCTTTCGGCATTGTCTTCATCTTCTCGTCCTCTACACAAT
Source organism: Papaver armeniacum (assembly GCA_023531295.1). Classification (NCBI taxonomy): domain Eukaryota; kingdom Viridiplantae; phylum Streptophyta; class Magnoliopsida; order Ranunculales; family Papaveraceae; genus Papaver; species Papaver armeniacum. Next base: position 333,938 of record JAJJWW010016716.1, read on the forward strand.
GAAAAGTAGAAATCTTGTATTTGAACGAGTTCCAATTGGTCTTTTTGCTCCAAATGACTCCATTGCACCTAATAAACTCAAAAGCACACATAAGATACATAATTTACAAGAAAACTCGCAAAGAAAGCATAAATACTAGATATTAAATACGGTGTATTCTACACCTATCAATTGACAAACATAGCACTCAAGAGATCAAAATAGTGCTTCTATGGTGGGAGATTGGGCATCTCACCATTCTGCCCGGAATTAACGTACGGTGATACACACTCTAAAAGCACATATTTAGACAGGTACAAAGAATTGAAGGTCGGTGCCTCTCATGATGTAACATGGGTAGTCTCCACTATTGGGGACCACTACTCTAATACCGAATTCAGTCTGCACCTTATTTTCCACTGGCATGGTTAAATCCAACTTTAACTCTCATACAAGTAAGAAACCCGATCATGTTATCTGTCATCTCTAAGTTCAGTCACTCTTATGAGAATCTCGATGTAATCTTAGCGACATGTATACTATGTGACTCTAAACTAACTACAAGTTGGAGTTTTCTTATTCACTATTTACACAAAAGTTGAAAATTTTGAAAATTTTACAATGCAAATACTTAACCACTCCCCCACACTTAAACTTTACATTGTCCTCAATGTAAATTGAATCGTCCAAAGAAAGTCAAGGTGGGAAATTTTATAACAATATGCGACAAGAAATCAGAAAAAGTGAAAACATGACAAGAAAAGAAAAGAAAAGATAAGAGATACAAAACCTATGGGTTGCCTCCCATGCAGCGCTTGGTTTAAAGTCATCAACCCGACTATATCCTTGCAAGATTCATTCCCCATATATCAACAATCTGAAAAGTTGGAGATCCTTCCATGTAACCTGTTTTGCAAACACTAGCTTCACACAAATATTAGTAATATAAAACAGAAATGAAGCTATTAACCGATAAAAGTTTCCCCACACTTATTCTTGTCCACACTTGGAAGTGTATAAAGAATATAGAAGTCGGGTACTTCCACGGTTTCTTGTTCCAAAACCTGCATAGTATGAGAATCAAGTATCTCTAATGGAGGATATCGAGAAACAAAGTCATTCAACAATATTCTCGAAGCACATGCATTCAAACCAATAAGAGGTAAAGGAGAAGAAATAATAGGCAACGGGTTATACAAACCTTGCACAATCTCTTGTATCACGGAATCCTCTTCATCCTTGAAAAACTCAAGTGAATTATTCACCTCTTGTATATCATGATCCTCTATCAAACCTTGCAACCATTCTTCATCCGTTTATGCCTTAACCAGAGTCTCGACATAAACATCATCATTACAATCATATGCAAGTTCAATCGGGTCTTCCACAATATTGGTCATACCGGTTTCATTCTCAACATTCCCCTCTTCATTAGACTCAAACCTTGTTGCAAAGTTGTCATCAAATATCTCAAAAGGTTGGTCCTTTTTAACACAATCACCATCGTCTTCATTTTCAGACTCTCCAAAATAAGAATCGTCGTCGGTTTCCCAACCATTATCACGACGTCGTTTAAGTTCCATATGAATGGTCCTACTAATTTCATCGACAAGCTCTTCCGAGGCTCCATCATCTTCCAACTTGTATAATTTCTGCGCAAGTTTCTTGACGTTCACACGCTTACCACCACTGTCTACAATAGGTTCTCTTTCCCACGACTCTTCCCTTTGAATGGGTGAATGATCATAACTATGATCTGGAGTCGGGTAAGAAGAAATGTTCAAAAAATTGGTATGTGTGACGTTCTCTCTATCACGGTCAAGTTGGTCTAGACTTTGTTGCATGTCTTGTAATCCATTCAAAATCTGCATACAACTCGAATGAATCCAATTAGAAGTAGAATTATCCCACCTAGGTGCTTGACTTACATACCCACTACAAGGTTGTTGTTGGTATGTATGAAAATCACCATAAGGTTCTCTAGGATATGCATCATAGCCAATAAATTGGTTTTGATTGTATCCCATAGATAGTAGGAAATTTTCATAGTGTTGAGGAGGTTGAAAATCATATCCATTGCTCTAATATGCTCCTTCCATAATAAGTACCTGAAACAAGAGTTCTCAAAACTATGTCAAAACCAGAAAATAAGAAAAACTAAAAATAAAACTAAAAACAAAAATAAGAAACCAAAAACAAGTGACAACCGCTGCCTCCCCGGCAACGGCGCCAAAATTTGATCGCTGTCGTAGGCGTCAAAAATAAATTACACTTTCTTACTACTCAAAATATATAATGAAGCAAGGGCAAGAAAGGATCGTTCTACAGTAGAGGACTTAGGTTGTCAATATGTTTCGGTATCTTATAAGTAACACGGGGGATTTTTCTGATTTTTATATACTAAAATAAAATAAAAGCAAACAATAAAGGTAAACAAATCAAATCAAGGATGAGAAAGTATTGGTCATGGATTTCGTCTTCAATCACAAACATGTTTTCAACACAATAACTAGAATTGATATTTTAATCTCAACTTTTATCAAAGGCCCTAGAATACCTTGATCTCAATAATATCCCGCTAATCTCCTCTTGTCATCAACAAACACATTAAAAGATGCGAATATGAATTCTATCTAAAAGAACAACCTAACTTGTAAAAGCACTAATCAAGTTTAATTCCCTAGATGCATTAGGTTCTATGAAATCAGGCCAATCAAAGCAATCGAACGTGTAAAAGCACTAATCCGATTTAACAAAGGTTATGGTTCACATAAGATCATAAGAATATATCACTACAAACTATAATCTTATTTATGCTACTTGCAATCAGGAATTATCACTTTTGCGTATAATAACCCTAATCTAGCAATAAAGATGAAAGCAAACTCAATCGATTCGCGACTCGACTAAACAAGCATTCAAATCATGTAACAATATTAATAGTAAATCATAATCGATAATATGGAGACAAAACTAATTTATCATATTAAAACCCATATTTGGAAATCCAACTTATTCCATAACCAATAATAAAAACTAGGTACTCATATTCATGGAGTTCATAACAAGAAGGAAGAGAAAACCTATCATGTTTCTAAACCCTAGAAAACAAAGTAGAGGCAAAGATCCCCCTTCTTAGAATAGAGTCCCCTCCTTTATAATCTTTTTCTGCCCTTTTCTTTTCAAAATTAAACCACTGCCAAGAAGTCGACATTCATTAGTCAGGCCCAGCAAAAAAGGTCCAACATATGAGTCAGCTAAATGGATCGGCGAGTCAAATCGCCGTGCTCCGATTCCGGCCGAGTTCAAACCGATTCTGAGGTATTTCCGGCTCGTTCCAGGCTCAATTATAGCTCCTACCCTGCAGGCCTAATATACATCAAATTCAAACCGTTCTAGCAGACCTTTTCTAGCTTCAGTTCATGCATTCTGTTGCAGCACATCTGTCTCCATAGTTTCACCAAATTCTTAACTTCTTATTGCCTTAGCTCAGTTGTTGAGCTTATTATGCAATTCACATTTCCTGCAGCATAAACTCTATCTCAGGTTCAACCATTCCCTGTAGCCTTCTTGCATAGCATTCATACATCCCAGCCAATTCCTCCAGCAGCAGCAATATATCCACCATCTTCCCATGGCAGTGACCACCAACACAACCAGAAACCCATTGCAGCAAAGTGCAGTTTTAAACACAAAATCCTCAATCTGCGCCATAACCTGTAGTTCGAGCCCTAGCCACTGTCACGTCAAGTACCTGTCCTGACATGCATCTAATTTGCATCTTCACTTCCTTATTCCGGCATCAGCTCAACTATCACAGTCATCGGCACCATCAGCCAACTAACCATGGCAGAAACCACAGCTCAACTCCATCACGTCCGCAGCACCTTTATCGATCATGGCAGCAACTTTCAATCTCCATTTTCGTCATCTCTGACTTTACTTCTAGCATCGCTCACAGCATCTCAAACCCCTTCTTCTTACAGCCCTTGTAAGCCATTCGCAGCAGCATTACTTCCCTGTATTTGTCTTCAATGCTCATCTAGCATACTACCAGAGCCACCAGTATCATCAGCTTCTTAATATCCTAAGCATACATCTAAGAAGTTCATTCCTTCATTCGAACCACAGAAACTGCCCTCTATAGCTCAGCCATACACAATTCCTTAAGCTGCAACATTCAAGCATTCTGCAACCTCCTACAATTTCATCTCAGGCACTCAACTGCAGCTGCTCCATTAACACAATCAATACCCCATAGACATCTCAGTACCGAACACCCATTGTAGTTCATGCCAATCCTTCCACACACATTCCATTTCCATTTCATCTTACCAATTCATACTTGCAGTCTTCCATCGGCACATCGAATCCTACAGCAGCGACCATTTATGCATCATGCATCCTCAGATGCAACACCAGTAGCTTCTGTACATCAAGGTCACTTATTACCTTCCCAAACTTCTCAGAATTCTCAGACCCTGCTCAACTCAACACTAGTTCATAGGCAAACCCATTTACAGCTCCATTTCCTCTATGAGCTCAAACACCAACTCAAATCTCACTTCTCCATCTCTGCAATCCATAAGAACCCATAAATTGCTAAATTGCCATTAATCTTCACCAACTCTTCCATTCATCCATCACCAATTCACCCACAGAAACCCATCGAACTTCAAATTCGAATTTCAGCTACAACCCCATCTCTGATTAGCATCAGATCTCCTTTATTTCTTCACCAAAATCAAACCAAACTCAATCGAGTTTAACCCATCTCTTCAAGGCCATTGAACCCATGGGAGCAACCACCACCTGCACCAGTTAATGCCATCACCACACCCATTCTGCATCACAGACCTGACTCCTCCAGCTGCAACAACAACCTGTAACTGTCATTCATATCACCACTGTAATAACATCTTCTCTTCTACCATTTTAGCTCAAAACATCTTTAGCACCAATTGCATTGCAACTGCTATTCCATTCCTGCGGAGGCTTCTTGCAAAACCCTACAATCTCTCAGCTGAATAGCATCAATACTAGAGCTACATCACCTGCAGCACAACTGCAATACTGCAATGCACAGACCCAGGCCAGCACCAGCTCAACCTCCCACTAATCCTTGAAGCAACGCTGTTCCATCCTAGCCAATTGTACCACCACCTTGAGCCACTTCTGCTGCTCTGAAACTGAATCTGACTGCAATTTGTAGCAACAAAAGCTCAAACAAATCATCAAAATTATCTCAGACTTCTTCTCTTATTCTTCGCAGTACCAAGACATCTGCACTTCTTCTTGCATTTTACCAACTTCAACAGCACAGCTCAATTCCTTGTAGCTTCAATACCAGTACCAGACATCAGACTTGAGCACCACCAACAATTCATCACCAGTACCCATAATCTCACAATTTCAAACCCATAGAGAAATTCGGCTTCAATCGCTTCAAATCTCCATCAAAGAGCAGCAGTCACAAACCAGAGACTCGATCTTGAGACAAACCCCTGTCAATCTTTGTCTCAACATCCTCGAATTAAACCCAATTTCATTTCTTCCTTCAAAACCCTAAACCAAAAAACTATTTATTCCTTCTCAATCCTCCAACCAAGCACGAATTCAAGGCCAACCCATTTCTTCACAGCTTTAGTTACTCATCACCAAGATTATCTCTTCTTCATTTACGCTCTGAATCCGAGTCTTCATCTCTCTGGTTCTCTCTTACAACAGCCCCCATGGCTCTCTGCTCTGAGAATAACATTCGATCTATTTTAGGGGCATGTGATGCACATAATTACTATAGGCGCCCATATATTTGATAAGGGCCACCTTAACAATCTAGTTCAGATCCGTTAACAAATTCCACAACTCTAATACGCTTCAAATGCTCGCAGCTTCTTCGTACGATGTCGGAATGATCTCCTTCTTTCGCCACTGGCTTTTTCTTTCCGTTCTCGTCATCATGATTAACAGAAATCCAAGATTTGAGAAAGTTTCACTTCTTTTTGCTCGAATGACTCCAAAGTACCTAAATGACTCAAAAGCACACATAAGGTACATAATTTACACGACAATAGCAAAGAAAGCGTAAATACTAGATATAAAATTAGGTGTTTTAGACACCTATCAATTATCCCAACCTAAAATGTAACCTCCCCTAGCAGAACCTTTTTTGTTCCAAAAGAACTTCATTTGAATATCATCTAACCTATTAGTCACCTTTTTTGGCATGGGAAAAACAGATAAATGGTGTGAAGCTAAGGTACCTAATGTTGACTTTATAAGTATAATTATTCCTGGTTGATATATGTATTTGCCCTCCCAAGTGTCTAATCTTTTTTCACAAGATTCTCCTAAGTGCTTGAAGGACTCCATTTTGTTTCTCTGCAGTAACAATGGGACTCCTAAGTACTTGTCAGCTAATCTTAAGTTTTTAATCTTAAGGATAGAAAGAATCTGAGTTTTGTTTCTAGGTTCAATTTTAGGACTAAAAGCTATTCCTGACTTATCAAAGTTTATAACCTGGCCAGAGTACTTACTGAATTTCTCTAGCATAGCCTCTAAGTTCCTAGCCCCCTTAACATTAGCCATGGTAAACACAAAACAGTCATGAACAAAAAATAAATGACTCACCGAAGGACTGTTTTTAGTAACTTTAATACCTTGGATGTCATTATTCCTCTCTGCATCAATAAGCATGTTAGATAAAACATCCATACATATTATGAACAAATATGGGGACAAAGGGTATCCATACCTGAGACCCCTTGTAGGATGATAAACTTCACCAGGGCATCCATTAAGCAAGATAGATGTAGAGACCGTATACACACATTGCTCTATAAGATTACACCAATGATCATGAAAGCCAAGTTTTTTCAAATTGTCAATCAAAAATTTCCATTCAATTCTATCAAAGGCCTTAGACATGTCAAGTTTGATAGCCATTAATCCTGTTTTGGTTCTATTTTTCCTCATAGTGTCTACAAGCTCATGATCAATAACAATGTTATTTGTTATTTGCCTAGAAGACAGAAAAGCTGCTTGATAGGGGCTAATAAATTTGTCCATAACAATTTTGAGTCTACTAGCTAAAAGTTTAGAGATTATCTAATAGCTAACATTACTCAAACTTATAGGCGTATAATCTGCAGGAGTTTTAGGAGCATTATTCTTAGGTATAAGGGATATAAAGTTATGGTTCATTTGCTTAAGAATATGCCCAAAGTAAAAGAAACTTTTTACCATAGCAATTGTATCAGGTCCAACTGTCTCCCACATTTGCTGATAGAAACCAAGAGGGTAACCATCTGGCCCATGGCTAGTCCATGGCTGCATTTGCCATACAATGGATTTTATCTCCTCATCAGTAGGGGGATGAATTAGGAAATCATTTTCCTCAGCAGTAATACAAGGCACAAGCATATCAAGAAAGTTACTATCACTAGGGGGATTAGAAGATCTACTCATCTTACTAAAATGGTCTCTAAGTTCAGTACCTATCATGCTTTTTTCAGTTAACCAAATTCCTATGTTACTTTTCAAACATTCAATTTGAGTTCTTCTTTTCTAATATTTAACTTTATCATGAAAATACTTAGTATTTTTATCATCAAAAGTCAAAGTATTCTCCCTAGCCCTTTGCATATAGTAGTCTTGCCTCACATTATACCAAAACTTCAATGACTCCTCTAACCAATCTTTTAACAAAGTATTAGCAGAATCCTGCATATTGGTGGAGATATCATCTAATTGCCTCTGTATATCATTTATGTGTGTTTGAAAGTTCCCAAAAGAATTCATGTTCCACTGTCTTAAAGCCACTTTAACATTGTGCAAGCATTTAGTGTGTCTATAAGCCTTCGATCCATTTTCACTAGTTTTCCAGTTATTTGCTATAAGTTCCTTACAGCTAGTGTCATTGAACCAATATCTATTAAATCTTAAAGGTCTCCTAGAGTTATTGTCCTCCCTAGATGTGACAAGGAGAATAGGAACATAGTCACTAGCTAGGCTTATCAAATGATAAATAATAACATTAGGAAAGAAGTCAGACCATGTTTGATTAACTAGGGCTCTATCCTTTCCAGAATTAGAGAGTCACCTTTCTATGGTTACTCCAGGTAAAAGGATTTCCTATGAAAGATAAGTCAAAAAGTCCAAGGTAGTCTAGGTGATTTTTAACATCATCCAACTGACTTTGAGGAATTGAGTTGCCATCAACTTTTTCCTCTTGTCTCATAATAAAATTCAAGTCCCCAAGGACAATTATACCTACTTGCTAGGTTGTCAAGATAGTGCCATTGTCTTTCCCATCCTACATCATCTAGAGCACCATACATACAGTTTAGCAAAGTATAACCACTTCTAGGATCCATATTCACTAGCACAACAATGAAATTAAAATTCATATCTACTAAATCAATATGAATCCCATCTTTCCACAACAAGAATAACCCCCCTGAGGCACCTATAGGGTTGACATAAAGATAGTTCGTACAATTATAGGAATGAGTAAATTTTTCCATTTTCAAATTCATGGTTTTAGTTTCACTCAAAAATATAATGTCTGGATCATTTGATCTAATTAACTCTCTCAGATGTTTTCTTGTGTGTTTGTTACCAAACCCCTGGACATTCTAGGATGGGACTTTCATGGTTTGAATCTCTAGGTTAAAATCAGAGAAAAACCTAGAACCTAAAACCAGCTTGTAATTACTATTGTGATCCACCCAAAAATTCTAAGGACAGAAAAGTAAAACAATCAAGTGCAATTGAGTAAGAGACAAAAAAAATAATTTTAGGAGAAGATGAGTGATTGTTGCAAACCTGATTTGCAGTACTCAATCGTATTTCAGTATTGGCTGAGTGATAGGTTTCTTCACTCCTTCCTTCATTTTCAGCATCTGCCATATTCAGGTCTTCCCCATTGTAAGTGAAAGCAAGGTTGTCCATATGATAGACTCCATCACTCTGAGCAGAAAGGTTTCCTTCATTCAGTTCCTGATTTCCATCCAAAATAACATAGTTATCTTCTATCGATTCGTCTCTTGTTCTTTTATTCTTTCTCGGGTCAGACCCGTCATCACTGCTGCCACCCGACCCACTAGAAGATCCATTCAACCCATCTGCTTCACTTTATTCTTTTTGCTGCTGCATCATCGCTTCTACCTTATGAGCATGTTTTGCCCAATAAGCCTCAAATTCTTTCTCAGTCAGACCATAGGTAAAATATCCCACGCAACTTCCTCACATCTCGCCTCATCATGATCAATAACAAAACAACGAGGGCATATTTTCTTTGGCTGCTTCTCAAAATGATACTTCACCCAAACTTTTTGTTTAGCAGCATTAAAAATCCAAACACCTCTTTTTAGAGGCTTACTTAAATCAACCAGAACCTTGACTGTAGCTACTCTCCTCTTATTGAAACACATTTTTTCCCATCCACCTCAACTTTCTGACCAATTTCCTGGATTATCTTCTCAATAATACCATCATCGATGTGTTCCAGTGCTAGATTTCGAAGGATTACAAAGAAGATTTGGTGAGTAAATTTGTATTCTTCCACCGGTATCGAGTTATCATATTCCTGGAGCACAACAAGCATGAAGTTGATAACCCATGGAATTCTCTTAAAGACTTCCGTCTTATCCTCATTATTAGTTTTGAACTTAAAAACAAATAAGTTGCGTCCCATAGTGCTAACTTCAACTTTCTTGTACCTCCTCCATATTATATTCACCTCCCTCAGAATATCATCATACTCCACTTCATCTTTGTGGAAAACCTTTCCAATCAAGCAGTTATTCCAGTTTGTATCCGCTGCATCGATTTCAGTTTCCGATATCAAACTGCTTCGTGCAATCCTTAGTTGATTGATGTTGAGATTAGTTTCCTTCATCCTCCTAGATAGTGTTGCCAATTGCAGGTTGCTGGGTTGCACCATTTGTTTGAAAATATGTTTTGTTTGATTTCTTTTGCGAAAACTCTTGTGTATGTGATAGGAAAGGCACTTCTTCTTGGTCTTTATATCACCCAAATTAGGTTTAGGTTTTCCCTGAATGCTTAACCGCCTTCCAAAATTATCCCATATCCCTGATTCTTCGCCCCATTCTGTTCCAGAAAATGATGGAGAGAATTTTGACTCCAAAAAAGGTATTTTCAAATTCAAAATTTTGAAATCCAGAGATTGCCCTCTTTTCATCTGAGTAATTCCAATTCTACCCTTCGATTATTTGACTCTGCACTGTCGAAACTGTAACAATCTTTCTGCATCAAGATCCAATTTCGACCTGCTACAATGAGTGATAGCAAATCTATTGATTTGTGTATCATACAAACGGACATTATGAAGACAACAAACACCACTCTTGTTTTGGAAGCACCACTATGTGAAGACCTGAGGTAATACATGGCAGATGCTAAAACATCACTTTTTCCGAGGAAGGCTGAAATTCCCCTACACCACTGTTTACAACCACCACTGGAACACCACTAAAACACACATTTGAGCCTGCAAAAACAAGAAAGAAAGATTAGAAACTCATATCATCGTAAAGAAACTACTTTCTCCACAATAAAATCATAAAATTCTGAGATATGAAGGAAAAAAGAAATCCGGACAGGAAAAAAATCAGATTTCATAATGAAATACTGAATCACAAATCTAGAAAACAGATTGAGAAGAAGAATCAATATCGTTAAATTATTTTTTCGTAAGGATTTAAAAACCGATTTTCTAAACTGGGTTGACTCAATAATCGCCCGATTCACAGAGCCCCTCTCTCCTCGCCTAAACTTTGTTCAATCATTTTTAATGGCTATGTAGGCCATTACGGTTTCCTTTAATTGTTAGAATCATCTCAAACATATCAATATATCATGTAAGATGATTTCTCGGAAGCGGCTGTGATTCAACCGTTATTTGAAGATCAGCTACTACAAGAAACCGTAATAACGATGAAAACAAGAAACCGTAATAACGATGAAAAGAAAGATTGAAAGGAAAAAACCAATATAGTAAAGACCACATGCTTAAAACTATAAAAAAAAAATTAAGAAAATAAGAATAAAAAATAAGGGAGTTCTTTTATATACCCTACAAAAACACTAATGGTACCCCATTAGTTAGCTATGTTAGTTATAATTATGTTAAAATGAAATTCCTAAAATTATCCGAAATTGTTTATACCTATACCCCTATCCCTTTTTAAAACTTCTTAAGTGAAAAAGGTCTGTCACATGATTGTAAAGACGAACATTTTTAGGCATGATACTAAAACGCATCGGTGGCGCAATTAGTCTTCACTTGTTCCATGCAGCAACACCATCAATATAGTACAACAATAGATCATAAATTGGGTTTCTACATTCCATCGTACCCGTTTTGGCTCTACATGAACTGATTAATTACATATGCAGATGATTGCATATAGTCTGACTCTGTTGTATTGATCCTAATAATAGATTCGATCTGGTGGCTTCCACATGAAAGCAAGGATCCAATATATGGATTCTACAGAAAAGCAATAGATTGAAAACAAATGTTTTGTATAAGGTTAGATGTTTGTGGTTTTGCTAGCCAGAAGAAGAAGACTAGGAGTATTGTTAATTTTATTTATTTTGTGATCCAAGTCCAACATCTTATGAGACAAACGGAAGAAGAGAGTGAGAATGAGAGAAACGATGGGTCTATTTAGGGTTATGTTATAGGATTTTTCTTGGCTAGAAGAAGAAGATTTATGATGGGTAAATCAAGATAAAAACTAGAGTTTATGGATAAGGTTGAGGAGATTTAAGAACAATTAGGGTTTTTAAGTTGGAGGATCATCTGTGAAGAGAAGAAGGAAATATGTGTTCTGTTTTTCTGTACTCGGGGTTGGGGGTATACGAACTTAATAGGTTTGATGGGGTAGATAGATAAACTTTGAGGGTAGATAGATAAAGGGATACCACTAGTGTTTTTGTGGGTACATAGAAGAAGACCCAAAAATAATCTAGTTTTAGTTATTGGCTTAACGAACAAATCATTACTGACTTAAATCATTAGAGTTGATACTGCAGTGAGGGCTATAGCTAAGGCTAATGCACTACCTTGATCAGGCCACTACCGCTGGCACCATTACCATGTCTCCGGCTGCTGAATATACCACGGCCACCGCCGCCACCACCACGACTACGGCTACCACCGCCACCACGACTACTGCTGCTACCACTGCCATGGCCGCCTCCACCACCATGACTGCCTCTTCTTATATGCATGGTATTATGGTAACGTTTTCGTTGTTGTTTATATTTCTAGCTGTAACGTGTATCAGTACATGTGATGATAAGAACACGAGGCAAAGAAAAACAAACGCCAATTTCCGATTCATCTCTTTTGATTTTTCTAAGTGAGAATCATACGATAATTACAAGGTACATATATATAGTGAACCACAAACTAGGGATCTTCATTTAAAGACTTAAAGGCCTAGATAAATAAAGCTCCCATGTTGAACGGTGAGGAAACCCTTGATTTCTATTGGTCGAAATAGGCCTTTTTTGAGTTTTGTGAAACGAGCGTTTTGGAGAGGACACTTGGCAACATACGATTGGTTAAAAAAAATTAGGGAAAAAAAAAAGAAAAAAAGAGAAACCATGTATTTCAGTGTTTTAAACTCTAATATTTTGCGACAAAGGAGTCTCATTCTCCTATTTACGTTCATTCATTGAGTTTCCTAATGTACTTTCATTCATTGAGTTTCTTGATATAGTTGTGTTTCTTGATTACAAATTATTAATCGATATAAATTATATTCCCAATAAGGCATTCCCAGCGATGGATCTATATCATTGTTGTTCTTTTCGGTTTACTCTCTCAATCTCAAAATCTTTAGTTTTTTTTGTATCTTCACCAGCTTGGCCGTTCTCGACAACAAGATCTACGGTTAATTAACAACGAAGGGGATCTTTGAATTCCCGAGCCTATTGTTCCAGTATTGATGGGTTAATATTCTGTGAGGAAGTCCATTGAATCAAATCTATTGGATGATATTGCTGATGTTTTAGGTAACCTTATTTCTAAATTTTATATAAGTGATTTCTGAAACTGCGCTCAAGCCATAAGAAAAAATATACATTCAACTCGCATAACAAAAATTAGGGTTGTAGACCGCGAGTACCTAAAGAGACGAGGACCATCGAACACCTAAATCCCCAAAACGTTTCTTCTTCTACATTCATCAATGGAGGGCGATGATCAGTCATATCCAAGAACGGGGTAACTTTCTCTTTTCTGTTCCTTTTTTTTCCATCCAATTGCTTGAGAGATATTCACTATGGTTATATATAGGTTTTTTATAAAATATCCAGCACCCGAATTCAATGGGTTATATATACCAACCGTTAATTGATTTTTTTTTTTCGCTGCAGATCGACTATCAACTGGTATTGCAGTAAACCAATTATAATGTGGATGCTTTTTATGGGCTAATGTTACATGTCTGCCTTTTCTAAATTGTGTCTCAGCATCTCTACAGGAAGAAGTGGATGTACTTAACTTTAAGGCTCAACAAACAACAATTAAAGGAGTTCTTGATTCCATGTGAATTTTTAATTTGTAACCTTACATGTATGGGTTTTGAAATTGAAAAAAGGGTACTTTATCATAGTAGCTAGAAGAAGTGGAGTCTGGTGTCAAAGATTATGTTATGGAATGGATGTGAACAAAGATTAAGAAAGAAAGAAAGAAAGAACTGATAGTAACTGGGTTACTATTACAGGTGAAGATATGTGTAAAGCAGATTGTAAACCATATAAAAAGAGACAACATAAATGTGTTATATGGTGGGAATCATTAGATGAAGATAAAGTAATGAAGAAGGAAAAAACTAAACTTGCTAGAGAATGGTGGAGGGAAGCGAATTCTATTGGTTGTGGTCAGGAGGAGGAGATAATTGGTGCATAGATGAAGATATGAATTTGGTATTAAAATGAAGAAGAAAGGGGTTGGAGTAGAAGTAACACATGGGGTGTTAATCGGTTGGATAGCTTGAGCGGGGAAATTATATCTTTTGCAAGTATTAGTCGAGATTGGGAAAGTGGATTAATCCATAAACAGAAACATGGGTTATACCAATCTTATCATCCTTTTTTTTTTTGCATTTTTTTACATTAATAAATGTATGATTCATTATTATATTTTGTATATACATTGGATGCGTAAGTGTCATGTTCTTCTCATTGATAGCAAGACTTCGATCTTCAAGAAGATTTTTGGTTTATATCAAACTTATCCGGAAGAAACAGAAACATAGCCACTTGAATTCGAAGCAAGAGATTTCAGTTTTGATTAGAAATTCTAACTCGAAGTAAGAGATGATCTCAATTATGAAAGATATCAAAACAAGGTTTGGAATTGAAACCACGTAAAAGAATTATTTGACTCATATGATGATGGCTAATGTCTGATATTCTTATTATACCATGAATGCTCATGATCTTCGATTTTCCAGAGGACTTGAAGTTTGGAGAATGTTTGTGACAATAACTACTGGCCATCAAGTTAAAAATGTTTCGTCACGGGACGAAGCAAAACCCCGCACACACCAATTTAAAATAGAAAAAAATATGTCCGACGCGTAGCACAAAGGAGAATATTTTATAAGAAATCTGCACATATTCTCCACCTATTTAATGTATTTGCCCCACCACACCAAATCAAAAAGCATTGCCACGCGGGGAGCGAAGCCCCGCGCACACCAAATCAAAAATACATTTCCATGGGGCGACTGACTTTTTCAATCTTTTCGACCTTGGTTCCGTAGGAGCAAATCCGAAAGATTGAAAAATAGAACCATCTCATTTGATTCGTTCTCAATGGGGGCGCAAAGCCACGCACACACCAAATTAAAAGGAAAAAAATACAAAAAATCTGCCCATACTCTGCACCTATTTAATGTATCTGCCCCGCCGCACCAAATTAAAAATACATCGTCACAGGCGGGGAAAGCCCTGCGCACAAAAATCAAAAATGCAAAACCACGGGGCGGGGCGAAGCCCCGCGCACACCAAGTAAAAAGAAAAAATATGCCTGGTACGTAGCACGGGCACAAATCTAGTACCTTTAAAAAGTGCGATGTTAAGTTGAGATTTGATGACATAAAAACACAGTAATCTTCATTTAATATATACTCATACTCTTTAAGATAATGCCAAAATTTTAAAACAATCTCAAGTTGAAGCCCATATAAATTTCTATAATATTACTTCAGAAGAACAGAGAAGATTATTTGTTAATAAGTGCATCCAGGGATCTCATCTTGCTAGCTGCTTTGCCGAAAAAACTGCTTTCCGTCTTCCACTATTTTACCTGTTAAAGGCCTAGACAAATAAAGCTCCCATGTTGAACGGTGAGGAAACCCTTGATTTCTATTGGTCGAAATAGGCCTTTTTTGAGTTTTGTGAAACAAGCGTTTTGGTGAGGACACTTGGCAATATACGATTGGTTAAAAAAAATTAGGGAAAACAAAATAAAAAGAGAAACCATGTATTGCCGTGTTTTAAACTCTAATATTTTACGACAAAGGAGTCTCATTCTCCTATTTACGTTCATTCATTGAGTTTCCTAATGTACTTTCATTCATTGAGTTTCTTGATATAGTTGTGTTTCTTGATTACGAATTATCAATCGATATAAATTATATTCCCAATAAGGCATTCCCAGCGATGGATCTATATCATTGTTGTTCTTTTCGGTTTACTCTCTCAATATCCAAATCTTTAGTTTTTTTTGTATCTTCACCAGCTTGGCCGTTCTCGACAACAAGATCTACGGTTAATTAACAAAAAAGGGGATCTTTGAATTCCCAAGCCTATTGTTCCAGTATTGATGGGTTAATATTCTGTGAGGAATTCCATTGAAGCAAAGCTATTAGATGATATTGCTGATGTTTTAGGTAACCTTATTCTGAAATTTTATATAAGCGATTTCTGAAACTGCGCTCAAGCCGTAAGAAAAAATATACATTTAACTCGCATAACAAAAATTAGGGTTGTAGACCGTGAGTACCTAAAGAGACGAGGACCAACGAACACCTAAAGCCCCAAATTGTTTCTTCTTATACATTCATCAATGGAGGGCGATGATCAGTCATATCCCAGAACAGGGTAACTTTCTCTTTTCTGTTTCTTTTTTTTCCATCCAATTGCTTGAGAGATATTCACTATGGTTATATATAGGTTTTTTATAAAATATCCAGCACCCGAATTCAATGGGTTATATATACCAACCGTTAATTGATTTTTTTTTGTTCCGCTGCAGATCGACTATCAACTGGTATTGCAGTAAACCAATTATAATGTGGATGCTTTTTATGGGCTAATGTTACATGTCTGTCTTTTATAAATTGTGTATCAGCGTCTCTACAAGAAGAAGTGGATGTTGATAGGGTGTAGAATACATCCTATTTACTATCTATTGTTTATGCTTTCTTTGCTATTTTTCTTGTAAATTGTGTATTTTACGCCTGTTTTGAGTTTTGTAGCTACTTTGGAGTCACGCGGAGGAAAAGAAGAAGAAATTACTCTATTTGAGCCAAAAGGGCAAAATTGTCATTTTCGGTGGGTGAACACTATTTGGAGCCCAAATAAGGTTAAGGGGCAACTCTTTTGGGAGGAGTACTAGTAACCTTGATCAAGGTTAAGGGGTGGACACTTTAGGCTAGCCCTTATCGAAGTGACCACTATTATAGGCACCCATCCGGGGTGGCTCTTATGTTGGGCGTTTTGATCCCAAGTCATTACACGAACCCTAAATCAAGAGTAATCTTTACTCTCAATCATCTCCACACAAAACCGAGAGTTAAAACAATGCCCATGGCTGCTACTGCGGAATCGAGAGTCGTTGGTGATGAGTCCGGATTGAATCGAAGATGGTGGAATTGATGGTAATCGGGTTAGGGTTTGGTGCGAAACAACTCAAATGGAGGGTTTGGTTGTGTTCGACAGAGGCGAGAAATGATGGAATTTGAAATCGGAAAGAGGAGGAGATGGGTCTGTGGTCGAGTTGAAAATTGTTTAAGCTCAGAGATGTGAGATCTGGCGTTGTTGAGAACCGAGTTGATGCCGCTGTTGGTGGTGAGAAGAAGGAAGTGAATTGGAGTTGCACTGAGAAGATCGGTTTCGATCTCTGCAACTGATAGAGCAAGTCTGAGTGAATCGGTGAGAGGAGATCGAGAACTGAAGAAGCTCGGGAGAAGATGAAATCGAGATGGGTTCAAGATGAAGAATGGGTTGAGATCGAATCGTGATGGGTTTGTCGGAAATGGGTTTAGCTCAAGAACCTAATTCAAGGGTTACAGCGAGATAGAGGGTATTCTGGTGTTGTTGGTGGCAGTCACTGAACTTGATGAACCAAAGGAGATGGGTGTTGTTTCGGTGGTGCTCAGCTCATGGTGAGAGAAGTTGATGGCGTTTTGGGGTTCGATCCGGGAGGCAATGTTGCTGTTGAAGGTCGAGAAGATGGGTGAAATGAGTTTTGGTCAGAATCCCGAGAAGAACAGATATGGGTATGGTGGCGATTGAAGGCAACAGAAATGAGGCAGTAAAGCTTTTAGATGTATGCCTAGGAATTGTGCAGGAATTGAAGACAAATCGGCCTGAAATTGGCCTGAGGATGCCCAGAAAACAAACGGAACTCTGTCGGATTTTATACCCGACTGAGTTAACTCAGTACCGGCCGATCCGCCGATTCAACCCAACCCAGTTAGACTATTCAGCCGAGTTATTGACTGACTGGAGAGCTGACTCGGTGTCTGACTTCTTTACTCCCTTGACCCGCTGACTAACGGTTGACCCGTTTGACCGTTATCTCTAACGGTGGACTGACGGAATATTCCGTTGAATATTCCACTGACGGAGAAAATTCTCAGGTGACCATGGCATGACTATTCCGGCTGGATTCCGGCCATAATACCAGATTTTCCCATGAGCCAAAAATTCCAAATTTTCTATGGACTTCTCTCATGGGTGTGAAGACTTGGGCTAGGAATTGGATGGAGAATTGGGCTCAAATTTGGAAAGAGAAGATGGAAGAGTTGAGAAAAGCTTGGATTTGGAAATTGAATTGCAAAAGAAAAAGGATTCTATTCCTTGGAAGATTTGGAGAATATTGAAGCTTATAAATAGAGAAGTTTTCTACATCTTTTACACACCTCTTTACACACACATCACTTGTGTTTTTGATAGCTTTTGAAAATTCTTCTTTTAATTATTTGTGTGAACTCTTGAAAATTCTCCTTTTAATTATTATTTCGTGTGAATTTCAAAAACATGAGTAGCTAATTTTATTATTGATTGAGGATGAATTCCTAGTTCTTAACATATGATTTAAGTTTTTGTTTTCAATTCTATCTTGAAGTTTTTCACATGATTATCGTTTGTTTTTACTAATAGGAATGATCTTAAAGACATTCATGATTGATTGATAGATTGTTTGGGTGGCCAACTAAATTGATTTGTCGATTTGATCTAAAGCTAGTGAAAGTTAGGGGATAAGTAATCGTTTCTTGACTCTTTACATAAGTAGCAAACACGAGACCTTGCGGAGGGATTCCGTGGAGCAATTTGTGTGTGAAAACAACGTTAGCAAGTAGACCTTGATCTAAGAGTCTAACTACTAATATTGACCTAATAAGTTCATAAATCTTAATGCGTTTATTTAAATTACATCTAGAGTGATCTACTACTAGGTGGTTTGGTAAATAGAATCCGGTAGTCGAGAACTTCCGTATCCGTGATACAAGGGATTTAGGGGTTTAGCACTCGATCTAGTCGCTTTACCTACGGTTGGTGATAATCTGTGACTAATAACAAGTAGAAAAGAACATAACTTGATTCATTGTTTTGCAACGAAGAAGGATTCCTTGATCTTGTCTCTCTTATTGATTTCAACTTCATCTTTTAATTGCTTTGTTTATTTTCTTTTGCTTTTTACACCCCCTTTTGTGACAATTTTTACAACTAGAATCTCTTGCTCCTCGTGGGAACGAACTTGACTACACTATATTACTTGTTAATTAGGTGGAAAATCTTGAATTAATTTGTTGTGGTTACGACACGCATCAAATTTTGGCGCCGTTCTTAGGGAGCAACGGGCGATTTTTAGTTTTTTTATTTATTTTTCTTTTGCTATATTCTTGCTTTGTTAGATTCTATACCGTATCTAACTTAGTTTTTGAGAATCTTGTTTCGGGTGTTATACCTTTGGTGAATGCTTAAAGAGGGC